>CAHIKZ030000181.1:2287500-2530000 GCA_903632075.3 Acanthosepion pharaonis
TTATCGAGATAACTTTTTTTCTAATATTTCAAAAACCGTCCCATCAATTCACACAAAATTTTCACACAATGTTGGCAATACTGACCTGGAATTTTCGTACAGATCTGCGCAATGTAAACAAACTGGCGTCATATTTGCTAATGACAAATAGTTATCTCGATAATAATTTGGCACGCAGTGTATAAACACTATCTCCAATACTGAGCTCTCCTCGGTATGACGATAACCAGCAGCCTGCAGCAAGGTCTCTGATCGGGAGGTTTTGAGGAGCATGGAACCACCTCTTAATTGCTGCTGTTCCCAAGTTCACCCCGACCCAAGATGGTAGCACCTGTTAAGGCCTCAACTACTGGCAAAAAGTTAACCCCACCAAACTGGAGTCAAAACACTAAGAAAGTAGAAAAAAATTATAGTAAAAATACCAGCAATAAATTTTCATAATAAAAAAAATATTACTATTTTTGCAACAAAAAAATCCCCAGCAATATATTTGTCAAAGAAATTACTAAATCTCCTAAAAAAATTAAGTGACCCATAAGGTGTTGATATGCCGCGATGCAAACCAACAAACTCTAATACTGAGTACTCTTTCCCTTTTATTTTTTCTATTTCTATTACCAAATGTATGATAATACTAGTCAAATATGAACATTTCTCTTAACAATAATTTAAAATCGGCAGATGATATCATTTTATTTATGATAACTGAATATTTTTTTATGATTGCCTTATTCAGTTTTCGTCATTCAATAATGTGCATCTGAAGAATTTTGCACAGTCGCCATCGTTTCTCAGCGTTACCTGGTGCATTTTTTAAGGGGATTTTTTCAGTTTCACTTGCATCACGAATTTTAGACAACGAGGTCTGTAACTTTTCTGACTGAAATGTCACAGAGAATTTATTGAAAAGAAATGAACGATATTATATATATATATATATATATATATATATATATATATATATATATATATATATATATATTAGTAGAAGTAGTAGCAATCTTATAAGTATAAGGCATTATACTCGTCCGGAATACCTTCGGTGTCTTGATTTGCGAATAATCAAACCAATACCAAAAGGTATAAAAAAAGAACCAAGAACATGTACGTTAGCTGAAAATAATCGTCTAGCATGCAAGTCCAAAGCCCAAAGAAAAAAACCGATACGACTACGCAAAATAACTAACTAAATGAATAAATAGAGCCAGCCTTCCCTGACGATCCGCTAAGGTAAAACCGTGGTAGGTTGTCTTGCTCTCTAGGTTTAACTATATATATATATATATATATATTTAAAGACATTTTTATGTTTAACATTCTTTTTATAGATACAAGTATTCAAGTAAATGCTCTGTTTATAATAAACAGTATTAAATAACATTTACCGGCCTGAATGTCCGAAAAATTTTCATAGAAAATATTCGTCCTTCGACAGAATTCGAACCTGTATCCTCTACGGAACCGTCATATAGCCTAACTGGCCTTCCCTCTCGGCCACAAAGGATCGTTCGGTTGGCAATATAATTATTTATTCGAAAATTATAACATAAGTATGCTTAGAAAATCGCCATGTTATCGATACCAGTAACTCAATATATGGTAATTTTGATTTTGTGCTTGAGTAAGTTTAGTAAGCGACATCATTCCCCACTAGGGGTCTGTTTCATAAGTTGTTAAATTCAGTGCCCCTACCAATATGGCAAGAATGTGTCAAAAATCAACATCAACGGAATCCATTCTTTTTCTTCTATGTGCGTATCCCTTCAAGGCGTTGGTGATCATGGCTCTCCATAATTTCCTGTTCCTTGTAGCTCTCAATAAATTTGGTCTTTTTAATATCTCTCTTAATCCCTGTTCTGTCATGCATTTGCTCAAGCTCTCTAGATAGGTTATGCATTGCTTTCCTCTCCTCCTTTTGTCTTCAATCTTTCCTGTAAGTAATTAAGTAACGCGTAACTTGTGTCACAATGAGTTGAATAACTCAGTGTCCTTAGCCCAATTCACAAAACTGCTTATGTCATTTCCAGTAGGTCAAAATGATTTCTTTTGGAGGCTGTCTATATTTCTGAGATGTGATACTATGTACACTATTTACATTATTCGGACTATTGTCCTCATCTTTGTCGCCATATTTATCACAACGTTTCGGCCGTTGTACGCTCCGGCCTTCTTCAGGTGGTTGGAATTTCGAACTGAACCCTTTATTTCGCTCACTGGGGTAGACTGTTCTAGTTCCACGTGTCATGTTATCAGTTATCTCCTGCTAATTTCCCACCACTGCCTTAACCGGGTATTGAACTCACACACTTTGGGTTCTGTCACTGGATCTAACCAACGCCTTTATCCACTATGCCATGTGTCCTTGAGGACATCTGGGTATGAATTTCGGGGTATTATAAACCTAATGTCTTCAGCAACGATTTTTACCAGTGCTCATATTACAATTTTTTGCTGTTATCATTTCATGTTTTTACCAGTGCTCATATTGTAACTTTGTTGTTATCATTGCTTTTCTCTGGCACTCCTTATTAGTGGTTCCCATATGGTATTCATTTCTATGCTTGGTCGGCTCACGAGATTTTTGTAGCCTAGCATATGTGCTGATTCCTTAAGTTTACGAATTTTCCAATGGTGTTCCTTGTCTATGATCTCAACATGATCCCACAGAGGGCGGTGATTTCCCTTCTCTCTCCATATATGGTCAGCCACGCCTGATTTATCTACTTCCCCTCGTGTTACAGCATTCTGGTGTTCTTGAAGCCTTACCTGTCACTCCTTTATATTCCTTTCCACAGCTGCACGGGATAGCGTACACACAGTCTTTAGGCATGTTCTCCTCTATGAGGGGGTCTTAATCGGGAAAGATATCTGCGAAGTGTCGTCAAGCTTTTGAAGGTTGTCCTGATGTTATAAATAAAGGGTTCAGTTCGAAATTCCCACCACTCGAAGAAGACCGGAGCGTACAACGTACAACTGCCGAAACGTTGTGATAAATATGGCGACAAAGATGAGGACAATAGTCCGACTAATGTAAATACTGTACATAATACCTCATCTCAGAAATATAGACAGACTATGAGGACAATAGTCCGAATAATGTAAATAATGGTTTCTTTTGTTGACCAAAAATGGCAAATAGCATTTTCAAATCAAACAGTAATTAATCCAAACAACTATTACGGGGAACGAACCCTGAAAATATCAAATCCGGATTTTCAAACCTCCTCCTTCTATTTAAAGTCAATTAGGTTGGTTTTCTTCCACGACAAACGATTTTTGGAAACCAAAAAGCAAAAAAAAACAAAAAAAAAAAAAACAAATAGAATTGTATGTCATTGTGATTCATATTACCTAATTATAAACAAGATTGTGAATTTGAATCAATCCACAACAAAGAAAAAGGCGACGGTGTTTTATTCTTAAATAAAAGAATATAAAATATTTTTTATTTTCGTGTTTTTACAATTAGATTTTATTCAGCGTGAACGTGTGTTAAAGTTCCTTGTTCGTCTTTGTTGAGATGAAAATAAATGTGGTTTTCCCGCGGGTATGTGGGAAAAAAGAGGCCAAGGAGAAAGTGAGGAATAAAGTGTATCACATATCTTGCTAAGAAGAAAGACGGGAGAATGAGTAAGAAAATTTATTTGAAGCCGTGCGCATCATGAGCAGTTGTCATGTGTTGTCGCTTCTTCTCTTTAATGACTTGTCCGTCTAGAGCGGTGATTCGCAACCGCCGTGCCTCGGCACACTAGTGTGCTGCGCGATCTTCAACTTCTTAAGTTTGCCGTGAAATATTGTCACGGCATATATATATATATATATATATATATATATATATATATATATATATATATATATATATATACTAATTTAAAAGATTGTTTCATAGCGATGTAAATTAGTAAATTTATGATCAGTAGACTTGTATTAAGCACTGTTTTGTGAAAATAAAAATATTAATAAGAACACCGGTTTATATATCTTACTTTTTAATAAATCTATTAACAAAACATGTTTTATGCAAATTAGGGAAAGAAATGAACTTCATCATTGAAGTTATCCATAGTTCAAAACTATTTTCAACTGATTATCTCTGAAGCACTTAAACGCCGTGTGTTTTGATGGGGAAAACAGAAAGCTCGTGTTGTCGCTCCAAAATCAAAGCAAAAGACAATAATTTTTTAAAAAAATTGTGCCACTTGTAATTTTAGTCGGAGGTGATAATCCACTGGTTTCCAGACTGAGGAAAATGCAACTTTACACTATATAGCTGAAGACAGCCGCAGTATGAATCATTGTGATTATAATAACAGTACTACAAAGAACTCGATGAATAGTCTAATTCTGGGGTCGGCAACCGCCGGCTCCCGATCCACATTCGGCCCGCGAAGGATATTTGTCCGGCCCGCGAAGGATTTTTATCCGACCCGTGAAGAATTTTTGTCCGGCCCGCGAAGGATTTTTGTCCGGCCCGTGAAGGATTTTTGTCCGGCCCGTGAAGGATTGTATTCCGTCCCGCGAAGGATTTTTTGTCCGGCCTGTGAAGGATTTTTATCCGGCCCGTGAAGGATTTCTGTCCGGCCCGCGAAGGATTTTTATCCGGCCCGTGAAGGATTTTTGTCCGGCCCGTGAAGGATTTTCAGCCGGCCCGCGAAGGATTTTTGTCCGGCCCGCGAAGGATTTTTGTCCGGCCCGCGAAGGATTTTTATCCGCCCGTGAAGGTTTGTATTCCGTTCCGCGAAGGATTTTTGTCCGGCCCGTGAAGGATTTCTGTCCGACCCGTGAAGGATTTCTGTCCGGCCCGCGAAGGATTTCTGTCCGGCCCGCGAAGGATTTTTGTTCGGCCCGTCAACTTAACACCTGAACACTAATTATCTAATTAATTCATGGAGCAAGCAACAGAAAGATATCAATTGGAATTAATCGACTTACAATGCGACGAATTTTTGAAATCAAAATTTAATTCTGAATCCACTGCTGACTTCTACAAGAAATATATTTTGCCAAGCAGAAAATATAAAAGCTGATTGAATAATGTGAAAATGATGGTATCATTATTTGGAACTAGATATGCTTGTGAACTTCTTTCAAAAATGAAATATACTAAAAGTTGCTTAAGATCAAGGTTAGATGATGACCACCTAGATAATGTTTTGCTCCTGTCATTGACAAATATTTCACCTGATGTGGAGAAGTGATCAAACAATAAACAGAAACATGTGTCTTATTAAATAATTCGCCATTTTTGTATTTCATTTGTAGTAAGGGATTTACATTTTTTTACCTTGTAATTCATACAGTAAAATAATGCAAACTTGTTTAGATAATATAACATTAACTTTCTTGTTTTTTCTTTAAATCTCCTGACCAAGCCAGCCTTCTGGATGGAGTGGCCTGAGGTCGAGGCAATTTAAATATTTGATATTGATATGTACCGGAAAGGGATATATTTGTTCGAAGTATCAAAGTGGTTTTGGATTACTGTAACCGGGTAGGACAATCTAGCAGGTAACCGTAATGGACTGGTCCTTATCGTAGTGGTAGGCAATAGGCGTAGGCAATAGGCGTCGTCGTACTTCACCATCAGTCTGTATTTATGGCTGACACCAGCCTATGACACACTATTACTGTGAGGGGGAACCCACGTGTATGCCTATTCATTACATCAGATGTCATGGTCCTCGTACAGGACATTGCATAGCTTTCAGGCCTGCTCTCTCCAAAAGTTTGCCGACCCTTGCTCTAAACTGTTCTTTGGATGAAAATATTACTCCCGGAAATGAATAAATTGATGCATTAAGGACAATGCTCTATGTGAGAAATTCATATTTTTAAGAAAGACCAAGGAGAGAGATAATCGGAGCGCTCTGATAAAAACATTTAAAAATAAAAAACAAATTAAACCAACAATGTCTACCCCCCGCATCAAAACAATGTCTATCCTCTCATGAAAACAATTCAAATAACGCAGTCAAACATAGAAAAAAAAAAGGGTATAACAAATAAAATTCGACAAAGTTCAACATTCGTACTCGCAAAAAAATAGGTTGTGTAAAAAATTTTTCTTTTGACACCAATATTATTTCAAAATTCCTCAGCAATTTTTATAGATTTATTTATTTTTTTTGTTTTGTTTTAGAAATTTGATAAAACCCAAATATATTTAACTGGATTTATACATTCTATTTTCTCTCGATAATTAACAACTAAAGTATTAAACACAATTCTTGTAAATTAACAGACGAATAAATAAATAGTGTTTAACATTTTTGTTGTCAGTTCTCGAGAAAAAATTATAAATTCAGAAGCTGGTAACCTTTTTCAGAGAATTTATGTGGCGAAATCAAATGAAAGATATGCCCAGAAAATGATTTTTTTTTACAAAATTGATAGTTACAGTGTAACCTTGGTTCACGAATTTAATTCGTTCCTGAAGCATGTTCGTAACCAGAAATGTTCGTAAACCGAAACTATTTTCCCAATAGGAATCAATATAAAATGGATTAATCCGTTTCTGGGCCCAAGATGATTGTTTATTTAAACTTTTAAAACAATTACTATGCAATAATTATTATTTACTATTTTATAAATAACTATTAAATCAAAGTTTTTAACATTTAATATTAAAAGAATGTTTGGTGCAGAGGAAGAGATGATCTCAACCATTTCAACATTTGTTTTCAAAATTTATAATTAGTTACTTTTCATTATGTGTTTAGATTTTCTTTTAAAAGTTTTAGAAATTTATGAATAAAAAGAAATATTTTTTGCTTCAGAGGAAAAGATGCTCTCAATCTATTTTAGCGAATTTATGTGACGAGAGCGAATGTCCGGATTTTTTTTTTTTTTTTTTTTTCAAAATTTCTAATTATAGTTACTAGCGGTTATGGTAATTTTCTAAGCTAAGCTGTTTGCCTCGGGGTTCTTGATAGGCTCCAGAGGCGGATATGCAATGTAGTTGGTCCTGCTCTGGCGTCTCGTCTACAGTCACTTTCTCACAGACGCGCCGTCGCCTCCCTCTGTCTGTTCTACAAATACTTTCATGGAAATTGCTCCGAGGAGCTGCATTCGCTGGTTCCCAGAAGTCATGAGTTCCAGCGCCCTACGAGGCTGGCATCCCGCTCTCAGCCCTTCACTGTCGAAACTCCTAAATGTAGCCGTCTCTTCTACTCTAATAGCTTCATGTCTCGCACCTCTCGCCTGTGGAACTCCCTTCCCTTCTCCTGTTTCCCTGTGAGCTATAATCTCCAGCTATTCAAGTGTAATGTCAATCGACATCTCCAGTTGCCTTGATCTATCCACTACTCTCATCCTTTCTTCTATCACTCCTATCTGATCTTGCTCTAAACTTTCTGTAACCCCTTGCGTCCTAGTGGCTTCCCACCTTGCTTGGGGTGAAATGCTTAAAAAAAAAAGAAAAAAGATGTGGCACAAGGCTAAAAGTGTGGAGCACAGATGTGAGGATCGAACTCATTACTTTCGTTGTCAATTCTCAAGAAAATAGAGAATGTATGAAACCAGTTTTTATATGTTTATGTCTTATCAAATTTCTAGAAATAACTTTTTAAAAATTGCCGATGAAGTTTTAAAAAATAGCGGTTTAAAAAAACCGTCCTTTTAACACTATTTTTCCCCCTTTTAACTTTACCACATCTTTCATGGAATACAAGCAAGAGTTACTTACCTTGTCATTGACATGTCAAACAGATGCAAAAATTGGCTAAGGGATGTTTGATACATGCAGTTGACCATGTTCATCTCCGTAATCAGGAAGTACAGGATACTCCCCCTTGTGGCGACAGGGCGAAACTCTTCCCTAGCTTCGTTGATCTTAACTTCCGTTTCGCCTGCAGTGATAAGCTTCTGCCTTACTTCTTTGGAAGTATCGTTCGTTGTGTTCAGGACATGAATTAGATCCTCGTCGTCCACCAGAGAACCCTACGGCGTCAAAAAATGATAGTTTACTAGTTTTCCGTACATTGTTAGATTCTGTCTCTCATGTGCTCGTTCCGTCAAACATTACGCAAATTGTCAGAAAGTTTTACTAATACAATGAAACAAAAAGATTTGTAACAATGAAGCGGAGATCCGGAACTCACAACTAAAATAGAGACCAATGAACCGTTTAATTAATCTGTTCCCTTTATGTGTGTAAGACGGTCGAGGCTATTTATGATACATTGACTACTCATTGTGATTTATATAATATATATAATAAGTATTTAATATCGCAGTGACTCGAAATAGAAACAGCTCTTGAAAGAAAAAGATTATTAGCAACAGAATGACAAAGACGGCGTCAACAAAGTCCCTATCAAAACTAAGTTGAAGACGATCACTTAAAAGATACTGGTAGCTGAGTGCCTCGCGAGAAAGGCTTGAACAAATAATACTGCAATCTAAGAAACGTAGTAGGAAGAGAAGATATTAGTTAAAAAGTTGTTTTTACATATATATATATATATATATATATATATATATATATATATATATATATATATATATATATATATATATATATATATATATATATCCTACAAAAAAAAGACAATGGTTAAACATCAAAAAACATAAGGAAAATTAATTCCTTTTAATAATATCTGGAAATATCCACTTTTTGCCTGATGAAAGCCGCGAGACCAGAAACTCGTGCAGCAAAAAATATGGAAAATAAAGTATAATTTATATTTTTAAAAATCCACATTGTAACCAAAAACGCTTGAGGTTTCTCTCTTCTTTTTAAAATATACACATTTCTTTCGTTGGAACAACTATGATCTCTCTTATATATATATATATATATATATATATATATATATATATATATATATATATATATATATAAATGCCAGCCGAATAACCCACGCCTTGCTGCGTGTCACGCATATTTTGTAAGAAAATGATTGATTTTAAATCATAAGATGCATTTCAATTTTTCAATATTACTCAATGATCTTGCCAATATGACCTCCATCTTCTTGCTTTCTCATTCCCTTGTTATAATTTGAATCAAAGGCGAAAAAATTCAGTGGATTAATCTGACCCCTTTGATATGTATTTGATGCATTACTTGATTGAATGAATTGATGAACAGATTTCCACATTGATATGACAGTTCAATTATCGGAACAAATATGAATTGCAAGGCACTAAGAACTGATTGGTCATTTCTTGCTCAAGTTTATATTCATATTATCTCATTTTGATCTTACCGATGTGACCTACATCTTTTGTTTTTCTCCTTATATATTTTGAATAGGAGTTATTCCCTTATTCCAATTTAAATTTAATTTATATGATAAGAAAAAAATTCAGTGGAGGCTTTGTCCCCCACCCCCACCCCGGGGACACCATTTGGTCAAAATGAAATATACTTATCCAAGTACCCTAGGAGTTACTCCCTTGTTCAAATTTAAATTTAATTTAAATTAAAGGGGAGAAAAACCAGTGAGACGTTAATGCCCCCCACCCCGGGGACCCCATTTGATCAAAATGATCTTATGATGCGACCTCCATCTTCTGGCTTTCTCCTTCTATATATTGGATAGAAGTCATTCCCTTGTTCAAATTTAAATTTAATTCATATTAAAGGAAAACAATTCAGTGTGGGCTTTGTGCGCAACCGCCACCCTGAAACCCCCTTTGATTAAAATGAAATATACTTATCCAAGTACCCTGGGTAATGTATTTTTCATTATATGTAAGGTTATGGGGATCTATCTCCAAAACACGAGGAGGAGTTCGATAAAAAACAGTCAGAGGCTACAACTTTTATATATATTTATATATATATATATATATATATATATATATATATATATATATATAGCAAAAATTTTCATTTAAGCATGTCCGATTGAATAAATTACAGACATTATGTCTGCTAATTTTTAACAAAATCAGTTCATACTCACGAATAACCTTCCGTGTATTGATGTTAAAGATGAGAGTAATGTGCGTTAGCTGTTTAAATTTCTTTTATCTTCATTTCCCAAGTACTTTCGGTCTTCTTCGAATATATATATATATATATATATATATATATATATATATATATATGTGTGTGTGTGTGTGTGTATGTATGTATGTATGCTCGCGTGTGTGTATGCTTTTATATTCATTTATGATAATCCAGCTGTATAACTGTTACAGTTGATTGATTAAACAGACCCAATAGTGGTCATTTTACTTAACCCATCCTCCCTACTGAGACGAGATGTGACACATGGTCGGATTTAATGGAAGTAACCCCAAACACGTACACTCGGGCCAAGCACAAAAATTTCCCAGACCCCGCAACTTTCGGTTGCTTTGGCATCGATATGATTATTGAACCTTCGTCTCTATCGCAAGCTGTTCCCCGGGACCGGGAACCTCACAGAATTTTATTTTCCACAGCTCTCTATCTGTCCGAAAACAGAGTCACAATGTAAAAACCTATCCTGAGCCACTGGATCGATATACTCTATAAGACCGGCCGTTGGTCCTGTCCTAGTCCAGTATTACAGGCTCAATCAAAGTCTCCGGTTCAAAATGTCAATTCGTGATTCCACTTTCCAGCCACGTTGTGATTTTTTTGATCCTGGAGAGCAATTAACAAATCGTAGATCCAAGAAGATTCGGGGGGGGGGGGAGCGAGAATCGGACCAAGCAGAAAAATCTATTCAAATCCGAAGAAAAATTAATATTATATTCAAACTGATAAAGATGTTAACTTAACTGTCTTTTACAATATTAAAAGAGTACTCTTGGTCGGGTAAACAAACTGTTTTAGTTTAAAACTTTTTTAATATGTTCTCTATGAATGTGTTAATAAATACAGTATTTAACATATATTAAATCCCTATATTATTTGTAAAAAGTTAAATATTTAAATTGCTAACAAACATTAAATTAATTTCTTCGTGGACTTTTTTAGACATCTAAATTACTATCAAACATTAAAATCTATTTTTGACATAAATTGCTAAAACTTACCACCCCTCTCCTTCATACGTAAAACCCATTTACAGCCTCTTTCTCTTTACTTCCCTCCTCTTTCTTTTTCATTTTTCTTTTCTCTCTTCTCCCCTACCATTTCAATATATCACTTCCGTTAAGTTAACCGTTTAAATAGGTCAAGGTCTTGTCACTCCTCCTCCCCCAATACTAAGTATGATTGAGAGAAATATTAAATTAAACCCTCCCTAAACTCTATCATGTCTCTTTAACTACTCCTTATTACACTCTCTGTTGAATTACAAAAACTTACACTACCCATCAATTTTCATTTCATTTTTCGTTTCATCTTTTGGAAGTGTTATCTGATGTCCGGCGTCCTTTAAAAGGGCTCTGGTGAAATAAATTATTATAATGGAACTGTTTAAAGTGATCTGTTTTTCTTTAAAATGCACACACACACACACACACACATTATATATATATATATATATATATATAAGGAAGAAATTGATACAAAATCAATAATGCTTCTTTCACTAGAAAGTAGTATACATGAAATAAAGTCCAGGAAAAAAAAAAACAAATATTGCAAAGAAATTCTGAAAGGTGAAAAGTAATTTTCGGGTTCACCCTTTTTGTTCCTAGTAGTTGCTGTAATTATTTCACTACCAGGACATTAGGAGGGTTCACTGGCAGTATTGCGCCAATATTGCAGATAACTTGAGTTCACTTCCTCCCTTATTACATCAGCAAGCGAACGCTTTCACTCTCACTGCTTCTCTCTCTCTCTCTCTCTCTCTCTCTCTCTCTCTCTCTCTCTCTGGTCGACTGCTTGTCAACCCACTTTATCCGGTCAACAAAGGCTGAAAAGTCAAGTCAGCCCTAATATTTAATCTAATAGAAAAAAAAAAAAACGAATTATCCTAAGGGTAAATTCGAACTCGGCTCTCAAAATTGTTCGTATCTATTGCACCACACGTCCATCCCAACATTTAATCGTCAGTAAACTGAAACACATATTCAATGTGTTGGAAGTTTATTTTCTGCTAATAATATATAAACAAACCCATATATGAATGGTCTGCGATAAATAACATTTTCACAACTATGGAAGCACCTACAAGTCTTTATGGAACTTAATAAAATAAATAAGGGCTGCTTCTAAACCAGAATTGATATATAGTGGCATACAATTTGGCCTGTTTTGTGTTGGGGGATGAAATTTAGTATAGTCTGTACTGCGGGCTATCCGAGTAAAACGAAAGGGTTACAGCCATGATAAATCGACGTCAGCGTCTTTATATTCATTTACTTGCAATAAATGGCAATTTCTTGTTTTACCAAAAACGGGCTAACACAACCAGGCGATCACTACACCAGTGAAAGTATTAAGTGATAGATAGATAGATAGATAGATAGATAGATAGATAGATAGATAGATAACGAGAAATATAGATAGAAAGATAGATATAGACAGACTGAGATAGATAGATAGATAGATAGATAGATAGATAGATAGATAGATAGATAACGAGAAATATCTTACCTGGGTACTAGTGAGGCGAAACAATAAGTTATCTTCCAAGTCCTTTATCTTTTTCTTGTTGTCTGAGACATCTTCCATTAATTTCACCCTCTCACTCTCCAATTCCTGAATTTACGTAAAGCAGAATTTTAAAAAAAAATTTAAAAAAAAGAAAGAAAGGAAAGAAAAGAAAAGAAAGGAAAAGAAAATTTTAACGTTTTTGTTTTCGTGATGCTTCAGGTTTACTTTTGAAATTTATGTTCAATTTCACAAACACACGAGCATTAATCGACGTACCATCAATAATTTGTAATAGTCTCCAAAGTTATCACATGAAACATTGTCAATTCTCTCATATTTTTTTTTTACAAGTCCTTCTTTCTTGTTAATCTTTGTTGCTTCTTATCGCAACTCACGGACCCTTATTTATTCTACGATCGTTAAGCAAGCAGAGTGGATTAGAAATAAACATATATAGAATGACGATTTGAGAATAGATAAAAACAGAAGATTGGTTTGGTTTGGTTTGTTTTACGGAATATCAACACCTCAATGGGTCATTTAATGTCGATAATATTTTTATTGCTGGTAATATTTTTTCAAAAATGTATTGCTGCTAATATATATATATATATATATATATATATATTTGTCCAAAAATATATTGCTGGTAATATCTTTTTCATTTAAATATGTATTGCTGCTGGTTGATATCTATTTACGGGTCCATAAAGGATTACCGACTCATATGGCTAATAGATTACAACGATGGGGAACCATTTTACTAAATTACGACTTTAAAATGGAATTCTTGCAATCGTGTTAGTGGGTACACGTGTTTGAGTTAATTCTCCTGTTTATTCTATTCAGCAATAAAATCAATATAAACCGGCTTAGATCGTGAAGTCCTAAAGAAAATCCCGGCTAGAAACTTTGCCTTTCTATTTAACCCATAACTGGAGCTGGATGAAGCAAGAAGAAATGAAGTCATACATTTTCCATGGGCATATTTGAGAAAATGAATGTAACGTACTAGTATCTGTCTATATTTCTGAGATGAGGTATTATGTACATTATTTACATTATTCGGACTATTGTCTTCATCTTTATTTATTACAACGTTTCGGCCGTTGTACGCTCCGGTCTTCTTCAGGTGGTCGAACTGAACCCTTTATTTTGCTCACTGGGGTAGACTGTTCTAGTTCCACGTGCCATGTTTAATGGATGTCAGTTATCAGTTTTCTCCTGTTAATTTCCATCTTGAATTTCTCCACTGCCTTAACCGGATATTGAACTCATACTCTTTGGGTCCTGTCATTGGATCTAACTAACGCCTTTATCCACTGTGCTATGTGTCCTTGAGGACGCAAAGAGTATGAGTTCAATACCCGGTTAAGGGAGTGGAGAACTTTCAGAGGGAAATTAACAGGAGATAACTGATAACTGACATCCATTAAACATGGCACGTGGAACTAGAACAGTCTATCCCGGTGAATGAAACAAAGGATTCAGTTCGACATTCCAACCACCTGAAGAAGGCCGGAGCGTACAACGGCCGAAACGTTGTAATAAATATGACGACAAAGATGAGGACAATAGTCCGAATAATGTAAATAGTGTTCATAATACCTCATCTCAGAAATATAGACAGATAATGAAGTGCCGAAACGTAATAAATATGATGACGAAGATGAGGACAATAGTCCGAATAATGTAACGTACTAGATCGGAATTCTAACTCGCCAATTGCTCATTCCGAACAGCCTCACTACTCTTGTGCATAGGAGTTATCATTAAGTAAACCATACAAATGTTTTTTTGTTTTTTCATTTCCGGATTTCACCGTAGGTAAGTGAAACTAATAATTTATACTTACGGCTTTTTCCATCAAGATGACTCTCCCGAGAAGTTGGTCTTCTAAACCTCTTATGGTCACAGTGAAATCAATAATGACAGTCCGGGCAGATATTTCTGGGGTGTAAGCTGGATTCGGAAGTTTCGTCGTGATATAGAGGCTAAAACCTGGCATAACATCGCATTCTTTGTCCCCGACTTTAACTTTGTGTGTCGATCCGACCTTGATGAAATTTTTCTCCAAGACATTGTCCAAGGCGGGGTCTAGCTCTTCAGCGACGTCTTCTATTAGCAAGGGTCGGCCTAGACACATGCTGTCTTCAAGATGCTGCCTGAAGTACTTATGGTTCAGTGAAGTAATCTGCAAAATCCATGGAAATCATAAAGTATAAAGTCTTCAGTTACTACAGACAAAGCCACGTATTGTTTTTTTTTACAGAACAATAAATGGATGATAACATTAAACAAAAGTGATAAAAATTGGGAGTAATTTACATTCAATGTTATCAAAGGCTTTACATTATAAAAACGCAGCAAATTATGCAGCACTTATTTCTACTAAGGTGTTACTTTGAACGATTACTTTACTACTTATATAAATGTAAAAACAGTCTTAGTTGGCAATAATGATATCTATAAAAGGGTAGATTTGATAATTTACAGTTAATTTGTTTGCATAATGCTCTGACTATTGTATGTGTTACATGACAGAAATTGTAAGTAAAATGACGCATAAGTAACTAAGTAATCGTTTTAAGTTCTTAATTTTGATACCTTTAAGATAATGAAATTTAAATTCACCCGACTTGTTTTTCATAATGTTAAATACTTTTAATTTTCAATAATGAAATGCCTTGTCCGAGAATCCTCTCAGCTTAAATTGACAATTTCTTGAGTAATTAATAAAAGGGTTGGTTGAAATAATGATGTCCAGTTTGGATTATTTAAAGAAATAAAAAATAAAAAAATTGTCCTGGCCTGTCTACCTGATACTCAGAGGAAACTTTCTCTGTCACCTTGCAATTATTTGCTATTTCGATAATTTTGTTGCTGTCTTGGATATTTTAAAATAACAAATTATGCAGTACTTATTTCGATTAACCACGTTACTTAGAAAGATTACTTCGCTACTTAGGTAAATGTAAAAAAATAGTCTTGGTTGGTTGGTTGATTTTGTTTAGTGATATATCAACCTCACATGAGATATATAATACCGAAATCTACATATTCTTTTACGTAATTTTATGCTTTCAACTACAGATATTTTCTACATAATTTTATATTTTCAGGGTAAAGTAACATTTTTTTAGATATATCGTTTGTAAACCATAAAATGTATTGTTGGCAATTTTACTATAAAAATTTATTTTATATATATATATATATATGTTTTAATGTTGCATTGATTGTCATTCTTGCTATAAAAACTATTGTTGCTCATTTTATTATAAAAATGTACTGTTGTTTTTTGTTTTGTTTTTTTTGGTGGGGTCGCTATTTGCTCATAGCTGGGACCCTAATATATGCTACCACCCCCGGATCATGGTGAACCTGGGAACAGCAGCAATTAAAAAGTGGTCCCAAGTTCCTCAAAACATCCAATCTCACGATCAAAGGCTTTGCCGCCGGATGTAGTTTATCGTCATACACAAGACGAGTCTTAATTGGCAATACTATAAGTAAAATATACTTTAAAATATAATATATGATGTTAATATAGACAATATATGTTAATATATATAAAAATATATGTTAATGTATATATATATATATATATATATATATATATATATATATATATATATTAAAATATATATTATATATATATATTCTATCTGTTTTAACATATTCCATGTTTAGTAAAAATATATGCTAATATATATGTGTGTGTGTGTGTGTGTGTGTGTTAATATGATGTGAATATATATAAAATAGTCCTAGTTGTCAATAATATAAGTACAATAATCTTTAAAAAAAAGTCGATTAAGTGCATTACGTAGAACGACTACTTCGCTACTTATTTCAATGTAAAAGCAGTTTTAGCTGGCAACTAGCAGCATGGCCCGGCGTTGCCCGTGCTTGATTCAAAAATCGTACGACTCATACAGCAATCGCTATCACTTGACTTAAAATATTTTTGCCCTTCCTTGCCTTTAAAGGAGTGCCCTTTGCCGTGCTGATGTTGCTACATGCCTTACTTCTTGCCTATCTCACACTGCGAATTTTTTCCAAGCTCTATACTAAACAGTAAATATATTACGAAAAAAGAACTAAACAAAATGAACACAAAACGATCAGCTTTAAAAAAGGACTCGTGACTGGAAAAACCGAATGAAAAAAGAATGTTAACAACAAATACTTTTTCACACCCAACCCAGTTCTGCGGAATCAGAATCAACGTTGAGTTTAAGCAAGCGAATGAGCCAGTCTGGCCAGTAGAAAATGGCCGCAAACTACATGAAAACTGCCATAGAAGCATGAAAAAACCATTACTTCCACTATCGATGGGAGTTGGGAAATGCGAAGTCGGTTTTGGCCTTCCCGCTAACTTGGAGAATGTGCATGTAAATTTTGGTGCAAATCCGTCGAAAATTGCGACCGTGCCTTCGTTACACACACACACACACACACACACACACACACAGCTACTGCCTTTTATAGATAGAGATAATAGAAGTGACAGATGGCTATAAAAAGAGACTGTTGATAATTTACGGCTAAGTTGTTTAAATAATGTGCTGGTTATCGTTTGCGTCGCGTGGTAATAATTGTAAGTAAAATGATGCACTAAAATAAGTAACCAAGTAATCGATTTAAGTTCTCTGAATTATAAACATGTATCATAATCGAGGGTTTGAGCGTACTGACCTTGTGAAAAAAAACTGTTGACCACGACAGATTATGTGCTCTCTCCCAGAAACTGTAACTAAGGTCTGCTCAGCATAATTGCAGTATAAATCAGAGGTGAACTCAGTGGATATTGAATACACACAAATGTGCCTGATCAGATGCGTACAAGAGGGATTGGCTAACCACCCTAGCAAACAGCCATCATCGGATACGAGGGAACAGCCATATTAAAGCATAAAAGTGTCTGAAACTTATATCCTAAGTGGATACTGTTAGCTCTATTTCAAATAAAGTGTTTAAGACTTACTTATATTGATAACAATAACCAGTTGATAACATTAAGCAAAGGAGTTAAAAATTAGAATAATTCACCTTGGTTAGTTGGCAAAGAATGGCTGGAATTTTGATTAAAATAAACGGTCAATAAAAAATAAGGAAATTATTCGATCGCCTGTAATAGTTGTCACAAAAATACATAGGCGTAACCTTAAAAAATCTAAATAAAAGATTACATGAACACAAAAGGGACATTTTACAAAACAATATATCAAATGCATTAGTTGCTCACCGTAACAAGACTGTCCACAATTTTGACATAAAAAATGATACTCTGGTCAAAGGAGAAAATAATTCATTAAGATGAAAATGTCAATAGAGTGACTTGATCGCAAGGTCATCGACAGTAAATTTGTACCCAGTCTCTTACAACATTTCACCATTCCTGACAAATCTTCTATTATCACACTGTGGGAGATTTAATAACAAAAGTGGTGGTAACAAAAAGAATCTAAATGAAATCCGCTAGATTATATATATAAAAAAAGGACGAAACGCGTCACAGGAAACCTTTTTCCCACTTTGTCATACATTTTCGCCCAATTTATTTTAAGTAAAAGTTTTGGTTTTGATGATAATAACCGCTTGATAGCATTATACAAAAGAAATAAAACCAGGAACAATCACCATTTGTCTTTTTAAAATTATTTACTTAAAAAAGTTACCTAATGTTTAATGTATTCTGTTTGCCTTTCCCAGATTAATTAATAAATTGATCAGACTCGTAAAGCATTTGAAATGTTATTGATCAATGTTGTATGATGCGATGAAGTATTTTTTGAGCTTCTCGCACCCGGCCATCATTAAGAAGATCCGAAATTTCTACCCGATTTGGTTTTGCATTCTTTTCTTATAATTCAGACTCTACATTGCTAACAGTTTGACATGTTTACGACAATCACTTGAACTTTTGTCATCAACAGTCAACCGATTTTCAAAATTTTCTTTTGACATATGATTTACGCTTGTTTTAAGAACTTCATTTGTAATAATACTTGCTGCTACTTTCAAATACAAGATGAAGATTTTTTTATAACATTTCCCCAAGATTTTGAATAATTTATCGTATAAATTTTAATTCGCCTTCAATCATTCCATATATTTGGGACCGGCTGGTTTTGATAACAATAAACGTTTGATAACATTATACGAGATTATAATAAACGCTTTCTTCTGTAGTTGCTATTCTAAGAAGCTGGAAAATCAGTAGTTTGTATACGTTGGTTCTCTGTTCCCAAATAAAAGTATGTAACAGATACAGGCACGGTGGAGTAATGGAAAGCGGCTCGGATTGAGAAATCGGAGTTCGAATTCCAGTCGAAACCATTGCATTCACTTACGTGCTAATACCCTTGGGAAAGATATGAATCTGCTTCTTCTCCCCCGCCCAGCTATGGGTAAATAGAAGTAGACGGAGAAGCAGACCGGGTTCTATAGCCTTGGATGGCAACTCGTCTACCGCATAAAGAAATCTGCCTCGTCAGTAATGTATCGAAAGATACATGATCGCCTAAGCGTATCTCACGCATAGCACATGGCTGAATAAATACTTAATGTTCAATTTCATTTTTTCTCCTTATACTATGGGGATATTTACACACGGAATCGCGTGATTTGGGAAAAAATAAAGAAATAAATAATGAAATAAATTAAGAAATAAATAGAAAAGTGAAAGTGAAACTGAAAGTAAAAGTGAAACTGAAAGTGAAAATTAAAGGGAAATTGAAAATGAAAAAAAAAGTAAGTTGCTTAAAATGCCATGTAATTCGCTTACATGCCGTGTAAGTTTGCGGTGAAATGTTTTGTGCTCCTATCCCACTTTCGAGCCAGATTTGTATGTTTCATTCATTTAAAAATAGTATATAAAAGAATATAGTTGTATTCTATGTCATTTCACTTCATTGAAAGAAAGGTGTTGTAAACTATAATTTCTTTTTATGTGTCATGTCCTTTCAGGACGTAGGCGATCATGGCTCTCCACCTCCCTCTCAATAAGTACCTTCCCTCTGCTTCCTCCCCCAGGCCACGTCACTCATCCACTTGCTTAAGTTTGCAAGGTATGTCACGTGTTGTTTTCCTTGTTACTCTTTTCCTCTATTCGACCTGTGAGTATCAGGTTCTCCAGGCCCTCCTTCCTCATTATGTCTCAGAAACATAGCTGAAACTATAATTAGTTAAACGTATTCGCTACTATTTCTATAGTTTTGTCTTCAGGGTTTGATTAGTGCTATCTTATCAGGGCGCTCACGTTGTAACCAGATGTGAGTTTTAAAGTGTGTCTATCGGCCACGCCGTGTAAAAGTTCTCAAGCCCGCTCGACACAATGGAAATAATTTTAGTAATTCAATCAGGCGTTACTGGCAAAATAAAATGTAAAAAAATATATACAGTTATATGAAAATTTTCCGAAAAATAGGTTATGTAAGAAAGATCAAACCTGAAGTTCGTTTTTCGCCTCTCTATTTTTTATCCAGTTTTTGCCTTGCCCCTGGGGGTCAATCAGCAGAGGGTACCTCACAGCTTTTGTTACAATGATGCCGTTTTGTATAGATAGATCATCATTAGGAAGGCCTTGGAGATTCCACGCGCCAATCTGGAAAATAAAAAAATAAAAACTTGCGAAAGAGATTTTTTTGTAGGAAATCACGTGACTCTTGTAACAATTACGGGGGGGGGTCCCCACGCAAAGAAATATTTAGATGACAAATCTATCAGATTATTGCTACTCACGTGATGATGTTTTTCCTGTGTATACAACAATTGTGGGCGTTGTCTCGAGTCATCCACTAAATGGCCTCACCAGGCCGAGCCTTTTGGATGGCTGCCATGTATGTCACCAAACTCGTTCATAAAGATCTAAACCAGTCATGGGCACTACCTTTGGCTTTCGGAATGGCACGCCTAATGTTCATTTATTTTCTTTCATTCTCACTTGTTCACACACACTGTCTCGCACACAAATATAACCACGTGCATAAACAATGATTGAATACAATAATTATTAATCTTTGTAACTTTTCGTTGACGACAGCGTTTTCAATATTTTAAACCATTGGTGATTTTCACTAAGGAAGATCATACGTGAAAATATATTTTGCTTTAGAAACAAGAAACTAATTAATAATTTAAAAAACTTAAAAAGAAATCCCGCATTGTCAAATGAATAAATTAGAAATGAATTGCACTAAGCAGTGTGTGTTAATAGAGCTATCAACTGTGACATTAGATTGAGGCATCAATTTCTTTATTATAGGAAATTATAGAAAACAAAAATTCCAATGAAAAAGAAAAATCAACCTTTTCTCTTTTCCAAGACAGATGATTACGCGTATATCCTTCCGTACAAAAATTGGAAGCGGTACCTTCAACGGATAATTATCTTGAATTTAATTTAGTAGTGCGCTCCGCCTTATGATGAATCGTAACTCACGCGGCTTACTGGTCGAAAAAGGTTGTCCATGCTGATCTGAACAGTAAGCTTTATACAACCGATTTCTCAGAGAAATGGTTAAAAATGGTTTTGAGTGAAGGAAGCATGCAAGTCTTGGTGAGGAGCAAAATTCTTAAAGATTTGTTCAAAAATATCTAAACTGTCAGCTGCATAAAATCGCTTTCTCAAATCAAGGGCCAAAAATGGCTTTGAGTGAACGATGCATATTGGTCTTGGCAGCGAACATCATTTTTTCGAGATCTGTTCAGAAATATCTAAACAGGCAGCTGTATACAATAGTGATCTATGACCAATGGGTAAAAATGGCTTTGAGTGAAGGAAGCATGTAGGTCTTCTTCTTAGACATTTGCTCAGAAATATCTAAACTGTCAGTTGCATAAAATCGCTTTCTCAAATCAATGGCTAAAAATGGCTTTGAGTGAAGAATGCGTGTAAGTCTTAGTGAGGATCATCATTTTTCGAGATCTTTTCAGAAATAAATAAACTGGCAGCTGTATGTCTTCGAGCGAATAAAGTCTGTAGCTATTACCAAGTTCCATCCTTCACTGAACCTTATGGACTGGTGCTACACAATCACAATCAACAAACTGCAGCAAATAAATGAAGTAACCTTACTTGAAGAATTTCAACAACTAAAATGGATATCACATGTAAGTCGAAGAGAAAATAATGACATAATCAAGATGTTGACATTCCACACTACTTCGAACAAAAGGTTAGGAAGGAAACCTCCATCAATACTGTAAAGAACGATAACAGTAAACTTCAGAAAATTGTTTTCCTGAAAAATTGTTTTAAGAGAGAGGTTTTATAAATTTTAACCGAAAGTGGCAATGGATACTCGGCTAATGGCTACCGAATGTTTCCTTATAAGGAAACGGTTAATATCACCATTACAATTCGCATTTGGAAACATCAAGATTTAACGATAAGGATCGTAAAATGAGTAGCCCATAAAAATCGAGGTGCAAAGAAATTGTCTCTTACCATTGTAGGATCAGTAAGCATGTCCGTGATGTTGAGGTTGGCGGTGAAAGGAATCTTGCGACTCTTCAGTTCTTTCACCCATTTCTTGTAAAGACTGAACCGAAAATCTTGGTTGAATGGACCGGCGTAGGACAGGAAAGCTGTACACATGAGGACGTCACCAACCAATCTAGGAAGATTGAAGAAAATGCTATTGGATTCATTTTAAAGTTTCGCAACTCATTAAAAGGTTTTCAAGTGATCTCTTTTGCTGTAGCAAGTCAATCCATAGCGATCTGATTAGGCTTAGTTGCTTACTGAGATAGATAGATAGATAGATAGATAGATAGATAGATAGATAGATAGATATGATTAAAGACAAAAGGAAAATTTATCTTAGCCTATGCGTTTCGTCCTCTGAGATATTTTATTAAGACAAATGTAAAGATTTTATTTTATAACAAGGATTTATGCACAAGTGCAAAAATAATATTGATTTTTCAAAGATTTTAAAATAGATAGATAGATAGATAGATAGATAGATAGATAGATAGATAGATAGATAGATAGATAGATATGAAGAAACTGAGATAGATATAGGGACAGACAGTGATAGATAGATAGATAGATAGATAGATAGATAGATAGATATCAAGGCGATCCATAACTCAGACCTCGAAATCGAATTAAGGCCAATAGGTGACTTGGGACGGACACGCAAAAGTTCCTTGATGGAATTTCATTATTTTTAAAGGAAATTTTACTTTTAACCTTTCAATTAGCTTAAGTTTATTATTCATGATACTGAAGTGTGTACAATGTTTATCTATTTTATTTGAACATTGAATATTTTCTCTTTAAACAAATTTTTACGATGCGAAACTCACAAATGTCATTAAAAATTTATCACATAAATTTAATTTAATTTTAATAATTTTTTCTATTTTTCTTCAGCTATGAACATATTCATTTTTTATGAATAATTTGTATTTATTTAACATAACAGGTATTTTCTTAAAAGTATGTTAATTTTTCTGTCCCTCATAAATAAATCGAAACGTTTAAAAATAAACATGTAATGTTTTTCACTGCAAAATTAATGAAAAATGACACTTATTAAAGAATTCATCAGATAAAGTTAATTTCAAAAATTAATTTCAATAATAAATTTAATATTTTACAACTATTCTTAAAAATATACCAGTATAAAAAAGACAATATTCTCTTGTCAATATTCTTTCTCTTTTTCACTTTTTTGTGATTATTTTAAACAGTGAAATTTACAAAAAAATGTTATTATTAGGACTTTTGTCACAGAAAGTTATTTTTATTTTTATTCTCTAGGATATTCTTGATAATAACGAATATTTTGATTATAATATTCATTCTAAAATAAATAATTTCTGTTTTCTTTATCATTCGATAAAAAAACAAAAACAATGAATGTAATTTTTTACACTGCACATTTTCCTTTTTTACTATACAGAAATTTGCCCATTTGAAAAAAAATTAATTTAATATTTTGTCTATGATATTATTCTTCATAGCAACAAATATATTGTCTTAAAATTTGAAAAAAATATTTATTTACAGTTATTTAAAAAATGTATGTTGAATTGTTGTTTAATATGTAAAACAAGTTACAGAATTAACCAGTTTAATATATTTACAGTAAATTTATAAAAAAAAATATACTGCAAAAATATTAAACTGGTTAATTTTGTTTAGGTAATCGTATTTCATGGTGGAGTTGGTGATTTATTGCCAACACCCCCACCCGCCCCATAAAATACGATTATCCAACATTAAATTTTCCAAACTCTAAAATTCCCATGTCTGAATCCCCAAATTCCTTCGTTCTGGCATTTCTTAATCCATGTTACTCTCTAAATGATTCCCACATGAATACAAACTTTAAATTTTCAATTCTGAAACGTAAATTCAGAAGTCCAAACCCTGCAGACTTTAGAATATAAGTTTCATATACTTTTTATAAGTACCATGTAATTTTTACAAAATAACAGTTTAGTTAATATTTGTTTTTTTAATTTCAGTACCCCAAAACCATTCTCAAAATGGTCAAAAAGTGCTTTGTATCAGGTTGTCATATTAACTATGATAAGGTTCGTGTATTTCGTCTTCCTCCAAGATCAGAATCAGCGAGAACAATGGTCAGATGCTATACCTCAAGACAACACGACTGACAAACCAGATATTGTTGTTTGTGAAAGGCATTTTCCATTTGTTTATGAAACAGTAGTTATTGGAGGAAAAGTACGACTAAGAAATTCACCTTTGATCATTTACCGCGCCCTCAATCCAAACCAAGAATAACAAATAAAATTTTTGCTTCTGTGCAAAATGGGCAAAATGATGATTTGGCACAGTTTCTAGAAAAAGACAAAATCCTCATTTTTGAAAATTTGTATCAGAATATTAGTCAACAGGATTTTATGTCAGGAGTTACATGCTATAGATCAAATAATCAGTTGTTCATTGAATCAACTGATTTTTTTTTCACTGGGGTTATTCCAGTGTTTTTAATTAAAAATTTTCAAAATTGAAATTCGAATGTTATCATTCTGGCATATATACAACAATTTTTTCTCTTTCAAAAGCCAAATATCAATGTTTCAGCACTGATCACAAATCGACGAAGCAATTCGTTATCTTAGTAATTTAAAAATTGATAAGAAAAAATAAAAAAAAAAACATATTAATGCCATGTCAACACAAAGGATTGGGACAAAACATTATGATTCTGATATTCTTATCAGGACATTTGAATATTTTGTTACATTTCAGTCATTATATAAGAGACTTCAGGATGATTTTAAGTTACACAGTGTAAGAACATTATCAGCTTTGGCATCAAAAGTCTCGAAATTAGATGATTTTTCTCGGTGATATTGTTAGTAAAATTTCTAAAAATCAGAAAAAAGTTTATTCTTCTAGTTGATGAAGTATATGACAAGTTTCTCTACAATTTCATGGAGGAAATTTATTTGGTTTGGCTGAAAATTCTGAGGGATTACCAAATAGAGTATTGGAAATCATGGTACAATTTTTAAATGGTGGACTAAAAAATTCACTTAAAATGATCCCAGTTGCAAAATTAGATGCAACATTTCATATTAAAATGTTTATATATATTGCTGATGCAATCAACAATTATATGGTCAACTAATTGCAATTCTATGTGGCAAAGGACCCATCAGTCTTTTTTCCAAAAAACTGACACTGTTTTTAATAAGCCTTGGGTAATTAAAAATGGCTTGAACTTAGTTTTTGATTATGTCTACCGTTTTAAAAATATTCTGAATAATTGGATTACTGAACCTACTTTTGAATTACTGTTTTATTCTGAAGGCAAAAAGATGACAGCAAAATAGAAAATTGTAAAAGGTCTTTTTCAATATGAAAAATTTAATTTGTTAAGCTGTCAAAACTAAATCATGTAGCAGTTTATCCAAAACCTGTTGAGCGACAAAATGTTTCCCATTGTTTTTTGTGATCAAACTGTAGCGGCCATTAAAAAAAATCCATTAATTTCATTGAAAAAGTCTTAAAATCTATGTCAAATAAATATGTATATGGTAATAATAAAATTGATCCACTGAAAAACGTGATATCAGATTTCGATGATGAACATCTGTTGTTTCTTTCTAATCTGAAGAAAATACCAAAAATAATGAAAAGAAAAGCAAGGAAAAAGAATGAAACCATTAAGAAGAGATACCAGTTTAGCCATTGAACATACATGCAATGGCTTAATTGATGTTTTCCGCTAAGTAATGGGTTTAATTAATTTTGTTATGGTTGGTTAATTTATGACAGATTATTTAGAAAATCAATTTGGAAAATTAAGACAAAGTTCTGCAAGTGCATACTTTATAACAGTTCAAAATGTTATTGAAAAATTTAAATATCGAAAAACCTAAACTACTTCCTGAATTATATTTTGAAGTCAAAGAATACAAGTTCAATTGGAACGAAGGACATGTGCGCTGGATCACTGTCCTGCTGAAACAAAAATCCCTTCGTCAGTTTTCCGTAATTGCCTCAGCAATTTGATTTTGTACTCTCCATTGATGGTGTGGCCCTTTTGGAGACAGCCAATACCTTTTGCATGCCCCAAAACTGAAGTCTTCTTTGGAGCAGGTAAAGAGGATTGTTTTTACTGTATTGGTTTTCTCTCTGTCTTTGGCACAAAGTGATGAACAAAAGTCATTATGGGTTACGAAAAGTTCAAGGAAACCCTCACGGGAAAATTTGGCATTGTTTTGTTTCATCAGGACAATATGCTGTGCGTGACTGTGGTTTTAAACTGGTTGATCCCGTTTCTCTATTCTCCTCATTTGACTATCATCTGTTTTCCAAAATTTAAAAAAAAAAACACTTGACTGGGCACAAGTATCGGAATAGTGATGACGTCATATCTGTTGTTGATTACTTTTTTTTACCTGCCGAATGAACAGTCTGCCTTAAACAGTCAGATGTTTGCCTGAACATAAACAATGCAATTATTAATAAGAAGAGTTGAAGTTAATGCATGAAAGGTTTCACAGTTCTAGTATCACTCCTTCACAGTAAGCCTATAGACTTTCCATCCCTCGTACTTCACAAAAGAAAAGACGAAAAAAAATGTCTTTTTTCACACTCCCTATCTACTAGACTTGTTTCCTAATGTTGACTAATTTTCCGGACATTAGATGCATATACGCACGGCATATGTGCACAAGTGCAAGCAAGGTTGAAAATGATTTCCGGCAGTTTTATCAGTAACTTTTAGTGTTCTAGTGATGGAATGTATTCCCTGCTGTATCGTTGACGACATTGCTTTGATTCTGATGTTAAATAAATAAATTAATAAAATTTTGTTTCAGCCAATTTATAACATTTTAAGTTTTATGGTTCAAAACGACCTTTTTTCGTTACTTCATCCTTGTGCTATCCTATTCCAGAAAAACCCAAGATAAATAAATTTCTTAGGAAACGACCCATCAATCGTTCCCCTATAGTTAGAGCATAAGCATTTATTAAGTTTTATCTGGTATAAGGATCTAATCAGGATCGCTCTAATGCAACCCATTTTTCACACTGAGCATTTAAAGTACGTAAAAATATTTTTTTTACCCACTACCATCATCATCATCAGCCGGTCGTAGGGTCACTGAGCATCTAACCATCACCCTCCAAATCACGGATGCATGCTAATATCTGGGTTTAAAGTCGAAGAAGTATTCATTTACGTACTGCGTGTTCTGGACAAGTCGACCTGACGGCACCCATCTGCTATATCTAGCTACAACGAATTAAACAACAGTACCGTGATTATTCGTTTATAATACGAACTGTCTTCCTGATTTTTAAGCTTAAAATTTAAGTTTACGCATTATGCACAAGAAGAACTAACTATTTGTCCGGCTACTTCTGTCGCCATATTCTGGACAATTATTTATGGACCAAAATGTCTAATTTGTTTCAAAGATTTTAAATAACAAACCAAATACTGCATTTATTTAAGATAAAATCATTTACATAAATTCTGAACGCATTTTTGACTGCTTCACTGCTGCCCGTGTCAAAGATCAACGTCACGACAATTTTATAGACGTTTCAAACGGAATAGATGTCTTTGTCATCTTTAATGCCATCATCTGCCATCGTCACTTTGTCCTTATTCAAAATGATGTCGTCTTCACTGACGTCCAGCGCAATCCTGGTACAGTAGTTTTTTAATGACTTTGCCATAACGTGGTAGTAATAATGTCGACTTTTATTTCGCGTCGCAACAGAGAAATAGTCACTCGTCAATGGAGTGTGTGTTTGTTTATTACAGGATTTACCAGCCTGGGCGATAATGGCCACCGGGGGTAAGGATTTCTACTGTTTGGTTGGCAAGTAGTAGCTGAACAGAATATGGTGAGCGATTGGAAGTTTTATTGGATTTTGAGTATTAAAAAGTTATTTGAATATAAGCTACCCGAATGAAATATTCAAAGGAGATACCCAAAGAACCTATTTAAAAAGGAGATTAATTGTAAATAACTCGGTAACATTTGGTATTTTCTGTAGTTTTGAGAAGTGGCATTAAATTTCAAACAGTTCTTCAGACGGAATAATACTTTTTCTGATATAAATCAGATAAGGGAAAACCAAGAAAAATATAAAATTATTCTCTGAATTTTCATTAGTTGTTAATATTCTATATTCTTTTTAATTTATAATTGTGAACAAGAATCAATTAATTTCTTGTCATACTTGCAACGCTAACCCTAGCCATAAAACTAACCTTGACAATAAAACTAAATTACATATAGAGATTTCAGTGTTAAAATTTTCTTTCGTTTGTTCTTTAATACGATAAGAGCCGCAGCAGAGGCCGCTTAAGTCAGCGTTATTTGTTACCTCCCTTTGGGATTTGTTACCTCCCTTGGTTTTTTATTTTTTTATTTTTTTGTTTTTTTTACTATTGCGATAAAGTCAGTTTATGAACAAATAAAAACATTTTTGGAATCATTTTTTTCTTAAAGGTGAAAAATTTGAGTGAAAGAAGGTTGGGGAAGATCTGCTTTAGTATTTTGTTTATCTTTTTAACTTCACGTTGTTTGTTACATTTTAGTGGGAATATGTACACATGTTTGCTCAAAATAGATGTTTTTGTTCTTTGTCTTTTTTCCATCCCAAACAGGGCGATAATGCTAGTAAAACGTAGGGGCGGGGATTTACAGGGAGTGAAACTGAAAGAGAATGAGAAGACTGAGAATGGGGGAGGAATGAGGAAAGGACAAAAAAAAGAACAGGGTTCAAGCAGACAGAAGATGGCAATCGACGTTGCATTTAAATTTTTGAAGATTGTAATTAGCAGGGAAGCTAGAAATCAGAGGGAAGTGCGAGAAAAGAAAATGCTAGAGTAGAAGTGGCGGTTACATCTAGCTATTTCAACAGTAAAACGGTGGGACCTAAATGCCAATCTAGTAGCACGTTTAAATTAATGTAGTCTGGTACCAGGGAAAAAAGCTAATCAGAGCATTTGCCATGAAAATATTTCTAGAAAAGACAGAGGGAAGCCACGTTACCTCGGTGAGAAATTGACTGAAATCGAGATGCCAGGTCCTGATCGATTACATTACAGATCGTTCTTTGGACTTTGTCAAGAATCTCGAAATATCGTTTCAAAGCATAATGTAAACTATATCAATTTTTTTTTATAATCTATACAAACCGAACAAGAAATGAAAAGAACGTTAATTTCAGTTTAGATTTAGCTGCTAAAAATACTAATAAAATCAGTTCGTATTACACACGGAGGATTTTTTCCGAATATTTCGAGGTTCAAAATTAATGGTGCATATTATACACGAAAAATTACTTTTTGGCGATTATTCAAGGGAACTCTGTCTAATTTAGAAGACGATATGCTCGCTACGGGGCCTGGAGAATCTAATACTCGCAAGGAAATGCCGGAGTTAGCTCCTCCTTAGTTCCTTAACGCTCCACCAGGTGTCTCTCTACCCTGTCTATAAATACTGGGTGACCTTTTACCACGATCTCTCTTTTCCCTCGGGCCTTGGGCCTTAAACCACCTCGCGTTGATGATGTGGGGTAATTCTTTTCTCTTCATTTCAGCTAATACCGATATGTGAGCTCTCACCAATACAGCGTTCCCCAAATTCTGGGAACACGCTAAGAACAATTCCAATACACGTACGTACGAACACTCACCACAATACACACACATAATATTCACCACACGCACTCAATGTAACTTTCCATGTAACTTGTTGTTAATACATATATTTGTTTGTATATAATTATCGGTCTTGTTTATTTTCTTGTAGCTGGACCGGCTAGCAGGACATTTTAACCGACGTGTGTTCTTTATATGTTCACCGCCACGTTCCACTACAGATATACTGCAGTCAAAAGAGATAGAGATAGAGATATTGAGTAACATAACGAGTTTGCGTGGAGGAATGACAGGACAGGGAGAGGCAGTTATACTAAAAGGACAATAACTGTCAAGAGCTACAAAGGGTACACAGCGATAGTTAGGGATCATTGCTACGAGGAATAGAAAGTTATTCAGAGTCATGTTCGCCTATGTCCTGAAGAGTGACGCCATATATAAGAATATGATGTCGGTCATAGATTTTAGTCCGTACAGGAATCGCTATGACTGGATGCAAACTCGTCACAGATGTTAGCGAAAAAATAAACGAAGTGTATTTGGGATTATTGCTTGAAAGAGGAGGCACGGTGGATATATAGATAGCAGCTCTGATTGAGGAATCGGAGAACGGAGTTCGAATTCCAGTCGAATCCATTACATTCACTTACGTGCTAATACCCTTGGGAAAGGTATGAATCCTCTTGTTTTCCCGCCGGAAATAGAAGAACAGACCGGGATCTATAGCCTTGGATGGCAATAAGTCTAGAGAGAGAATGGCAAACCTCTTGCGGGAAAAAATCTGCCTCGTCAGTCATGTATCAAAAGATACATGATCGCCTAAGCGTGTACCACGCATGTCACATAACTGACTGACTTATTTATAGTCTACACAAGCCGAACAAAAAATGAAAAAAACATTAATTTCAGTTTAAATTTAGCTGCTAAAAATACTAATAAAATCACTGAGTATTATACACGGGGGATTTTTTCAGAAAATTTAGAGGTCCAAAATTAATGATGCGTATTATACACGAAAAATTACTTTTTGGCGATTATTCAAGGGAACTCTGTTTGGAAGACAGTAAGCTCGCTACGGAGCTTGGAGAATCTAAGACAAGGAATCGGAGAGCCGAGTTCGAATTACATTCGAATCCATTACATTCACTTACGTGCTAATAACTTTGGGAAAGGTATGAATCTCCCCCCCCCCCGGAAATAGAAGTACAGACCTGGTTCTATAGTCTTGGATGGCAACAGGTCTAGAAAGAAAATTGCAAACTACTGCGGGAAAAAAAAAATCTGCCTCGTCAGTCATGTATCGAAAGATACATGATCGCCTAAGCGTATATAACGCATGTCACGTAAGTGACTGACTGACTGCTTGAAGGAATCGTTGAGAAGAATGTGTACGAACCGTGGAGTGCTTAGTTCTAAAAGAAACGAATGGTACAATGAGAAAGAGAAATATAGACAGAAACAGTGCACCGATAATTGATTGCAGTTAAACAGCACGTCATTAACGTGAGGCGGAAAGAAACTTGTTTACCGTCCAATTTGTGCTTCGAATTCTTTACTCTCTTCTGTCCAACGTTCTTTTTCGCCTCCCAATCCTGATATTAATTCCGACGCAGCGGTCATCTTTCGGAGGCACGTATCGTAATCATCAACGAGAGCCTGTCAATAAATAAATATGGCGTCAAATTATTTGAAAACTTAATTTTGAAATTTTGTCAAACTATCAGAACAGTAAACCAAATCTGAAATGAAAATCTTACAATTTATTTTTTATATATTTATTTTATTATTATTATTATTATTTTATTTCCTTTGATTTCTGATGTGTACTCGTTTCTTTCCGGGTCCCGGCCAGAGACCTAAGGTTAGAAATGACATCATGACATTTTCCACTGGAAAAAAAAAGTTAGATCGACAAAGCCCTTCATAAGGTGTGGGTTGTACTCGTGAGAACATTTTTTTTTGTATTTCTTTAAGGTATGAGCTACCAGGAATCCCTTCAATGGAATCTTTTCCAACTAATCGGAGGACTCCAACTACAACAGGAACTGTTTATGTTCCCATGTGTCACATTTTTATTATTATTATTATTTATTTATTTATTTATTCATTTATTTTATTTCTATTTTATTTGTTAATTTTTATTTATAATTTTATTTTTATTTTTTTATTATTTTTTGCTGTACATGGACAGTGGGACACTGGTGGTAAATGGTTAGGTTAAGACATACTTTATACGGTAAGGAAGGGGAGATAACTGTTAACCATAGACTTGAACAGATTAAGATTGTAGTGATCAGGGAGACATTCTCTTGTGAAAAGGTTTCACATGGCAGTGTTTTGCGAGAAGAAGCTGTTCGAGCGGAACTTCTCACGGTTGGGATACTGGGTGAATGTAGGTAGTTTGCTACAATGTAAATGGCATGGCCGGTCCTAGCCGTAAAGGTTTGACCTGGCGGAATCAAAGAATGCAGTTCGTCCGAGCACTTTCCATGTTATTAGCGACAGAGCAGCCAGAAGCACACCACATTCCACCTGTAAGGGAGAAATTGGAAGGTGGAAAAATTCGTCACCCAAGAGGACTCGGAGACGCTATTGAACTCTATCGAAACTGAAAAGTGAGGAGATTTCTCTTTTAATTTAAAGCAGTAAAACATTTATATATAGATGTCATAAAATAATTTATTTTAATATTTTAAATCAGGATATATTAAAGCCTTTTGGGGCACCTGGAGGTGATATAATGTTTAGCAAGCTTGGCTCGCTAGAATAATTACGACTGAGAAGTGAGTTCGATCCTCACTGGGTACCCCCTAATTTCGGCCTTGTGCCACATCCAAGCAGCGCTTGGAAAATCACTATATTAAAGCCTTTTAGGAGCTTGTCATTTGTTTTCTGGGCGGGAAATGTGTAATTATTATTGACTAATAATTATTAAAAGATACTTATTATTTTGAAAACAATACACCTGTTTTGATCTAAATTTTAAGTATGTTAATTATGAAAACAAAATTTTTACTGTTTTTAATTATAAATTAAAATGTGTAATTAATAATAAAATTGGTAATATTGTTACCTCATCATTTTGTACCATGAACTGCTTTTAAAAGAAACTTAGTGGGTTCATGTGTGGTTTAGTATAATATAAAAGTTATATCACAGAATATTCGTTCTTAACACAGATCTTATAGGCACAATAAGAGATTAACAGCGATGCCTTATAATGAAATCGACCAATTATAAAAATATACCAAAATAGTATAGATAGAATATTCATTCTTATCGTAAATCTTAGCAACCTCAACAGACGAATTTTTATTTACCGTAATTCCCCATGTATAATAAGCATTTTTTTCTCAAAAATAATATGTAAAATCAGGGATGCGTATTATGCACAGATACAAAAAATCTTTAAAATTTGCCGTAAAATAAAATAAGAATTATCATAAAACTAAATAAGAATAATATTATTCTATGTTTAAAACTATTTTTTTAAATGAGTAGGAAACGCTGGCCGTAATGAAATTGGAGAGGTACAATTTATAGGGTTTGATTACTAAACAAGGGATGCGTATTATGCATGAGTAGCAGCATTTTCCTACACTTTCAGCATTATGAATGACGGCCTATTATATATGGGAAATTACGGCATTAAATCAGGAAATTTCACTTCGTTTCTCGCTTAAGCGATGCCATTTACATTGTAGCAAACTACCTAAATTCACCCAGTATCCCATCGGCGAGAAGTTCCGATCGAACAGCTTCTTCTCGCAAAACACTGCCCTGTAGAACCTCTTCACAAGAAAATGTTTCCCTGATCACTATAATCTTAATCTGTTCTAGTCTAGGGTTAAAGAGCTCCCTTCTTTTTTACATATCTGAATTACCAGCATCGCTAATGAAGTACTTTGGCCCTATTAATAAGTACAATTTTACATATTTCTGAATCTGACCGCGGTTAACTGAAACAACGAGACGCGTGGATAAACGAGTAGTCACTCTACTTACTTGTTTTTCCGCCATTGCTTTGTCGTATTCTGCTTTGACGCTGTTTAGTTCGGCCACTTTGGCTCCTAACTGCTCTTCAGCCTTCAACAGATCCGCATTTGCCGCCTGCAACTTCGCCTCTTGAATAGCAAGATTATCCTGAAAGACCAGCAAAGAATGGAACGTCAAAGAACTAAAAAGAAACTAAAAATATCATATTCTGCTTTCGCAATTGAATACATGGTAAATGATAATCAGCTTTTGTGCATATACATGTTTGTGTGGATATAAGTACAAGAGGCGGTGATTTCTTTAAGAAATTGAAAGATATTCTGCAGGTTAATGTCCTGAAAGAATTGTTTCATGTTGGCTGTTCGGTAGTATTTTAAACGGATTTATATTTGTTAGTATTTTTTTTATTGTGCATAATTCTTGGATTCTCGTATAGATTGGAGGTGGCTCTTGTTTTAGAATATAAGAACGTGTTATCATGGATTGTCTGATATGAAGTCTGCGCATTATTCCTTCATCTTTCCTTGTTTTTAGTGTTAGATGGCATTCTTCTAGAGTAGGTTTGATGTTGTATGATTTATTGTTTGGGAAGCCAGGTAATCGTTTCTGCCATTTTTATTTGATAAATGTCCCTATGGTTGATCTAATATCTGTAGAGGTGATCTTCGTGTTTGAAATATTTTTGGTGGTTGATGCTTTTTTTTGGATGCCGAATCATTCATAGCAAGTATTGATTCGTTCATTTATTTGTTTTACGGCATATCAACTTCTTATGGGTCATTTAATGCTGTAATTTAATTTTCTTGGGAGAATTGAAGTAGTAAAAATATTTGTTATTCTGCTTTCACAATTGCATACATGGTAAATGATACTCAGCTTTTGTACATATACATGTTTGTGTGGACATAAGTACAAGAGGCAGTGATATGCGTGTTTTATGTTGTAGTTTTTGTTGTAGAGGAATTTCACAGTGGAGGCTTGTATTTGTACTAAGTCGGTCCTAAAATAGGTTCGACGTACAAAACGTTAGGAACTTGATATAATAGGTAATGACGCAGAGTAATCTAGTTGTGGTCGCTGATACTTTAGTATTCGACTAACGGTCGTTCGGCATCGACTGACTGACCGACCCACTGAGCGACTCCCCGTTACTATTACTACTCCTACTTATTATAGTGGGAGAGTCTATTAACTATAGAATAGGTGTGCTGCACTATAACAGTTTTGTTGAAGTTATATTTTGGAGTACATATTACTTTAAGAACTTGAAAGGTATTCTGCAGATTAATGTCTTGAAAGAATTTTCATGTCGATTGTTCGGTAGTATTTAAAATGGATTTATATTTGTAAGTATTTGTTTTGGGTTTTTTGTGCATAGTTCTTGGCTTGTCGTGTAGATTGGAAGTGGCTCTTGTTTTAGAATATAAGAACGTGTTATCATGTTATCAGTTGGGCAGAGTATTGCGAGACAGGAGGTTTCCTTTGGTAAGAAAGCAAAGAGTACAGAGCTGCTACGTGACCTCTGTCCTCCTTTACGGCAGCGAATGTTGGACGGTCTATTCAAAGATGAAGAAGAGACTCGAGGCGACGGAGATGTGGTTCTACAGAAGGATGCTGAGGATATCATAGAACGAGAGAGTGAGCAACGATGAAGTTTTGGAGAGGATGCAAAACACGGAGGAAGCTTATACTTAACATCAGGAAGAGGTAGATGAAATTTCTGGGACACGTAATGAGAAAGGAAGGCTTGGAGAATCTGATACTCACAAGTCGAATAGAGGGAGAGAGGGACAAGGGAAAACAACACATGATATAACTAGCGAACTTAAGCAAGAACATGGACTGGGGGAAGTAGCAAAGGGTCAAAACTTATTGAGAACTACAAAGGATAGGGGAGAAGTGGAGAGCCATGATGACCTACGTCCTGAAGGGATACGGCATATAAAAAGAAAAGAATTTAACCTTCTTGTGTGATTTAAAGACGATACAGTGTATATTGATGTTTGGTTTCAGTCACCTTGATATAAGCCTTATTTTGGAAGCTGTGTACTTATGGTTGACCATTCACCGTCATCCATCTGTATCACTGTTACTCAAACATTTTTCAACTAACGCCCCCTTTGGGCAGAACCTTTTTGCTAATGCCCCCCTCCCCCGACCTACCATCAAATTTAATTTCTGATATTGTACTGAATTCATCTTTTATGGCAAGATAAAACTTAGATATTAATAAAAAATAATTTTAATTTCTATCATTAATGTCAATAAAAAAAAACAACTTTTATGATAGCTTATCTCAATGTTTCCAATACGATGGTTGACTTTGGTGCTTACTGGCTAAGGCTCTTATTCTAGCTTCATTTGATAGCGTATTTCAATGTTTTTAATGCCGTGATTGACTTTGGTGCTTACTGGCTAAGGCTCTTATTCTAGCTTCATTTGATAGCATATTTCAATGTTTTCAACGCCGTGACTGACTTTGGTGCTTACTGGCTAAGGCTCTTATTCTAGCTTCATTTTCATATTTCAATGTTTTTCAACGCCGTGATTGACTTTGGTGCTTACTGGCTAAGGCTCTTATTCTAGCTTCATTTTAGCGTATTTCAATGTTTTCAATGCCGTGAATGACTTTGTGCTTACTGGCTAAGGCTCTTATTCTAGCTTCATTTGATAGCATATTTCAATGTTTTCAACGCCGTGACTGACTTTTTTGCTTAAGCTTCATTTGATAGCGTATTTTTTTTCAATGCCGTGACTGACTTTGGTGCTTACTGGCCAAGGCTCTTATTCTAGCTTCATTTGATAGCGTATTTCAATGTTTTCAATGCCGTGACTGACTTTGGTGCTTACTGGCTAAGGCTCTTATTCTAGCTTCATTTGATAGCATATTTCAATGTTTTCAATGCCGTGACTGACTTTGGTGCTTACTGGCTAAGGCTCTTATTCTAGCTTCATTTGATAGCGTATTTCAATGTTTTCAATGCCGTGACTGACTTTGGTGCTTAATGGCTAAGGCTCTTATTCTAGCTTCATTTGATAGCATATTTCAATGTTTTCAACGCCGTGACTGACTTTGGTGCTTACTGGCTAAGGCTCTTATTCTAGCTTCATTTGATAGCATATTTCAATGTTTTCAACGCCGTGATTGACTTTGGTGCTTACTGGCTAAGGCTCTTATTCTAGCTTCATTTGATAGCGTATTTCAATGTTTTCAATGCCGTGAATGACTTTGGTGCTTACTGGCTAAGGCTCTTATTCTAGCTTCATTTGATAGCATATTTCAATGTTTTCAACGCCGTGACTGACTTTGGTGCTTAGTGGCCACGGCTCTTATTCTAGCTTCATTTGATAGCGTATTTCAATGTTTTCAATGCCGTGACTGACTTTGGTGCTTACTGGCCAAAACTCTTATTCTAGCTTCATTTGATAGCGTATTTCAATGTTTTCAATGCCGTGACTGACTTTTGGTGCTTACTGGCTAAGCTCTTATTCTAGCTTCATTTGATAGCATATTTCAATGTTTTCAATGCGATGACTGACTTTGGTGCTTACTGGCTAAGGCTCTTATTCTAGCTTCATTTGATAGCATATTTCAATGTTTTCAATGCCGTGACTGACTTTGGTGCTTACTGGCTAAGGCTCTTATTCTAGCTTCATTTGATAGCATATATCAATGTTTTCAATGCCGTGGTTGACTTTGGTGCTTACTGGCTAAGGCTCTTATTCTAGGTTCATTTGATAGCTTATTTCAAATTTTTTCAATGCCGTGGTTGACTTTGGTGCTTACTGGCTAAGGATCTTATTCTAGGTTCATTTGATAGTATATTTCAATGTTTTCAATGCCGATGACAGACTTTGGTGCTTACTGGCTAAGGATCTTATTCTAGCTTCATTTGATAGCTTATTTCAATGTTTTTTAATGCCGTGACTGACTTTGGTGCTTACTGGCTAAGGCTCTTATTCTAGCTTCATTTGATAGCATATTTCAATGTTTTCAATGCGTGGTTGACTTTGGTGCTTACTGGCTAAGGCTCTTATTCTAGCTTCATTTGATAGCATATTTCAATGTTTTCAATGCCGTGATTGACTTTGGTGCTTACTGGCTAAGGCTCTTATTCTAGGTTTTGATAGCGTATTTCAATGTTTTCAATGCGATGTTGACTTTGGTGCTTACTGGCCAAGGCTCTTATTCTAGCTTCATTTGATAGCTTATTTCAATGTTTTTCTGACTGACTTTGGTGCTTACTGGCTAAGGCTCTTATTCTAGGTTCATTTGATAGCATATTTCAATGTTTTCAATGCCGTGGTTGGATTTTGGTGCTTACTGGCCAAGGCTCTTATTCTAGCTTCATTTGATAGCATATTTCAATGTTTTCAACGCCGTGACTGACTTTGGTGCTTACTGGCTAAGGCTCTTATTCTAGCTTCATTTGATAGCATATTTCAATGTTTTCAATGCCGTGACTGACTTTGGTGCTTACTGGCTAAGGGCTCTTATTTATTCATTTGATAGCATATTTCAATGTTTTCAATTTGATGGCCAAGGCTCTTATTCTAGCTTCATTTGATAGCATATTTCAATGTTTTCAATGCCGTGACTGATTTTGGTGTAAGGCTCTTATTCTAGCTTCATTTGATAGCGTATTTCAATGTTTTAATGCCGTGGTGACTTTTGCTTACTGGCTAAGGCTCTTATTCTAGCTTCATTTGATAGCATATTTCAATGTTTTCAACGCTTTTGGTGCTTAGTGGCCTCGGCTCTTATTTGAGCGTATTTCAATGTTTTTGTGTGACTTTGGTGCTTACTGGCCAAGGCTCTTACTTCATTTGATAGCGTAAATGTTTTCAATGCCGTGACTCTTTATTCTAGGCTCTTATTTAGATAGCATATTTCAATGTTTTCAATGCCGTGATTGACGTTTGTGCTTACTGGCCAAGTGTCTTATTCTAGCTTCATTTGATAGCGTATTTCAATGTTTTCAATGCCGTGATTGACTTTGGTGCTTAACTTATTCTAGCTTCATTTGATAGCGTATTTCAATTTTTCTGAATGATTTTTGGTCATTTGAGGCTCTTAGCATATTTCAATAGTTTTCAACGTTTTCAACGCCGTGACTGACTTTGGTGCTTAGTGACCAAGGCTCTTATTCTAGCTTCATTTGATAGCGTATTTCAATGTTTTCAATGCCGTGAATTTTTGCCGTGGCCAAGGCTCTTATTCTATCTTCATTTGATAGCGTATTTCAATGTTTTCAATGCCGGACTGACTTATTCTAGCTTCATTTATTCTAGCATATTTCAATATTTCAATCAATCAACGCCGTGACTGACTTTGGTGCTTACTGGCTAAGGCTCTTATTCTAGCTTCATTTGATAGCATATTTCAATGTTTTCAATGCCGTGACTGACTTTGGTGCTTACTGGCTAAGGCTCTTATTCTAGCTTCATTTGATAGCATATTTCAATGTTTTCAACGCCGTGACTGACTTTGGTGCTTACTGGCTAAGGCTCTTATTCTAGCTTCATTTGATAGCATATTTCAATGTTTTTTCAACTTTGGTGCTATCTGGCTAAGGCTCTTATTCTAGCTTCATTTGATAGCATATTTCAATGTTTTCAATTACTTTTGGTGCTTACTGGCCAAGGCTCTTATTCTAGCTTCATTTGATAGTGTATTTCAATGTTTTCAATGCCGTGATTGACTTTTGGGACTGGCTAAGGCTCTTATTCTAGCTTCATATTTCAATGTTTTGAAGCCGTGACTGACTTTGGTGATTTTCTTATTCTAGACTTCATTTGATAAAGCGTATTTCGTGACAAGGACGTGACTTGGTGCTTACTGGCTAAGGCTCTTATTCTAGCTTCATTTGATAGCATATTTCAATGTTTTCAATGCCGGACTGACTTTTGGTGCAACGTCTATTCTAGCTTCTTTGGGTATTTCAATGTTTTTAATGCCGTGACTGACTTTGGTGCCAACTGGCTAAGGCTCTTATTCTAGCTTCATTTGATACATTTTTTTTCATATTTCAATGTTTTCAACACCGTGACTGACTTTGGTGCTTAGTGGCCAAGGCTCTTATTCTAGCTTCATTTGATAGCGTATTTCAATGTTTTCAATGCCGTGACTGACTTTGGTGCTTACTGGCCAAGGCTCTTATTCTAGCTTCATTTGATAGCGTATTTCAATGTTTTCAAAAACGTAAACTGATGTTTTGGCAGGTGTTTATTCTATCTTCATTTGATAGCAATTTCCGTTTTCAATGCCGTGACTGACTTTGGTGCTTACTGGCAGTAAGGCTCTTATTCTAGCTTCATTTGATAGCATATTTCAATGTTTCAATGCCGTGACTGACTTTGGTGCTTACTGGCCAAGGCTCTTATTCTAGCTTCATTTGATAGTGTATTTCAATGTTAAAAATGCCGTGATTGACTTTGGTTTTAAATTCTAGCTTCATTTGATTATTCAATGTTTTCTATGCCGTGACTGACTTTTGGTGCTTACTCTTATTTAGCTTCATTTGATAGCATATTTCAATATTTTCAATTTGACTGACTTTTGGTGCTTACTGGCTAAGGCTCTTATTCTACTTCATTTTTATATTTCAATATTTTCAATGCCGTGACTGACTTTACTGGCTAAGGCTCTTATTCTAGCTTCATTTGATAGCATATTTCAATGTTTTTTGCCAACGCTTACTGGCTAAGGAGCTTCATTTGATAGCTATTTCAATGTATTTCAACGCCTGACTGACTTTGGTGCTTAGTGGCCTCGGCTCTTATTCTAGCTTCATTTGATAGCGTATTTCAATGTTTTCAATGCCGTGACTGACTTTGGTGCTTACTGGCCAAGGCTCTTATTCTAGCTTCATTTGATAGCGTATTTCAATGTTTTCAATGCCGTGACTGACTTTGGTGCTTACTGGCTAAGGCTCTTATTCTAGCTTCATTTGATAGCATATTTCAATGTTTTCAACGCCGTGTTTTGGCCAAGGCTCTTATTCTAGCTTCATTTGATAGCATATTTCAATGTTTTCAACGCCGTGACTGACTTTGGTGCTTACTGGCTAAGGCTCTTATTTGCCATAATTTGGAATATTTCAATGTTTTCAACGCCGTGACTGACTTTGGTTTACTGGCTAAGGCTCTTATTCTAGCTTCATTTGATAGCATATTTCAATGTTTAACTGACGACTTTGAAAACTGGCCAAATATCTTATTCAGCCAAATGTTTTCAACGCCGTGAGACTTTGGTGCTTACTGGAAATTCAGCTTCATTTGAAGTGTATTTCAATGTTTTTCAATGATGATTGACTTTCCTTAATTAAGGCTCTTATTCTAGCTTCATTTGGATCAATGTTTTCAATGCCGTGACTGACTTTGGTGAGTTGGCTAAAATGGGTTCCATTGCTAGAAGGAATCTTAGATCTCCTGGTTTTTAAATTGCATTGAAGCTTGTTGCGTTGAAACCACATTTAAGAAGTTGGAAAATCAATGAAGAAAAGTTCGATATCTTACCACAGCTATGGATAACTTTCAGAAATTTCCTTTTGTAGCCAATATTGAATAATTTTTTAAATTTTGAAAAAAAAAAAACTGTTAAATGTCCACCGCCCACCATTATGAATTAAAAACTCCCAATACCCCCTTTCAACATAACAGAGCCCACAAGAGGGTGCTAGCTCCCACTTTGGGAAACACTAATCTATATTATGTAATATTGTGTAAATTCAAACATATTCAGGGTATTGCAAATTTATTATCCGTCAGTGTATAGAGTTTGAAAAATCATCGTAAATTAAAGGGTAATTATGGGTTATTTAATGCCGAAATTTAAATATTTTGAACACAACTACAGATAAAATGTATTGTTGGTAACTTTACTATAAATAGGTATTGTTGGTAATTTCACTATAAATATGTATATTTTTATATAAAAATGTATTGCTGGTATTTTAACTATAAAGATGTATTTTTGATACATTTATAGTGTTCGGGGGTTCACTATTTGCCCATAGCCAGGGCCCTAACAGGTGCTACCACCCCAGGTCAGATTGGAGCTGGGAACAACAGCAATTAAAATATAGAAGAAAAGAAAACGAAACAGAAAATCTAGATAAGAAAACAGAAAATAAATACATGGATAAAATTCTATGTAACACGTTTCGTCTTTTCAAAAGGGCTTCTTCAGATTAAATAATGCTTGTTTTTATTAATGGAATTATATATATATATAGGGGGACGGAACGGAAATATAAACAAAGGTCGATTAGAATTGTACATTGAGAGAAATGCTGAAAATGCAGGAGTGCTTATCTTTTAATTTACACTAGCAGCATGGTCCGGCGTTGCCCGTGCTTGATTCCAAAACCGTACGACTCATACAGCAATCGCTATCACCTGACTTAAAATATTTTTGCCCTTCCTTGCCTTTAAAGGAGTGCCCTTTGCCATGCTGATGTTGCTACATGCATGTCTTACTTCTTGCCTATCTCATACTGTGAATTTTTTCTAAGCTCTATACTAAACAGTAAATATATTACGAAAAAAGAACTAAACAAAATGAACACAAAACGATCAGCTTTAAAAAAGGACTCGTAACTGGAAAAAACGAATGAAAAAAGAATGTTAACAACAAATACTTTTTCACACCCAACCCAGTTCTGCGGAATCAGAATCAACGTTGAGTTTAAGCAAGCGAATGAGCCAACTGGAGTAAAGTGCCATGCAGATTTAAATTTTTCCCACTTGTGACGAATGCATCTATCGATTTTTTTTTTATGCTAGCATGCTAGTTAACATTCGTGTCAGTCAGCTGTTGGCTCTCACGCTGGCCAATAGAATCTTCCTGCCTATTCGTGGCAGCCAGCTATAGGTTCTCACTCTGGCCAGAAGAAAATGTCCTCAAACTACATGAAAACTACCGTAGAATCATAAAAAATCAATTATTTCCACTATCGATGGGAGTTGGGAAATGCAAAGTCGGTCTTGGCTTTCTCGCTAACTTGGAGCAAGTGCATGTAAAATTTTGTGCAAATCCGTCGAAAATTGCGGCCGTGCATGCATCACACAAACACACACATCCTGCCTTTTATAGATAGAGATTTAAACCTTCTGCCCGGGTCTCTTGATACACAGCATAGCTGATTTCATTCGACTTCTTACCGCTTGTTTTAAATATCACCATATTGTAATGGAAATAGTTCTGTAATGTGAGGTGATATGCTGGATGTAAGTAAACCGCGGAAGATTCTGGAGTTAGCACACTTTCTATATATAAAAATGAAATCTTTAAGTCGAAATTAGCGGCTCCGATTGAGGAATCAGAGAACCAAGTTCGAACTCCACTCGGATCCATTACATTCACTTACGTACTAATACCCTTTGGAAAAGTATGAATCCTCTTCTTCTCCCCAGCTATGGATAAATAGCAGAACAGACTGGGATCTTTAACCCTGAGCTCTTTAGCCTTGCGTGGCAACCGGTCTAGGAGAGTGAAACTCTGAATTTAAAACCGGCCTCGGCTCGATCAGGCTACAGGTCTCCTTTTTCGCTAGTTAAACTACTTAGCGATCCTCCACTCCTTCCTCTTCAATGCTGATTTATTTCGATGAACAAATAACGCATTAGTTGTGTTGTTTTGTAAAAGTCACCTTTATTATTCAGATATTGTTTTATTTCAATTCCTAGAAGTCGCACCTATAAAATTCTTGTGGTAATATTAGTCAATAGTGTCAATTCTTACTCTGGCTTTAAAGTTAATATTAATTTGCTTTGTATTATTTCAATCTTGTATTATTTTACAAGTAGTATATCTCTTCCTCGTGTAAGGATTACGGCTACATCACGTTGAAACACCAGTATTCATACTATCACCTAAGTTAATCAACGTTAAACCCGGTCAGTATCTGGATGGATGACTGCTCGAAAATACCAGGTGTGTAAACTTGGATGTGTGGGCGGTATAATGATTTCGGGAAGAGAAATCGGACAGCCGAGTTCGAATCCCAATCTGGTTTATTATATTCACTTACGGGCAAATATCATTGAGAAAAGTATGAATCTACCTCTCCTAATCCCAGCTACGGGTTAAATAGTAAGATTTGTATCTGAAGATTATTATTATTATCTGACCTTAAATTCTTACGCTCTAAAAATATATTTCGGCTTTAAATAAACTGCAAAAGTTTGATAAGGCGTAAAAAAATAAATCAATCTTCTCTGTCTAAATACTGAGGACTACAATTTTTTTCGATATTTAATTATAGTTGACCTTTGTTTACATTTCCGTCTCCTCGCCAAGTATATATATAGAATTCCACCAATAAAATCATTATTTGGTCTGAAGAAGTCCTTTTGTAGAGCGAAACGCGTTACATAGGATTTTCCCCATTTTGTCATTTAATTATTCACCAAGTTATCGTATATATATATATATATATATATATATATATATATATATACTAGTAGCATAACCCGTCTTTGACAGGGTCTTTCATTACTGGGAATTTTTGCCGTTCAATTGGAGCAGTTTAATTTTAAAGTCCGCCCACCCGAAAATCAATATTAGTAACAACATTTGGGTTTAACTGAGACACATCCCCAAATGGGGGGGTTAACAATTTGAATAGGGGGTAGCCCTGAAAAGGGCCTTTTTTGCGTTCTCAATCTTGCAAAGGAGGAACCTCTTCCATGGAACGTCATAATAATAGTATACGACAATTTTTATTTATAATATAATTTTTTAAATAATTCTAATAATCTTATGCGTTACATTTCAACTCTCTCAATTAATTGTACGCTGTTTTTTTACAGACATTAAATTTTAAATTTAATTTTTGCGCAAAGTGTAAAAAATCGTTTTTTTTTCTTTTCGATTTTTAACTTTCAAGGTTGTAATTTTTTCCAGCATATTTGAACTCAAAACCGGCACTGAAGAATTATATATCAAACAAAAAAATTTCATCGAAATCGAATAAAAACTGTGGAAACGTATAAACAACACCTGAATATATACGCACATACACACTCATACAAAAAAACACACATTTTGAGAATTATATATATATATATATATATATATATATATATAAAAGAAAGAGGTTGTAGTGGTTCAAACGAGAGAAAATATGTATATTAAAAGTTTTTGGTTTTAATGTTTTTTTTTTAGAAAGTTTTTTGGTTTAATGTATTTTTTTTGTTCTTTTAGAAAAAAATATTGATATGAGACATTCTCTGTTTACACAAAAACAGAGAATGTCTCGTGATATCGAGAATATTTAACATTGAAAAAATTATTAAAAAAATTAATTATTTTTAATAATATTTGGACATTAAATGCTTTTACCTGAAGACGGTCACGAGACCAGAAACACGTGTAGTAAAATTATGGAAAATAAAGCATAATATTTTTTCTAAAAAAAAAGAAAGAAAAATCACATTACAACCAAAAAACGTTTGCGGCACCTCCCTGCAAAAACTTTTTTTTAATATATATATATATATATATATGTGTGTGTGTGTGTGTGTGTGTGTGTGTGTGTGTGTGTGTGTGTGTGTGTGTGTGTGTGTGTGTGTAATATTTTCTCATATAAAAAATATAAAGGAAGAGATATCCAGCTGAGAATTTCGGACAACTTAATCGGATATTGTTTCAGGTTTTCTTTTTTTATTATTATTATTTTCTTTTACCTTTAACGGCAACACTTCTTTGTTGATCTCAAAGAAGTAAGCCATGGCCTTGGTCCAGGAAAGTAAACCCGCTACATTGCCGCATACTTTTTTGGCTACTTCAAGACTGTAGTCTTCCATTGTTAGATAAGGTTGAAGTAGTTCCACCGTCTCATCATTGATGGAATCTTTCGGAAAAGACATAAGGGCTTGTAAAAAGCCGGCGCCACTCATTAACTGAAAGAAAAAAAATACATAATTTTATAATATTCTATGAATAGTGAATATGTTATTGGCCCTCGTTCGATGGCGTTCCTTCGGAGGATTTGCGCGATTGCGTCTCGATTAAGGGACAAGCCTCGCGAAATGGAGTGGCTCTTGCAGCGTGTCTCACTGGCGATGGTTCGGGGTAATGCTTTCTCCATCACTGCGGCTGTCAGAGGATAGGAAAAAATACAAAAAAAAAACATTTTGTTTACAGTTACTTTGTTGAAAATATTTTTCTATGAATTATGCAGATTAATATCCGGATCCCTTTTCTATTTTTAAAGACACCGGTTCAAAGGGCGCGGTCTTACATTTTCCTTAGCACGTCTAGTGCTGTAAACGTATTTATGCGTCTTAATAAAACTTTCCATCGATGTATATACCGGGCGTAACAGCAAAATTGTCCAAATCGTTTAACAGCATAATTGTCCATCCCACCAAATGTTTAATATCTAAACAACCACTAAACTAATTGAGTTTATTTTTTCCATGTTTTCAGATAAGACGTCTAGCCATCTCCACAACATTTGTCGCAAGAGTCACTGAAAAACCCTTTTAGTTATTCAGCTAGAAAGAGAACATTTTAAAATCGTTTTGTGTCTTCCCAAATGAGCAATGGTGAAAGGGAAAAGATCACTCAAGCCTTCAGTAATGGTACCAACATTCATACTCTGGCTGCCATCTTCAAAGTCCATTCAAGAACCATGAAGAGAACAGTGAATATGTTTTATAAAAGAGGGAAAAGTAGACAGGAAAACTGGATCAGGAGGTTACAACAGGATGAGGGATCATCATTTCAGCTTACAGCTAAAGAGATCAATTAGAAAAGATCCAACCCATAATACGTTAGGCACCCGAGAGAGAAGTTTTAGCTATGACAGTCCAAAGAGCGGTGAAAAAAAGCATTGAAAGCACCAGGGCAGAAAGTTAGAAGTTTAGAGAGGGCGAAGATCATCTTGAATATGTTGGAAAATTATCCTTGAAATATATATATATATATATATATATATATATATATATATATAATTGAACTTTATTTCAATCCTTCATGAGTTTCTGATCCTTAGCTATGATTATTGACATGCGATTATGGACATGTCATTTTCGCTTGTGATCAATTTCATCAAGTCCTCTCGTAACGTAAGAAGGCGATCGAGCGTTTGCTCTCCTCTCTCTTGTGGGGTGGTTGCAAGCATCACATCGACAGAGATGTCTATGCCCAACGGACATGTCATGTTAGGCTGAGAATGCCACACTTAGCTTCTCACCGATTAGCTTTCCTACGCCGCGCGTTGACAGAGGATTCGATGTTGAAGGGTGGTGTGAGTGCCGCATTCGCTCGCCTTAACATTACTCCTGATTCTAGGGCTTAGTGACATCGTAGGCCCCGAGATCAGTCGGATTTCCTCCTCGAGTGTCGATCGGCCTTGAGGATCATTCAATTATTGGAGTGGGTCGGGTAGGATCCTTTCTAGTCTCGGGCACCACTGCCGGATTATCTCAGCAACCCCGAGTTTTCGCTTACCTTGCGATTGGTTCGGAATTGGCTACCACTCAGTGATGTAGCCTTCAGATGTGGCTTGTCGGATTTGCCTGACTGTCATCGGTGCGACCATGGTTTAGAGAAAACGTCTTTGCATGCCTTCTACCATTGTCCTCAGGTGGGACTATGTCAGCGAGTTCATTGATCGGGCATACTCGTGTGACAATGTGTCACCCCATATTCTGGGGTGAAACCGATGGTGTTTCTGACGCCGCTGGCCACGACTAGAATGGTGATTTGGACGACGCGGATGGAGGAAATCTTGCAATGTGATCGCTATTCTCATCAGTATCCTTTGAGCATCAGCTCAGAATGAAGATTAGAACTGATAGAAAGCGGTTGGTATTGACTGATTGCAGCGAAAGGTGGGTAGCGAGCCTGGTTCACATGAACGGGTCTAGCCTTGATCTTTTTTAAGTCCCCCTACGTCATAATGGTGCAAAAAAGCGCATCTCTTGAAGACTACAAACAGCAGTAACAACTAAAATGGATAACACATGTCATTCAAAAAGAAAATAATGATATAATCAAAGTGTTGATGTTTTTCACACTACTTCATGATCAAAAATGGCATCATGACTTTTTCCACTGAGCTGTTTTGAAAAAAAATCACACATATTTTACATACATAAAGCCCTTCATAAGGTGTTCGTTGTATTCGAGAGAACAATTTTTTGTTTTTCTTTTATTATTATTTCCTTTGATTTCTGTTGTAAACTCACTTCCTTCCGGGTCCCAACCAGAAAGCTAAGGTCAGAAATGGCATCATGACATTTTCAACAGAACATTTTTGTAAAAATAAAAATAAGACAACCCAAGACCCCACACATTTTACATAGGTAAAGCCCTTTATAAGGTGTCAATTATGCTTGTGAGAAGAATTTTTTTTTATATTTCTTTAAGGCATAGGTGTCACTTCAATGAGTCCATTAGAAACTTTTCCAAACACAGAACCCCAACAACAACTGGAATTATGGATGTCGACATGTATCACATTTTTTTTAGATTTCTACTTCAAGATCCTGTATTTTGATTAATCTGAGAACTTCAGCCATGTTCTTAAATAGCCTCGTCAGATCGAAACTTTCATACGGATATTATGCATGGTACCAAACCTGTTCAGAAATATCTAAAGTGTCAGCTGTATACAACTGCTTTCTGAGATATTTAAGCGAGTGAAGCCTGAGTGTCTTGGCAAAGAGGATCCATCTTTGAACATTGTGGACTGGCGCTACAAAATCACAAACAAAGAACTGTCTCAAATAACAAAAAAGCGCATCACTTGAGAACTTTCAACAGCAGCAACAACTAAAATGGATAGCATATATAATTCAAAGATGAAGTAATGACATAATCAAGATGTTGACATTCCACACTACTCCAAATAAAAGACTAGAAAGAGCGATAATAGTTAGTGGACTTGAGAAAACTATTTTCCTGAAAATTGTTTTAAGAGAAATACTTTATGAATTTCAACCGAGAACAGTACTAGCTGCTCGGTCAGATCAATGTCGAATGTTTCCTTATAAGGAAACGGGTAATATTACCAATGGATGAAATATTATACATATCATGAAATATCACGAAATCTAGAAAATATAAATTTTAAAACCTTCCTAATTCAAATTGTTACTTACTTTTAAAGATTCCCCCCAAGATGGCTTGAAAAATCCAGGTTTTTCTGGATCCGGCTGGGTCGGATCCAGTTTTCTTTGAAATAGCAGAAGAACTGAATCCATGATTCGCATAATCAAATGCGGTGGTCTTCCGAGCTTGCGCACCGTTGCAATGTCAGCTGGGCGAATTGTGTTTAAGGCAGCTTTGGCGTCTTCAAGTGCTGGCCGAGCGGCTTCGAGCTTGTCCATGGCGAATTTTTTGTCTGTTTCAATGCCATCGACAATCTGCTGAGCGAGATCCTTCACTTTCTGAACTTGGTCTTTGCTCTTTTCCGTGGCTTGCGCTTTTACCGTCACTTCTTTGAGAACGGCTTCGGCTCTTTCAGTGGCCACAGACAGTTCTTTTTGTTTTACAACCAGCTGCTTGTTCAAGTCAACCACGGCCATCGACGCTTCGGTAAGTTTTTCCAGGCCTTTAAAAGATAAGAGTTTAAAAATTGAATAAGCTCTTACTTGAAAGAAATACATTTGAATTCACATTCTTCCAACGATATATGATAATTATGATAACAACTGAACTAGGTGTTCATTTTCTAAGTAATTTTAAATTAAGTTTTTCAGATCTTTAAAGTCATATGGAGTGATAAGTCATTTCGAATTAAGTCATTTTTCCCGTTTTTTTTTTAAATATTATATGGAAAAATAAAAATCGCCTTACGTCGTTTTACTTGAATTTACGTCGGCCGTTAAAAATATTAGAAGCGTCAAAACACTAAAATAACAATAAACACATATAAAATTATACTCAAATAGATTTTAAAATAATATATATATATATATATATATATATATATATATATATATATATATATATATATACTCCTGGGAAATCCGGTTGAGCTCTCGAAAGAAAGAGGTTTTAAAAACAACAGTGGCTCATACTGCTGTCAATGTATTACTCTTCAAGTATTAATTGAGTTCTCCGGGTTACGATAGCTTAGGGGTATGATCTCTGACTAATGTCAAATCGGCCGTGTTCGGACTAACTACACTGAAGAGCTGTGATACAGCGAAACCATCTATCTATCTATCTCTATCTATCTATCTATCTATCTATATATATATATATATATATATATATATATATATATATATCATAGAATCATCAAAGCAAAACAATTAGTAGAATAAAGTATAATATAAAGTAGATGTTCATCGTTCGTTTTTTCCGCTTCAACACCGATTTTGAATTCAGGCTGGTTTATATCTGTGCTCTGCCGTTGACGTTCCTTCAATTACATTTCAATTGTGATTTAGAATACATTTTTGCCAGTGGCTTTAAAGAAAAGTCCCAGTGCAAATGCTAGTGGTGGAAATTAATTTATTCAGAGTACTGTACGAATAGGGAGTGCTTATTTGCAGTTTGTAATGTGGTTATTTCGACCTAAGTCGTGATCTCTGGAATCAATTAACGACGTAGGGCGAGACATACCTATAAACTCCTACAAATAGAATATAAAACTCACTTCTAGTTGCAAGGTACCAAGAATAGATTCAACTGCTTTAAGTTTTTCTATTAAAATTTGTACTCCGTAGTATTATTATTTACAAGTATTTATTGAATATTAATAATCATATTATAGACTCTCTGATGTGTTGATTGAGGTTAATCAATGCTTGTTAACGCTTGTGTAAAAAGACTGTCTAACCTGCTCTCCCCTATTATTGAAACATGGATTCGCCCATTCGCCCAACGTCTGCTCATGGAGCAGGATGAAAAAGTGGGTCGCTAATGTGTAGCCGTACTGAGCTACTGTATTCCCAGGCCATGTTCTCATTTGATTAAACCCTTCTTCCCTCAAACCTTTGTTTCCAATGTTTCCCTTACAATCTTACTAACTAGCATCTACGAGCGTTATACGAACTTTAAAACATTAACCTACGTGACAGTGTATTGTTTATGTAACCAATATTACTTTTTTTAATGTTTTGCTACTTCGGGAAGAGAATTATTATGATTCTCCATAGATTATTTTTCTATATTATCTTTGACTTGTCATGATTTCTTAGGAAAGATAGTGGAGACGTTTCTCGTTGCTTTCTCTATGGTTTTGAATTCAATTTGTCCTTCTTCCACACAAGTCTACAAAGGTCTGCATTACCATAAGCTGTTAGAAATTTCTTAAATAAAGGCTTGTCATCAGCCTTCGTAGTAAGGCAGGTTGAACATAAGTGTGCTTACCGGAATTCATCCTGTTAACCATTTCACCAAGTTCGTTTTTCTTCTCTGTGTAGACAGTTTTATAGCTATTGATGAACGACAAATAAGATTTAGGAGTCACGTGGGCAGATCTCCGATATCTAATGGGATAAAAGAGGAAAATAATTAACAGGAAAGTAATAAGTAGAAACGTCATTTTTTTTTTAAACAATCAAATACACTTGTTCAGGTTAAATCTTCAACGAAACATTTTTAAGTCAATATTTGTTTAATCAGAAACTCATTGTTTGGCGCTGCTATAAATAATTTACACGCTTACGATTGTCACGAGTCCATTAAAACGTTGGAAGATATAAAATGGCGTCGATATATATCTTAGTAACTGTCAATTTTTTTGGCTTTGCTGATTGCTTAAGTCGTAAAACTGACAGTCATCTGTCTGTAGTGTTGTGTTCTCTGCCCACCCTGTTTATACACACACACACACACACACACATATATATATATATATATATATATATATATATATATATATATATATGTTTTAAAATTATTATATATATATATATATATATATATATATATATATAGGAAAAGTGCTCAATCAACAACCGCTTATCTTGACAAAATCGGCTGTATTGTTAATCGATACAGTAAAATAAATGAAACGCAGTCAGTGTGAATGGCATGCAACTGAAACAAATTTAAACATAACTTGACGAAGACAGAGATAGTATCGAAATATTTTTGAACAGTGTCAAACAATGGGTGTTTTTTTTTTTTTTTTTTCTTTTTCTTTTACTCCTAAGTGTTTAAAATATTGGAAGAGTTAAGTCATTTTATTTTGAATAATAATAATAATAATAATAATAAATTCAGTGACCTTGATGATGATACAACAGTTTATAAGTCTTTCTTTCTACGCACCGTGTCCTTTCAAGACGTAGACGATCATAGCTCTCCACTTATCCCTTGCAGCTCTCAACAAGTTCCGTCTTTCTGCCACCTCCCCCAGAACACGTTCTGTCATCCACTTTCTTAAGCCTGCTAGATATGTCATGTGTTGTTTTCCCTTGTCTCTTTTTCACTATATTCGACCTCTGAGTATCAGATTCTCCAGGCCCTCCTTCCTGATTATGTATCCCAGAAACTTCAGCTGCCTCTTCCTGGGGTTAAGTATAATCCCCCTCCTTGTTCGCATCGTTTCTTTAATAAGATTTTTAGAATATTCAGGTGGGTAGATGAAAATAAATTGATTTAAAAAAATAAACAGAGTATCTGTCTTTTTAAATATGGATATCCACTAAAAATAACGTTCAAACTAATAAAAATCTGTCGGGTTAATGAATTACATCAATATATATATATATATATATATATATATATATAGCGGTCCACACGTATTCGAGGATACCCGTCTACAAGGACGGCTAGCCAATCCCTATTGCAGACGCTCGATCAGGCGCATTTGGGTTTATTCGACAGCCACGGAGGCCACTTTTAGTTTATGCTGCAACTATGCTGAGTAGACCTTAGTTACAGTTTCTGGGAAAGAGCGTGTAATCTAACGTGATCAACAATTTGAACAAGGCCATCACGCTCAAACACAGCTATTGCCACCCCACCCCAAGGGTTCCGTCTACCTAATCTCACTCACAAGGCTTGAGTGAACTCATGGTATGGTTTTCAGGCACTTTACAAAGTCGCCACACGATGGTGATATATTAATAAATGCTCATATACCTACGTTTGGTGTGCGACTTAAGTTTCGTTGGCTACCCAACTCGTCGGGCACAAGATATAGCTTATTGTTTATTTAAAATATATACTGAACATCTGTATATTTTTTTAAATGAAAAAATAACCTATATCTTGTGTCTGATGAATTGGATAACCAACAAAACTCGAGTCGCACGTCAAATGTAGATATATATGTATTTATTAATATATATATATATATATATATATATATATATATATATATATATATATATATATATCTTAGCTCTGTCTAATCACATTGAGCACTATTATGTCTACGCGTCTTGGCTAAATTTGGTAATTATTTATTACCAGAGTATGCACGCCAGCAAACGCGTACACGGTCGCTAATATCTAGTTATTTCATTTACCTAACCTTATACATATATATAACATTTTGTCGTTGATAAAAAAAAAAAAAAAACAGACGACATGCGTTGAACGGATGTCAAAATTCGTTGAAAAATGTACCCCTACCATACCTAGACTTAACCTCTTTTTCGAAAGTAACTCATAATTGATACAATAATATTTAATAAAAATGAACACGCTACCACCCCGGTCTAAATGATTAGATTTCTCCGTATCCTTGGAAACAAAAATTATGAATTGTATGTGCGTTTAAAACTCAGTAAATTTCAAAATAAGTTATCCCAAAATTCAAAAGATGAAACAGAACTAATGCTTTTAATTATATAATTAAATTTGAAGTCTTTAGCTTCGGTTTTTGAAACATGGTAATTCCTATGTAGCAAAAAAACATATTTTAAATCAGTTAATATATATATATATATATGAGCACTATTTTGTAAAAATAAAAATATCTATAAGAACACCGGATTTTATATCTTACTGTTCTTTCTTTTTATTTATATATATATATATATATATATATATATATATATATATATATATTATTAGTTTTACGCCTTTGTCAGATGATCACTTTTTGATGTATAATTAATATGTATATGTTCCACTCTGGTGTACATCGAGGTGGTGTAATGGTGAGCAAGCTTGCCTTTCTGGAGCAATTACGACTTGTTAGTGATTTCGATTTTTACTGGGTTCCTCATATTTTCGACCTTTAGCCATATCTAAGCTACGCTTGGCAAATCACTATATGTGTCACTCTGAATGGCATATGCCTATAGAATGGAATTGTATTTGATTTTATTTTAGTCAACTTTATGACCAGCAATAAAAAATTTTCGATTTTGTCCCTCAGTGAATTCGTGTAGGTGTACATTAATAGCTGACAAAATAGTCTTTGTGTTACACCAGGTGGTTTTATGGCAAGAGGACAATTTTTGAGCGAGATAGGAAAACACTAAGGTAGATATTGTTATTGCGTTTTGTTTTTTGTTGTTGTTGATTCAATATATTTTAATCATTTCACTCAAGCAAGGCAATAAAGCCCCTAAGATGCAAAGATGACTGAGTGTTAGAGAACTTGAGAAAAATATACTATTAAGGAGAGAGGACAATAAAAGAATAGCAATTAAGAAGACAGAAGATAACGTTTGACATTGCATTTAATTTTTTTCAACATCAAATTTGTCAGGGAAGTAAGAATCCACAAGCGAGAAGTGCGAGAAAAGAAACTTTTATCACATAACTTACGGTTACATCTAGCCATCTCGACTGTAAAATGAGACCTTGTTGACAATCCAGTATTGCGCTTAAATTGGTACAGTCTAGCTACCATAGAAGAAAATATTTATAGAAAAGGCAAAGGTAACCCACATAACGGCGGTGGAAAAGTGACTGAAGCCAAGATGCCAGGGCAGGATCAATAAAATTGCTGATTCTTTTTGGATTTTATCCAGAATCTCTAAATTATTGCAGGCGCACAAGACTAAATCTGGCAACCCTATTTAATGCAAGTATTCAATTTTTCAATTTACCTGTGAAAATATTCCACGCAGCTCTCAGCAACGCCATCTTGTAAAGCGCCCATAACATTGACCATCTGTTTCTTCACTTCATCTGTGCAGACAATGTCGAAGTTTGAGATGAAATGATTGGCTACAGCGATGAGGGCGTCTTTCGGCCACCTTTGGAACCAATCCATCGTACAGCCCGAGATCAAACCAGAAAACTTTAGGGAACGTTCTCGGAATTTTTCGCCAACCTAGATGACATAAATTTTACAATTTAAAATCCAGTTTTACTACATGTTCACATGTTTAACTTGGTGCATAATCATAATCGATTTTTACGTTTACATACCCTACATATATATATATATATATATATATATATATATATATATATCCTCTCTCACCTGTTTTTTATATATATATATATATACAACTTTATATATATATATATATATATACAACTTTATATATATATATATATATATATATATATAAATATAAATATATCCGCCCTAACTCCTTTATATATATATATATATATATATATATATATATATATATATATATATATATATATATATATATATATATATATGCATGTTTCGTTAAAAACGACAGACAAGGTACTATTATTTTTAGTCTTTTTTTGCAAGTGGATGCAGTTAATATATTAGTTTTTTTTCTACTAGTATGTTCCTAATAGTGTCAGGTAAATCTGAGTGTGTGTTTAAATGTGTTCTGATGGAACTGTGATCAGATAGGTGTAATGTAAGACGTCTGGATAAACATGTGGTTGTGTAGCCGATGTAATTATTTATAAGACTAAAAATAATGGAAGCTCTAATAATAAAAAAGAAAAAGCCAACTCTTAACAATATCAACTATGAACAAAGCCACAATGTGCTAACCGTATTCGGAAACTAAAACATCACTACCACACACTGAACATACATAGAACACACACTCTACTAAGTTGATAATTGAACCATCCTTGATAATGGCTAAAGGTATAGCCGAAAGCGCTCGGAAACACAGAACATTCGGACAGTTCTTACACACTCTTTGTCCAGAAAAGAAAGCTCTTGTCAGAACACAAGAAAAATTAAATAAAAAGCTCAACTGTAGTACCTTGTCTGTCGTTTTTAACGAAACATGCATAAAGGAAGGATTGCTGCCTAAATATACAAATATATATATATATATATATATATATATATATAAGTTCCATTAAATATGACAGACAAGGTTCTTTGATTAAGTTTTTTATAGAATTTTTCATGTGATCTTATAATTTTTTTTCTTTTCAGTAGATAAATTAGATATCACTAAATAACATACGATACGATTCCTTAGAACTAAATAACATACGATACCATTCCTTAAAACTAAATAACATACGATACCATTCCCTAGAACTAAATAACATACGTTACCATTTCATAGCACTAAATAACATACGATACCATTCCCTAGAACTAAATAACATACGTTACCATTCCATAGCACTAAATAACATACGATACCATTCCCTCAGAGTTTGTCTATATTTCTGAGATGAGGTATTATGTACAGTATTTACATTAGTCGGACTATTGTCCTCATCTTTGTCGCCATATTTGTCACAACGTTTCGGCCGTTGTACGCTCCGGCCTTCTTCAGGTGGTTGGAATTTCGAACTAAACCCTTTATTTCGATCGCTGGGGTAGACTGTTCTAATTCCACGTGCCATGTTCGATGGATGTCAGTTATCAGTTATCTCCTGCTCTCCTCTGAAAGTTCTCCACTGCCTTAACCAGGAATTGAACTCACCTTCTTTGGGTCTGTCACTGGATCTAACCAACGCCTTTATCCACTGTGCCATGTGTCCTTGAGAACATCTGGGTATGAACTTCTGAGTATTATAAACCTAATGTTTTCAGCATCATTTTTTACCAGTGCTCATATTGCAATTTTTTGCTGTTATCATTGCATGTCTTTACCAGAGTTCATATTGCAACTTTGTTATCATTGCTTTTCTCTGGCACTCCTTATTACTGGTTCCCATATTGTATTTATTTCTATGCTTGGTCGGCTCAGGAGATTTTTGTGGCCTAGCATATGTGCTGATTCCTTAAGTTTACGAATTTTCCAATGGTGTTCCCTGTCTATGATCTCAACATGATCCCACAGGGGCGGTGATCTCCCTTCTCTCTCCATATGTGGTCAGCCACGCCTGATTTTCTACTTCCCCTCGCGTTACAGCTTTCTGGTGTTCTTGAAGCCTTACCTTGAGGGGGCGGCCTGTCTCTCCTTTATATTCCTTTTCCGCAGCTGCATGGGATAGCGTATACAGTCTTTAGTCATGTTCCTCTCTATGGGGGTCTCACTCGTGAGAGATACCATGAAGTGTTGTCACGCTTTTGAAGGTTGTCCTGATGTTATATGGACCGCAGATCTTTTGTATTTTCTCTGATAACCCCTTCACATAAGGCAGGCAGACTGTTTTCTGAGTGTTGTTGTCCTCCTCCTCCTCCTTCTCTTGTACCCCGCCTATCCCAGTTTTTGGGGCTGCTGCCATGTACCCAGGGTAGTTGTTGCGTTGTAGGGTACTACTTATACTGACCAATTCCTTATCTAACGTCTCTGGATCGCCACTTATGACTTTTTGCTCGATGTTGTAAGCATCGGACGATCCCTTTCTTTACGCTGTATGGATGGTGGGAGTTGAAATTGAGGTACTGTCCGGTGAATGTTGGTTTACGGTATACGGATGTCTTGAACCCATTCTCTGTTCGAGATATTATTACATCCAGGAATGGGAGTGAGTTGTTACTCTCTTTCTCCATTGTGAACTGTATCGAAGGTCTTATTGAGTTCACATGGTCCAGAAGAACCTGGACTTCTTCCTGATGTGGCCAGAGTATGAAAGTGTCATCTACGTACCGTAACCATATAGTTGGCTTTAGCGATATAGACTCTAATGCCATTTCTTCAAAGTATTCCATGTATATATTCGCCATTGCTGGTGATAATGGCGAGCCCATTGCTAAGCCCTCATCCTGTCGATATATGTGAGATCCCATTCCGAAGTGTGTTGTTTGTGTACAGAAAGTCAACATCTCCATCAGATTATCTATTGGAATACTGGTCCGCTCCTCTAGGGAAGAGTCTCCATCAGATTCCGTGGGTACCCTTGGTGAACAGACTCACCACGTCCAAGCTCACCATCTGGTTGATAGAATGGGAGCATCTTTGATTATTTCAGGGAAGTGGGCGGAGTTTCGGACAGAGACTTTCCGATCAATGGGTCAATTATATCTACAAGGGAAGCGACTCAGAGGGTGGCACACAGAGCCTTGGCAACTAACAATCGGCCTGTATAGACAGTTATCGAGCGTTACAGCAAGAAACGGTATTCCAACAGGATGTCTGATCGGGATATGTCTTGGTGACTTCGTGGAAATAATCAAAGATGCTCCCATTCTACAACCAGATGGTGATGGGACGTGGTGAGTCACTCAGTAGTCAGAGATAGATTAACCTCTGACTCTTCCTAGAGGAGCGGACCAGACTCATATATCGACAGGATGAGGGCTTAGCAATGGGCTCGCCATTATCACCAGCAATGGCGAATATATACATGGAATACTTTGAAGAAATGGCATTAGAGTCTATATCGCTAAAGCCAACTATATGGTTACGGTACGTAGATGACTTTTCATACTCTGGCCACATCAGGAAGAAGTCCAGGTTCTTCTGGACCATGAACTCAATAAGACCTTCTGATACAGTTCACAATGGAGAAAGAGAGTAACAACTCACTCCCATTCCTGGATGTACTAATATCTCGAACAGAGAATGGGTTCAAGACATCCGTATACCGTAAACCAACATTCACCGGACAGTACCTCAATTTCAACTCCCACCATCCATACAGCGTAAAGAAAGGGATCGTCCGATGCTTACAACATCGAGCAAAAGTCATAAGTGGCGATCCAGAGACGTTAGATAAGGAATTGGTCAGTATAAGTAGTACCCTACAACGCAACAACTACCCTGGGCATGGCAGCAGCCCCAAAACTGGGATAGGCGGGTACAAGAGGAGGAGGAGGAGGAGGACAACAACACTCAGAAAAACAGTCTGCCTGCCTTTATGTGAAGGGGTTATCAGAGAAAATACAAAAAGATCTGCGGTCCATATAACATCAGGACAACCTTCAAAAGCGTGACAACACTTCTGCAGGTATCTCTCACGAGTGAGACCCCCATAGAGAGGAACATGACTAAAGACTGTATACGCTATCCCATGCAGCTGCGGAAAGGAATATAAAGGAGAGACAGGCCGCCCCCTCAAGGTAAGGCTTCAAGAACACCAGAAAGCTGTAACGCGAGGGGAAGTAGAAAATCAGGCGTGGCTGACCACATATGGAGAGAGAAGGAGATCACCGCCCCCTGTGGGATCATGTTGAGATCATAGACAGGGAACACCATTGGAAAATTGTAAACTTAAGGAATCAGCACATATGCTAGGCCACAAAAATCTCCTGAGCCGACCAAGCATAGAAATAAATACAATATGGGAACCAGTAATAAGGAGTGCCAGAGAAAAGCAATGATAACAAAGTTGCAATATGAACTCTGGTAAAGACATGCAATGATAACAAAAAAATTGCAATATGAGCACTGGTAAAATGATGCTGAAAACATTAGGTTTATAATACTTTGAAGTTCATACCCAGATGTCCTCAATGACACATGGCACAGTGGATAAAGGCGTTGGTTAGATCCAGTGACAGACCCAAAGAAGGTGAGTTCAATTCTGGTTAAGGCAGTGGAGAAATTAGCAGGAGATAATTGATAACTGACATCCATCGAACATGGCACGGAATTAGAACAGTCTACCCCAGCGATCGAAATAAAGGGTTTAGTTCGAAATTCCAACCACCTGAAGTAGGCCGGAGCGTACAACGGCCGAAACGTTGTGACAAATATGGCGACAAAGATGAGGACAATAGTCCGACTAATGTAAATACGATACCATTCCCTAGTACTAAATAACATATGATACCATTCCCTAGCAGTAAATAATGTATGATACCATTGCCTACAAATAAATAACATATCATACCATTCCTTAGTACTAAATAATGTATGATACAATTCCTTAGAACTAAATAACATATGATACCATTTCTCAGTACTAAATAACATACGGTACCATTCCCTAACACTAAATAATATATGATACCATTCCCCACTACTAAATAACATATCATAACATTCCTTAGCACTAAATAATATATGTTACCATTCCCTAGAACTAAATAACATACCATACCATTCCCTAACAGATGAAAAAGAAAACTGACATCGCGTCTGTTGTTTGAAAAATACTGCCCAGGACAACGAATAAATTAAAGACTTACCGGCGAAAAGCACAGCACAACGTGAAGATTGTTACGAACGCGCGACAAATAAAAGTCATAGAGATTCTCGTTCGTTGGCGGGACGCGAGGCATTTCCTTTTTCATTATTGGAACAAGGTCTCCCAGAATCTCGTCCATCTCATCTCGAGCAAACAGATTAGCCACCTGCATTTAAACAAAAGAAACGATAAAACCCTATATACACACCTTCCACGATTTTTCTCGATTTTTCATGTATTTATAAACAATAATCCAAACATTGCTAACCAGACGCTTCTCTGTGGCTGAATGGTAACGGCACGTCAGACTATGTGAAGGTTTCCATGAAGGTTACAGGTTCGATTCCTGTCGGAAAAGCGCGTATTTTCTACGAAATTTCTCGATCATTCAGACCGGTAAATGTAATTAGTACTGTTTCATTAAAAACAGAGCATTTACTTAAATAAATTATGTATATAAGAATAGCGTATAAACAGAAAATATATTAAATAATTGTCGGACTTAATCCATTTCATTATATATATAATTAAATGTTTGAGTTGACTTATTTTAAATAGTTTGTTTATTTTTCTTCAAACTTGCATCACCAAACTTCACCAACTGACCACTTCCTCTGTTCATATTTGGCTTCTTGAGGTTTCCGAATTCTACGTAAATTAAAATCGCTGTTGAAATTGAAATTTCAGATCGTGGACGAGATTAATGAGAATGTGATGAAGCAATAAAAAAGATTATTTTCAGAGTGTTTTGCAAAATGGATGACATCTTAAGATAAGTGTATGAGGTCCCAAGAATAATACATTGACGAGGGCAAAGGCGCCATTGCCCTAAGTAGGCCTTTTTCGTTTTACTTGAATAAATGTGATTTCCACTGTTGTTCTGATTGTGCAAGGTACAATCTCTTTGGAAGGTTAAACTCTGACAGAGGAGAAGGGGGGTGCATATGTCGAAGGCAAGAGAGATAGTTGAAGGCAGAGTGCTTACCTGCCTGACCAGCTTTTGTAAATGGACGGCAGAACTGGGAGGAGGCTTAGCAAAGGGGAGAAATGTTGCTAAGGATCACGAGGTATAGGAGGTTGCGTGGAGCCATGAACAGCCAGGTCATGAACGGACACGACGCGTAAAAGGACAAGAAAATGAAGATTTATGCAATATAGGCGCCCTGCATTTACACTGTCATCCGACAAGTTACCATCTTTGACAACAGAAGAGGCAAAAAAAGGGGGAAAATGGGGTGACAACGTCATAGAGACACGGAAATTGGTACGCCACCCACACATATGGAATTGGGAAGCTGGTCAGGTTCTCAGCAATGCACAGGCCTTATAACAGCATCTGGTCATGGGACTGATGATAATGATGACGATGATGATGATTATGATGATGGACTGAAAGTTGTCGATAATAATAGTTTTTTAGTTTTCCGGTTGACCTATAATCTGGAATTTAGAATGAAAGCAGTGATAGCACATATCCTGAATCCATCATAAAAAATTCGGGATATGAAATTAGTAAATACTAAACTGATATGTCCCGGAAAGGGATATATTTGATCGAAGTAGCTAAGTGGGTTTGGCTACGGTAGCAGTAATCGACTGGAACTCGTCGTAGTCGCCGGTAATAGGTGTAGACCAATAGGATAGCCAATGGCGTAGTCCAATAGGCGTTGTCATAGACTTAATCTCTGTCGTACCTACACGTCCGTCTGTATTTATGACGGACACCAGCCAATCATATTCTAGTGAGGGGGAACACAGGTGTATGCATATTCCATTATATCATAAACACTTCAAATACCTGGGTGCATGAATAAGTTATAATAAATTTAGTGTAGGAGAAAAGGAAATTGAACATAGATTAGACTACGCTAAAGATAGTTTCATCTAATACAACAGATTCCTACAAAACTAAAACATTAATCCGAAAACATTGAATTATACTCTTAAATAGCCTCGTCAGATCGAAACTTTCATACGGATGTCATGCATGGTACCAAACCTGTTCAGAAATATCTAAAGTGTCAGCTGTATACAACCGCTTTCTAAGATCAATGGTTAAAAATAGCTTTGAGCTAGAAAAGCCTGAGTGTCTTGGCAAAGATCATCCGTCTTTGAACATTGTGGACTGGCGCTACAAAATCACAAACAAAGAACTGTACCAAATAATAAAAAAGCGCATCACTTGACGCATCACTTTACCAACAGCAACAACTAAAATTTGGGGAGGCACGGTGGAGTAATGGATAGCGGCTTGGATTGAGGAATCGGAGACCCGAGTTCGAATTCCAATCGAATCCATTACATGCTAACACCCTTGGGAAAGGTGTGAATCCTCTTTCTTCTCCCTCCAGCTGTGGGTAAATAGCAGGACAGACTGGGTCTGTCCTGCTATTTACCCACCTTGCCTTGGATGGCAACTGGTCTAGGAGAAGGACAACTCTGAATTCAAACCTGCTCTTAGGGGAGGATGAATGGAGTCTCTCTGAGCCTTGGTTGGCAATCCATTTAGTGATGGTGTCACGATAAAAAAAACGAAGCATCAAGAATTCAGCGATTTGACAAGATTATGAACTACACCAATCAATGTATTGGTGAGTTCAATCTTGGCTGAGGCCGCAAGATGACAACTAAAATGGACGTCACTCAAAAAGAAAATAATGACATAAGCAAAATGTTGATATCCCACACTACTTTAAACAAAAGTTTAGGAAGGTAACTAATATCAATACTGGAAAGATCAATAACAGCTACTGGACTTGAGAAACCGATATATATATATATATATATATATATATATATATATATATATATATATATATAAATTGTGGTACCCGTTTGGAAAAATCTCGGTTAGCTCAACTTGCAGTAGAACAAATCGGTACCCGAGGAAAAGTGGGGAATAAAAAAGAAAGAACCAAGAACATTAAAACAAAACAATCGTCCCGTGTTCAAGCTCCAAGTCTAAAGAAAAAAAATCCTAAAACGACTAAAAAGACAACTACCTAAAGTGCTCAATACACTAAGTAGAGCAAAACCTAAGATAATCCTAAGGAGCCAAGCAAACCTACCTAGGTTTCACCTAAACGGATCTTCAGGGTAAAGCTGGCCATAGAGCCAGCATTACCCTGAAGATCCGTTTAGTGAAACCTACGTAGGTTTGCCTGGCTCTTTAGGATTATATTATCTTATATATATATATATATATATATATATATATATATATATATATATATATATATATATATACTGACAACACTGCGACGCTTTTGTACCAGATTTCGACTTCGGCGATTTCTATGCAAAGGTGGAATTATGTTGCTTCTTTTTTACCGTATGGTTTTATTTATATGTCAGTAAAAAAAATGGACGTTTATTAAACTTCTACATTGAGACTATCAATTACACTGAATCCATAATAAAATGTGGAATTAGTAATTACTAAGCACTTCAAATACCTCGGCGTATGAATCAGTTATAACAAATTAAGTATAGGAGAAAAAGAAATTGAACATACGATAAGCTGCAACGGAGATAGTTTCACCCAATACAGCCAATTGCCACAAAACCAAAACATTAATCTGAAAACTTGAGCCATGTTCTTAAATAACGTCATCAGATGAAACTTTCATACGATGTCATGCATGGCGACAAACCTGTTCAGAAATGTCTAAACTCTCAGCTGTATACAACCGTTTTTGAAAATCAATGGTTCAAAATGGCTTTGAGCGAGTGAAGCCTGTGTGTTCTGACAAAGATCATCCTTATTTAAACATAGTGAATCACAAAGAACTATAACAAATAACAGAAACTACATCGAGGAATATTAACAGCAGCAAGAACTAAAATGGACATCACATGTAACTCAGAGAGAAAATAATGACATAATCACGATGTTAGCATTCCGCACTACTTTATGGAAAAGGTTGGGAAGGAAACCTCTATTAATACTGGAAAGAACGATAACAGCTACTGGTCTTGAGAAACATATTTCCCTTAAAAAAATTTACGAGAAAGATTTTATAAATTTCAACCGAAAGCAGTACTTGTTTCTCGGTCAGTGAATGTTTGAATGTTTCCTTATAAAGAAACCACTGGTATTACCATTTTCATTACAATTACAGATGTATTGATCGCTTATAAATTGATCGTATTAAAAGAGTTGTCGTGTGGTCAGTTGCCAGAAAACAGTGATTCTGAAATAATAATAATAATAATGTTGTAATGGAATGTCCCACACTCCCTATCCCCTATAAGGACTGACTATCTCAGTAGATAAATATATAGTGAGCACAGGCTATACCGTCTGGAATTAGTTGGAGATTCGTCTCCAGCTGTGCTGGTCGAACTCTATGCCCGAAGGCAGAGAGGAAGCCGGATGAGGCTAAGCTAAAGGGCAGAGTCTCGTCTGGGGTGATAGACAGCTACCCGACCCCGTGTATACGGGGTGTACACGGAAGTTTTGCCCGAGCCTACGGGCTCGGTTTTACCATGTATTGAATAACGGCCTTGTGCCACACCCTGCCTCGCGAAGAGGCAAGGTAAATAACCTTGCTTCGGGAATTATTAGCTTGCTACTCGATTTCCTGTCTTTCGGTATTCTCTTTTACAATAAACCTCTCTTCTTTCATCTACTCGCGTGTTGCTGTTCGTTCACTCGATTACCACCTTTGTCTGTTTCTAACCTCTTTAATGATACAACAAATAATAATAATATCTATTATAAGAATATGTTGCTATGCCACTTACAACTCCAGATGAGAGTACGTTATTGAGATATTCAAGAAATCCTTCATCCTTAATCTCTTGATCCGTGAAAAGGAAAGCAACGCCTTTGCCTTGCAGTCCGGCAGTTCGGTACAAAAGCTTCAAGTCTTCCAGAAGGTTATTCACATTGTAAGATCTGAAACACAAAAATTTGGAAATCAATTGATCATTAAATGAATGAGTAAAAATAAATAAAAATAAATGAAAAAAAAAAAAATAAATAAAAATTTTAAAAAATGAATAAAAATAAATAAATAAAATGGAAAAAATAGAAATAAAAATAAGGAAAATTAATAAATATAAATAAAGTAAATATTTTGTCAATGCACTTAATCCAGGTGAACATTTCAATTCAAAATTAGGAATATAACTATCATGCTCTGACTCAATTATCTATACACATTATATATATATATATATATATATATATATATATATACATATATTTTATATTTACATACATACATACATCTATATATATATACATATATATACATATATGTATACATACATATATATATATATATATATATTTATATTTACATATATATATATATATATATATATATATATATATATATATATCCGCGTAGGTGAAACCTGGGTAGGTTAGTCTGGTTCTTTAGGTTTTCTTACTTATGTTGCTCTACTTAGCGTATTGAGCACTTTGCTTAGTTATTTTTACTTTACTCGTGCCGGAGGTTTTTTTTTTCTCTGGACTCTGAACTTTCATTCTAGACGATTATTTTCGCCGGAAGAACATGTTCTTTCTTTTTTACTCTTTTTGTCCCTTGAGTATTAGTTTGTTCATTCACAAACTAAGACTCCTAAGGTTTTGCCGGACGAGTATAGCTGCTTACATTTATAAGTTTATTAGTGTTATATATATATATATATATATATATATATATATATATATATATGCTAGACTCTTTTGTCGTTCATCGACGTATGAGAATCGGGCAACTCAGTTCCTAGGAGCCGACTGCCAGACAACCTGCACATATGATTTGATTATAGTGTTGTTGGCTTTTTGCAACCGGCCACACTTTTTGAAGAGCCGAGTGCAGAGATCTGCTGCACCGTGTGTCCCCATGGGCCCCAAATGACCCTCAGCAGGCTTTGAATTCAATCCTTCGCCTAGTCCAGTTGTCATCCAAGGCTATAGAACACCAGTTTTTCCTGCTATTTACCCATAGCAGTGAAGAGAGGAAGAGGACTCATACCTCTCCTAAGGGTATTAGCACGTAAGTGAATGTAATAGATTCGATTGGAATACGGCGAATTTTTGGCCGAGCCTACTCCCTCGGATTTGTCCCACATTAAATTCTGTCATGTGACACATTCTACCTCGTGGGGAGGTCGATAAATATTACTGGCTACCTGAAGATTGTATGCAAACATATGAAACTTTAAGCCGTGGCCAATCATTGCGTAGCTGTTTATTGAATTCATATTCAAATGCTCTGACATTTTATGTCATAGAACTCTTTTATGCCAGAAGACTACTTTTGGTCAGACTCTATTTAGAGCTGCTTCTTCAAACCTTGAATATATATATATAAATATATATATATATATATATATAAGGTATGAATCCTTTTCCTCTCCCTCCAGCTATGGATAAAATAGCAGGACAGACTGGGTTCTATAGCCTTGGATGGCAACTGGTCTAGGAGAAGGACAACTCTGAATTCAAAACCTGCGGAGGGTCGTTTGGGAACCTTGTGGCACTCGGTGCACCAGGTCTCTATATTCGTCCCTTCAAAAAGTGTGGATGGTCCTGCACAAAACCTTCACCACTATAATCAAATCTCATGTGCTGCTGTCGGGCTGTCGGTTTCCTGGAAACTGATCTGCTTAAACCTCATACGTGGAATCTCGACGGGAGAGTCGATTATATATATATATATATATATATATATATATGACATTGGTTAAAGACGAAGAAATGTGTTTTTTTTTTTGTTTTTTCTTTTAGTCTATTTTTTTTTCTGTCAGGACAATTTTTTCTGGTTTCCCGGGAGAATTCTATATTTCTTTTGAGTACTTCTGCCTTTCATAAACCATTATCAAAGAATGTTTTTGGCATGCATTGTTCTTCTTGGATAGATTTCAAGTGTTGAGTCTTCACGAGTCAGCATTCAAAAGTCAATGAGTAATTTATGATTGAATTCTCCCCGGAAAACACAAATATAATCTGAACTCTAAATGAAATAAAATTAAATAAAGTGCTTTCGTTCGTCTTGAAATATAGCGAAGGAAACCAGTATTTCCTACTATCTAACATTTGTGATGTCAACGAATACTCGTTGTCATTATCGTAATGTTAGTTGCAGTAGAGACTTTGTAGATGCAGATACAACTATAGTAACGCCGTTGAACAATACAGGTGTCAGACGCCTTCGAATAACACTCGCACTAATAGTACTTGCTCGGAAATACTCGCTCGAAAATTAACCACCGAATAGCGATCCAAATAGAGAAATAGTATAGTGGATGAGTCGAGAATGGTGGTCTGTATAGTAATAGAGGATTGAATAGAAATAACGATCCGTATAGTATAGAGGATAGAACAGAAATAACGATCATTTAGACGTCACGCGACTTCCTATATATGCGTTTGCTCTATGGTCACGTGATCCACTTAATTCAATAATGAGATCGCCCGCGTTTGCTCACCAGCGTTCTATGTTCAAATTCAACTGTCGGCAAGGACACTATATTCCTATATAGCACTAACCATGTACAATTTTTAAAACGATATATTTTTCATAGTTTTTGTCCCTTTTGAATGATTTTATTTCTTCAATAGGTGAAGAAGAAGAAATTTTCGGCTTTTCAGTCACTGTGTGTGTGAACAGCTTAATTATTGAAACCAGGCCTTTACCTTTGGACGAGTATCTACATATTTCTACAACGTTTCGACAGGTTTACCCTCTGTTCTTCTTCAGCTGTTTTCTTGTAGCCTTTTATTCACTACATAATATAAATTATGAACATTATCAAATGTTGAAATATTTTTTGTTGATCGAAAAGAAATCGGATTTGAAAACGCTACAAATATATTGAACGCCTCTACAATGTTAAAGAGAAAATTAATGTGTGCTTATCTGATCGTGAGGGTGCCCACGTGTGACACTTTTAATGGAGTGCACAGATATTAGGATTCTAGGCAGGGTCTAAGGAAATGAAATTTTGACCTTAGACATAGAGTACGCAATCTCTGATATTAATGCTGTCTCGTAAGTAAATTATTCCGACATTTTTGACGGGTACTATACTAGTGCTCTTTCATAATATTTATAGTAAATGTGCAGTCGAAATCATGTTACGGTGGCGGGAAAGTGACTGAAGCTGAGATGCCAGATCAAGACCGATAACATTGCAGATTCTTCTTTGGCTTTTGTCAAGAAACTCTAGATACATAGCAGTAGCACCAGACCAGACGTTGCAGCGATATTTTATGATTTTCTTCTTCTCGTTTTTCTTCACCTTCTTGTTCTTCTCACCCTTTTCTTTTACTGCATCTTCTTCTTCTTCTTCTTCTTCCAGTATTTTTCTTCTTCATTTTCTTCTACCTCTTCTTGCTTTTCTTTTTCTCGTCTTTTTCTTCTTCATCTTCTTCTCATTTTTTCTTTACCTTCTTTTTCTTCTTTTTTCTTTTCGCTTTTTCTTCTACTGCTTCTCCTTCTTTTTCATCTTCCTCTTCTTTTAGTCTTTTTCTTCTTCATCTTCTCCTACCTCTTCTTTCTCTTCTTTTTCTCGTCTTTTTCTTCTTCACATCTTTTTTCTTCTTCTTCTTCTTCTTTTTCTTCTTCTTCTCATTTTTTCTTCACCTTTTTCTTCTTTTTCTTCTCGCCTTTTTCTTGAACAGCTTCTTCTTCTTCTTCTTCTCGTCTTCTTCTTCAAGTCTTTTTCTTCTTCATTTCTTCTACCTCTTCTTTCTCGTTTTTTCTTCTTCTCGTCTTTATTATTTTCTTCTTCTCGTTTTCTTCTTCATCTTCTCCTCCTCAATTTTTCTTCTCGTTCTTTTTCTTCTTTTTCTTCCCGCCTTTTTCTTGTACTGCTTCTTCGTCTTCTTCCTCTTCCTCTTCTCGTCTTCTTCTTCTAGTCTTTTTCTTCTTCGTCTTCTTCTACCTCTTTTTCTTAGTCTATTGTTCTTTGTTAGGCGTGGACATTCTCCAGATTCATGTCAAGGAATAGAGCATTACTCCCACCGCCCTGGTCCAACACGTGCCCCTAAGAGGTGGGTTGTGACACGCTTGGACCATCATGTCGCTTTTCGATTCATGTTCATCCAAGGATATTTGCGCAAGTGAATGTAACGTCCAGAATTCGAACTCGGCTCTCCGATTTATCATCCCGAGCCGTTATCTATCACACCCGCGCATCCAAGCTTAGAGCACCTGGTATTCCCAAGTGGTCACCCATCCCAGGCTCGACATTGCTTAACTTCGGTGATCGGACAAGAGAACCAGTCTTTCAAGATGATATGACCGTAAGCCTATTTGATTTTCCCTATGTATAATTTCAGGCATTCAGATGAGAGGAAGTATGATACCTGGTTAATGTAATCTGAAATGTTTCGTAACCGGCGATAAACGACGCCAGTCTGGTGAGCGATTGCTTGCCGGATCCGCCGACGCCGACGAGGAGAGCGTTGCCGCGAGGCGTTCTGATGACCCTTGAAATCTTCACAAGATGGATCATAGCGTCCTGGAAAAAGACTAAATCCATGCCGGCGCCACGGACGCTTTCGTTGTACATTTGCAAATAGAACAGCAGACGTTCTTGCAGCTGTTGAAAGGATTCAATCTGCAAAATGAAATTGGAGAGAAGAAAAAAAAATGAGGCACAGTTAAAAATATCACTAAACAAATATTACAGACTCAAAAATTTTATTGACATCATCCCTCTCCCATCATCCAACTTTAGCCGTTTGTTAGTTCTATTTATTCAGTAATTTTCTTTTATTATTTTAATGCTATCGTTATAGACGGGAAACGTGGAATCGGGGAGCAAGATCAAGTTCCGACTTAGTCTGTACCGTTCACTTTCTCATAAATGTCCCCGAGAAAGGCATGGATCTATCGCTACTTCACCCAAATTGCAGCTAAAAGTTAAATATCCAGGGCTGTCTGACCCCAAGTGGCAGACATTCTAGAAGAATGATTAATCTGAATTCAAATCTGCGGAGGCAACAACGGGAATTCAATCCACTATATTTTCCAAGGAGACATGGCAATTCATAGATCAGAAAAGAAAGAAATCTACAGCGAGCCATGAGCCCCTAAGTCATGGATCGTTGCATTAAAAATGTCATAGGGTCACTTCTTTAAACAGTACTCTATTATGGCATGAACTATATTGTTCAATAATTACAGTAATGTCGCACTTATTAACCAAAAGTCGCACATGGATCAGTTATTTAAATTACAATAAACGTGCAATCAATTTACAAATACATGAATTATTCACACAAAACTAATGCAAAGGTTAATGATTTAAATAGCATTTCGGATACAATACACATATATTTTCGATGTCCTCTTATTACTAAGAGAAAAAAACAAGAACAACATCTATTATATACCTGAAGATGTCTGTAGGAACAGACGAAAGCTTGTAGTAAAAATAACAACTAATACGGCAGAAATTTATATAAACAAGGATCAATTCATTCATAACGGATCTGGAGGTTTTTGTGTACTATTTGAATTGTTTGCGAGATGGATGTCTCGCCATTTAAATCATTAACCTTTGCATTAGTTTTGTGTGAATAATTCATGTATTTGTAAATTGATTGCACGTTTATTGTAATATATATATATATATATATATATATATATATATATATTATAATTGTTTTCTATTTTAAAAATATGGTTCAATCGTTACACAGGAATTACCACGTTTCAAAACAGAAACTAAAAATTTTAAATTTAATTATTAAATTAAATTCAAAATGCATAGCTCCGTTCCATTTTCAAAACATGGTAATTCCTGTGTAGCGATGGAACCATATTTTTAAAATAGAAAATAATTACAATATTTTGCTCTACTGTTTTGCATCGTGCACTGTTTTTTAAAAATAAAAATAATTACTAGGAACACCAGATTGTAAATCTTATTGTTCTTTCTTAGGATTTTAATTATTATTTTAATATATATATATATATATATATATATATATATATATATATATATATATATATCGGGTGTAAAACCAAAATTGACGAAATCGTTTAACAGCATAATTGTCTATCAAAATCTTTAATATCTAAAGAGAAAATGTAAACTAATTGAGTATCTTTTTTCCAGATAAGACTTTTAGCCATCTTGATTGCATTTGACGTAAGAATCACTGAAAAAACTCTTTGAGTTATTCAACTAGAAAGAGAACAGATTGAAATCATTTTGTGTCATCCCCACTATGTCTTTTCAACTGAGAGAGGAAAAAAATCATTCAGGCCTTCAGTAATGGTACCAATATTCATAATCTGGCTTCCATCTTCAGATTCCGTTCAAGAACCATCAAGAGAACGGTGAATAAGTTTTAAAAAAAAGGGGAACAATAGAGCGGAAATCTGTAGCAGGAGGTCACAGCAGGAATAGGGATCATCATTTCAAGTTAGAGCTAAATGCATTCTCATTGCTCAAAGTAGAGTCTAATAGTGTTATAAAAACCTAGGAGAATTCCAGTAAGATATATTTAATCATTTTTAAGATACAACAGTCCAAAGCTTCATCTAACAATTGGACAATTTTGCTGTTACACGATTTGGACAATTTTGCTGTTACACGCTGTATATATATATATATATATATATATATATATATATATATATATATATATATTACTTCAAACTTTATATTTAGTTTATAGCTGTATTTCAGTAGATGAAGTGCTTCCTAATCAAGTAAAGTTGTATTTGCTTTTAAAGAAAAGTTTCAGATTTTCTCTTTAAAGGACAATAGAACCTTACTTCTTCGTGAAGCTCTACGTAGCCGAGCACTCAAAACACACAGAATCACTCGATGGTTTCTCCTGCAAAAGGGGTGTAGGCGCAGGTTAGAATCCTGCCAGAGGGTAGATTTTCTTTAATAAGTTTTCTCGGATGGACAAGACTGGTAGACGAGATAAAGACTGCTTAAAATAAAATAGGACCTCCTCTCAAATACGGGTTTCATATAGCATAAAGTTCATTAAATATTACTACATATAATATCTATTCATACGATATACATCACAAATGTTCAGAAAATTTGACCATAGTAATACAATGGATAGCCTCGTATTCCCCTCCTACCCTCGCAACCCTCTGTGTGTGTGTGTGTGTGTGTGTGTGTGTGTGTGTGTGTGTGTGTGTGTGTGTGTGTGTATTGCGAGGTTAGCTTATGTGTGTAGATCCTTAGTTCAATCGGGTTGACTTCCATGTTGATGTTGGTGCACCCACCGACAACTGTCGAGACCCGTGTCTGCACTTGGTGGCTTCGAGGTTACCTTTTAAGCCAACCCTTGGGGTTACTAGATCTTTTGATTTTCTGAGGTGATGCCGAGTACAAATCTTACTTAGTCATCACTTTTGGTATATCCAGTATATCTTGGGGTCACCACAGATCAAGTCCTCTTAGATCAAAGTTACTGATGAGCCTTAAATTCGATTGATTTCCTGGAATTTCATTTAAATCAAATACTAGAAGTGTGATAAGATTGATCCTCCCTAAGTGTCTCATTTATGTCTCTTTGTGTTGAAGTAGATTAAGCATATCTGTAGAATCATATATAAGAAGCTTATTAGGAAGCGTGTTTCTAGAGTAATCATATTAATCCTCACTGAGAGCCTAATTGGTTTGTCCTTGTTGCATTGTCCCGACATATTCTGTGGCTCGAACTGGTGTTGGCCGACGTATGGTCGTTGCTTTGCGACCATCTTTTCATCAATAATAAATGGCACAATGCAATAGGGATTGTATCGACAAATTTTATTGTCTCCAGCAGGGAAATGTTGCCGACTACTTATCAGTGATGAATATGGTACAGTGAATGAAGAATTTCCCTACACCCATCCGCTCGCCCCTAAGCCAAAAAAACCACCGAAGAATCTTGGAGAAGGGAAACTCCTTTTTTGGTTGGCTGCTGCTTAGTCAGTCCACGAACCAATGAAAAGATTCCGCCACAACCTGCATCTTTTCCTTCCCACCCACTTTGCGGATGTGTGACCGTCAACAGACACTGTCAAAATTACCGTATTTCAGAAATGCGATACATTTTCAACGACGTGTTGGACTGTTTTTAATTAGATCACTTTTCTTCTTAATCTTAAATTAATCTCTTTTATTCTATACCCACAAAGTCAGGATTAAACAAATAATACGCACATACCGTAGAGAGCTGCTTAAGAAACGGATCATCAGAAGATTTGCTTCTGCAATAAATTTGCTCCTCAGTGAAACAGTTTTTGAAACATTCCCTCCCAAGCAAGTCAATAAAGCCACTAAAACGCAAGGGGTTACTGAGGAAAATTGATAACACATTGAAGCTAATAAGAAGAACAGGGTTCAAGGAGACGGAAGATGACAATTGAAGTTTGCATTTAAATTTTTGTCGGTTGTAAAAATCAAGAAACTGGAAGAGACATTATTTACATTATTCGGACTATTGTCCTCATCTTTGTCTGCATATTTATTACAACGTTTCGGTCGTTGTACGGTCCGGCCTTCTTCAGGTGGTTGGAATGTCGAACTGAACCCTTTATTTCGCTCACGGGGTTAAACTATTCTAGTTCCACGTGCCATGTCTAATGGATGTCAGTTACCAGTTATTTCCTGCTTAATTCCCTCTCCAAGTTCACCACCGCCTTAACCAGATACTGAACTCACACTCTTTGGATCCTGTCACTGGATCTAACTAACGCCTTTATCTACTGTGCCATGAGGACATCTGTGTATGAGTTTCTGGGTATTATAAACCTAAAGTCTTCAGTAACCATTTTTTACCAGTGCTCATATAGCAATTTTTGCTGTTATCATTGTATGTTTTTACCATAATTCATATTGCAATTTTTTGTTGTTATTATCGCTTTTCTCTGATATTCCTTATTACTGGTTCCCATATTGTATTCATTTCTATGTTTGGTCGGCTCAGGAGCGTACAACAGCCGATACGACAAAGATGACGACAATAGTCTGAATAATGTAAATAGTGTACATAATACCTCATCTCAGAAATATAGACAGATACTGAAAGGCCGAAACGTTGTAATAAATATGGCGACAAAGATGAGGACAATAGTCCGAATAATGCAAATAGTGTACATAATACCTCATCTCAGAAATATAGACCGATACTGAAAGGCCGAAACGTTGTAATAAATATGGCGACAAAGATGAGGACAATAGTTCGAATAATGCAAATAGTGTACATAATACCTCATCTCAGAAATATAGACCGATACTGAAAGGCCGAAATGTTGTAATAAATATGGCGACAAAGATGAGGACAATAGTCCGAATAATGCAAATAGTGTACATAATACCTCATCTCAGAAATATAGACAGAAACTGAAAGGCCGAAACGTTGTAATAAATATGGCGACAAAGATGAAAACAATAGTCCGAATAATGCAAATAGTGTACATAATACCTCATCTCAGAAATATAGACAGATACTGAAAGGCCGAAACGTTGTAATAAATATGACGACAAAGATGAGGACAATAGTCCGAATAATGCAAATAGTGTACATAATAGCTCATCTCAGAAATATAGACAGTAACTGGAAGAGATTTTTACAGGTTAAATGTAAGAGAGAGAAATATACCGCTATGGAAAGAGGACAATAAAAGAATAATGATTAAGAAATTAGATGATAACAACTGATATTGCATTTAAATCTTTGAACATCAGAGTTGACTGAAAAGCAAGAGGCCAGTAGAGAGTTCTATAACCTGTTAGCATAGAACTTGCGGTTACATCTCGCCATTTCAACTGCAAAATAATGAGACCTTGCTGCCAATCTAGTACTGCGCTTAAATTCATATAATCTAAGTATATCCTTGTAACAAACTGTTTTAAGGTTATTATATCTCTAAAGGTTTATTTCAAATATTTTTAATGGAAAGATTTGTGACAATGAGGCAGAAAATCATACTTACTGGTTCGTATATCTTTGGAGTATCGAAATCAGCATCGTCAGGTTCTTCACCCGTTGCTTCTGGCGGATCTCTGAGGACAAAATAATTAAAATATTATCAATCTTTTGTCTACAGGAGTTGAGTTTATAATTTACTTGATGAGATAAAGTCATATTTCAAATCATGAGCTGGCAAGAATACAAACGCGAAACTGCCTAATTTTTGACATTGTACTTTCTTTTCTTGAAAACAAGCAACGATGGTCGAAAGTTTTCGGAACATATGGCATAATTTCAGCAAATTCTCTATTTTCTGACGACAAATATGTGGTTCGGAAAATAATGTCCGGTTTTAGAATCAACTTTTTTTCCTGAGTTAATATATTTAAACAGTGTTTAAATCAGTCAATATAAGAACCCTGACCATTTATATATTTCTGCGTCGAGTTAAAACGTAATTTATGAGTTTAGAATAAAACTCTAAAGGTCTTGACGCCAAGGAGTATTTGAATGGATTTTCTGTATCTTTGCAACATGATATCTTTTGGCTTAAAATTGTCAAGATGCTTGAAAAATTGTTAGTCTGGGGAGTATAGTAAATATTGCAAAGTCTCGTATCCCAAGTCGGTGGGGTTCTGTAATGTCATCCTGGCAACATCTGACCGAAGATTGTTATGAAGCAGAATTGGACCTCGTCGATTAACAAGTTTTATTCCTGAATTGATGTATTCAAACAATGTTTAAATCAGTCAATGTAGGAATCCTGAACATCGAGTTACAATGTTATTTATGCCTTTACAATGAAACTGTAAAAGGTTTGGATGCCAGGAAACATTTGAATGTCGTTTCTTCATCTTTGGCTTAAAAAAATATTGTCAAAATGATTAAAAAGGTCATAGTCAGTGAGCGATATATCAGGGGAACATGGTGGATATTGCAAAGTCTCGTATCCCAAGTCAGTAAGCTTCTATAGTGTCATCCTGGCAACATGTGACCGAGCATTGTCTTGAAGCAGAATTGGACCTCGTTGATTAGCCAGTGCCTTTCGTATTTTGCTTACCTGAATGTGCATTTCACCCAGTTGCTGGCGGAAAACTTCGGCAGTGATCCACTGGTTAAATTCCTGAAAGCTCGAAAGGATAATGCAAATGGCGGACCACCAGATAGTCAACAAAATCTTTTGTTAGTGCAATTTCGATTTTGGAATGTGTTTGGTTCCTTCTTTATGAGCAAAACATTAAGCCGAACGTTTGCGATTGTCACAAAGAATCCATTTCCCGTCAAAAGCCACGATTCCATCAAGAAATGGATCATTCGAATTTCGCAGTGTCAGCATTCAACACACTTCAAAACGTCGAACTTTTCACTGAATTCATATGGAACCCATTTATCGAGTTTCTTCATCTTGCCTATTTTTTTGAGATGGTCCGATGTTATTTAAAATTCCGAGAACCGTTATCTGAGACATTTTTACGAAACTTTATATTTTGATATTTTTCGACTGGTGTTTTCAGATGTTGATTACGAGTTGAAGTTGGACTTCCTCTGCCACCATGATCCCCACTCGTATCCACACTGCGGAACTTCAGAAACCAGCGCCGTCATATCCGATCACAGGTGAATTGTTCACCCCATGCTTAGTTAATGTTGACAGCCGTTTGAGAAGCATTAGAGCTAAGTTTGAACTCATGCCAAAATAGTAACATCATCTGTTCTATTTAAAATATTAAAGAAGGGTTTATCTTTTTTTTTTAAGTTGAATTTCGAAAGAGATGAATATAAAACAAAGAGAACACATTAGGAATGAGTAATATGTGCTTGTGAAACTATTGTAAGAATACATTAGTATCCGATTAAAAGGTTTATTCTAGAATCGGACATTGTTTTCTGGGCAACCTAATAACTCCTGGTCTCTTTTAAATCAAACATGTTTGGATGAATACTTAAACAATAAAAGTATGGGTTTTTGTTTCCCATGTCGATAATGTTTTCATAATAGAGAAGACAAATTGAATAAACTAAACAATGTGTATAATACTTAGTCATTGCCGACGCGTTTAGTCATTTGATTTTATCAAGGATAAACAAAATTGAAATGAAATTGGAAATTCCCTCTCAAAAAGAGACTAATATACAATAAGAGGCTTATAGAGGATTTTTTTCCTTTCGTGTAACGACACATGTCTTGTTTATTCAATTTATCTTCTCTACAGATCTATTCTGAGAACTTTAACACGCACACAAAAAATATATATAATATATATATATATATATATATATATATATATATATGTATAGATAGATAGATAGATGTGTGTGTGTGTGTGTGAATATAAAAGTGGATATTGATGTCTTCACCCAGTCTTTTTCATGCTAGACAAAATATTCGTGGCCTATCTCTCTCTCTCTCCCCCTCTCTCTCTCTCTCTCTCTCTCTCTCTCTCCATATATATATATATATATATATATATATATATGTGTGTGTGTGTGTGTGTGTGAACGAAGGTTGAAAACCACTGGCTATTTCATATTATATTTTTCTTATATGCGCTCAAAGCGATATTTTTGGAGGTCTTGTCCAAGTGTCGGTCACATCAGAATATGCGCATTCTCTCACGGAAACTGTAGCCAAAATCTGCTCAGCACAATTTACAGTATGAAACACATGTTAAATAAACAGGAAAGTGTCTGAGCTGGCGTCTGCAGCAGGGATTAGCTAGCCACCCAATCTAATAATCCCTAGTGTGCCATTTTTTTTTTTAGATTGCATATTTTATTGTATAAATATATATCTATTGTTTATTTATTCTCTTCATCATCGTTATCAGTCGGGTAACCGAGTGTGGTTTTAAGCTCATTGCATAGCCAAGCATCTAGCCGGCTCCTTCCACATGCCTCGCTAGGTATTCGTTCACGCATAGCGTATCTTGGGGAAAGTAAAGCCCATCCGTCTCCAAGTCAATTCCGACTTCTTTCTACGGATTTTTACATATTTTGGTTGTTTATTCTTCCTGATTAAAGTGTGCACAACTATGATTTCAGTCATTGCTCTTCTACTGAATAAACATTCATAATATAGTGTGTGTTGGGGGGAGGGTATGTGCGTCTAGGATTTGGCAGAGCGGGACATTAAGAAAAACTGTCGTTTTAATGAGAAATTAATAGTTTAACGACATGACAAAGCAAATACGATGACAAAGAAATAAATTCGTTTTAACAAATGTCGTTACGCACCTATACTCCATTATTTTATTTTTAGATGTAAAAATGTTGTATATCTCAGTGCGCCCATTTCGCTGTAGAATGTGGAACAAGATCAGTTTCAAGTGGGTTTAATTGTAATACCGCGGAAAAAACTGTTCAAGCTTCCTCGGCACATCCCCTTTTGGGGTCGCCTCAGATATCCTGCAATAAACCCATCTCGCAGATATACAGCCTGTGGGTGTGGCTGGCCTCCTAGGGCTTATTTTGTTTAACTTTCCCATAACATAGAAGTATTTTAGATATAAAGATACTTGATTAAAAGCATGTTTATATAGATCAATGCGTCGTTTATAAATCGACAGGGAAATCCCAGACATTTTTATTTAGACTTTTCATCTTTTTATTTTATATTATCGAGACTTGTTTTTTAAAAAAAATCTAATTCACCCCGAGAAAGGCAGTAAAGCCACTAAGACAAAAGGTGGTTACTGGGTGTGGAAAAATTAGAAAACATAAAACATTATGAAGGAGAGAGAAGAATAGAGATGTAACCAGGAAAAAGTAGATAGCGAATGACGTTGTATTTAAATTTTTGTAGATTAAAGTCGACTGAAAAGCATGCAGAAGTACGAGAGAAGAAACTGTAAGCATAGAACTTACGGTTATATCAAGCCAATTCAACTGTGAACTGATGAGACCTCACCGACACTCTAGTACAGCGCTTAAATTCCTAAAGTTTAGGTACCATAGCAAAGATCACTTTCGAACAATTACCATGCTTTGTATTGTAGCAAATGGGGCGAAGTTGGAATATGGCTTACTTACAACAAACGAGAAAACAAATAAGCAACAATCAAACCAATAAACTGCGACAAAGATTCAACACTCTATGTGCTAATAGCAAGTAGAAATATGTTGGAAGATCAGATCGAATATATAGCTATCCAATACCAAACTGAAAGCCTCGGTTTAAAATTTGCTACCGGTTGACACAATACCTAAGATAACAGAGACGGAAGACATCAAAGACTCCATTCAAAGAATAATCACTGCCACTAAAGAAAGCAATAATGAAGGAATTTTATTACAGTGGCACTTAAATAGACTAAGGAAACTAGCAAAAAATAAGGAAATCCCTCAGGCAAGGATGGTGGGATTGTTATCATGAATAAGAACACAGCTCAATGATACCGACATATATGAAAAAAATTTTTTGTTTTTTTGCGAATTTTTATCAAGTAAAATTGTGGACGCTGTACAGTTTCCTCACAAAGAAGAGACTTCAGGCATCAGAATGCTTAGACGGGACATGTGAGCAACGTGGAAGTTTAGACGAAAATGGAAACAAAAAGACACGTATATTTACAAACAGAAAGAGAGTTTTGAAATTTCTAGAACCCACAATGAAGAAAGAAGATTAACATTAACTTGTATAAAGGACTATAGGGGCCAAACATTGCTTATAGCTACACAGAATGGAGAAAGGAGAAAATCTTTTCCTTTTGTTTTTTAATCGAGTTCGCCACAAGAAAGGCAGTAAAGCCGCTAAGACAAAAGGAGGTTAAAGGGTTTGGAAGAATTAGAAAACAGAAAACATTATGAAGGAGAGATAAGAATAGAGGTGTAATCAGGACAGTAGATAAAGACTGACATTGCATTTCATATTTTGAAGATTAAAGTTAACTGGAAATCATGGAACTGGAAGATTTAAGTACGAGAAAAGAAAGTGTTAGCATAGAACTTACGGTTACATCAAGCCAATTCAGCTGTGAACTGATGAGACCTTACCGCCACTCTAGTACAGCGCTTAAATTCCTAAAGTTTAGGTACCGTAGCATTTTTCTAACAATTAAAATGCTTTGTATTGTAACAAATGGGGCGAACTTAGAAATGGCTTACTTAAAACAAACGATGAAACAAATAAAGCAACAATCAAATTACAGTTCCATATTTTTGTTTTCTTTCAAAATGTTTTTATTCTTGTTGTTGATTGTCATTCACACGTACACACACACACACACACACACACTCACACACACAGGTTCCTTAATTTTTTTCGCTATTTTTTCTTTTTTTGTTTCTTCCAAAATCACTTCCTTCATTCATTCTTACTCAATTTCCTTCAGTTTTTTTACAATCTCATTTCTTCGTTTCTTTGCTTTTTCACTGTTTTCTTTCAAAACCTTTTTTTTTCTTCCTGTTTTTTTTTCTCTATCTTCTCTCACTCTCACAAAAATGCACACACACACACGCATGCGCAGAGGTATACTTTTAGATTTTACATTTTTTTCCGTCATAATTTTTTTGTTGTTCGTTCTTTTCATTCATCCAGGTTCTCTCTCTAACTCTCTCTCTCTCTCTCTCTCTCTCTCTCTCTCTCTCTCTCTCTCTCTCTCTCTCTCTCTCTCTCTCTCCCATGCACTCGCTCCCGGATCCCCGTTCCCTGCATGCATAGAAATTTTATCAGTTTTATACTTCCTTAATTTTTTAGTGAGGGGCTGCGATGGGATCACCTTTTTCTTAGATAATATTTTGCTTCTCCTTTCAAACTTTATTATCATACTCTCTCTCTCTTTCTCTCACTCTGCCTCTCTCTCTCTCTCTCTCTCTCTCTCTCTCTCTCTCTCTCTCTCAAACACACACACAGACGTTCTTTTCTTAATTTCTTTAGATTTTCATTGTTTTCTTGCTCAAATCGTTTTTCTTCTTCTTTCTCTGAGTCTCTTATTCTCTCTCTCTCTCTCTCTCTCTCGCACACACACACACACACACACACATACACAAATCTTCAGTTCATTTAATCTTTTTCCTTCTTATTTAAGTATATATATATATTTTGTTTTTTAAGCGTTTCACCCCAAGCAAGGCGGGAAGCCACTAGGACGCAAGGGGTTGCAGAAGATTTGGAGCAAGATCAGATAGGAGTGATAGAGGAAAGGATGACGAGAAGGATAGTGGATAGATCGAGGCAACTGGAGATGTCGATTGACATTACATTTGAATAGTTGGAGATTATAGCTCTCAGGGAAACAGGAACAGGGAAGGGAGTTCCACAAGAGAAGAAGAGACGGCTACATTTAGGAGTTTCGACAGTGAATGGGTGAGAGCGGGATGCCAGCCTCGTAGGTATATGTATATACATATATATATATACACACACACGTTTATGTATTTATTCTCATTTATTTATTTATTCTTATTTATTTAATCTTTTTTCTTCTTCCTTCATCTTTCATTTCTGGTTCTTTCTCTCTCTCTCTCTATCTCTATCTATCTATCTATCTATCTATCTCTCAAACACACACAAAACACATACACATACACACAGAGACGTTCTTTTTCTTAATTTCTTTAGATTTTGATTGTTTTCTTTCTCAAATCACATTTTTCTTCTTCTTTCATCTCTGATTCTCTCTCTCTCTCTCTCTCTCTTACACACACACACATGCACATTTCTTCAGTTAATTTAATCTTTTTTCTTCTTATTTAATCATATATATATATATATATATACTTATTTATTTATTCTTATTTAATTTTATTTCTTCTTCCTTCATCTCTGATTCTTTCTCTCTCTCTCTTTCACGCACACACACACACACACACGCGCGCGCGCGCACGCGCACACATAGCACATTTCTTTACTTCCTCTTTATTCCATTTTTTAATTTTTTTCATCCTTTTCTTTCAAACCTTTTCTTCTTCATTCATCCTCAGTCTCGATCATTTTATCTCCACCTCATTTTTCATAATTTCGTTTTTCGCTTCTGCCACTTATTTTTCATTATAAAGCATCCATTTTTTTTCATTTTTGCTTTCGTTTTAATCTTTACTTACCATATTTTCATCAACATAACAACATCTACTTACCATCTTAAAGAAAGAATCATGTTATAAGACAAAAATACATTATTTTTTTTCCTTCAAATCCACTGATGTAAACCAATTTTATTTCCAGATACCTGAGGAAGTCCAAAAAATACAACTCAGGCAGGGGTGTTGATACGCTGACGTCGGCCAGTTCCTCGCTGACAATACGATGCATTGTTTTATAAAACCATTGAATATCTGCAGATTCCACAAATCTGTATAGGTTATCATAAAAAAACGATTCACACAGAGTGCTGGCAAACAATTGCAAACAAGGTGATTAATGCGCAAAAATAATGACATATATATATATATATATATATATATATATATATATATATATATATATATATAGCAACCTTACTTTTATACATGTTTCACTGAATGGGACAGACAAGGGTTTTTTTTTATTAAGTTTTGTAATGTTCTGTTTTTTTTTCATTTTTGGAGGGGCTACTGGATCGCAGAAATTTCGAGCGTAATGATTATTATCTCAAGTGCATTCGGCCAGTTCATTAACCATTTTAAAGAGATTAACAACAGCAGTAATGTGTTAGTGGTCATTTAAAAAGACGACCCCAAGCGGACTCAAGGCCGCATCTCACCGTGAGGCCTAGGGTTATCAGTATTTCTCTATAATACAACTTAGAGCAGTGGTCGGCAACATTTTTGCTATATGTTGACCTAGGGTTTAAAATCATTCAATGTGCCAACAGCATACGTATTTTTATACAAGTCAAGGTCAATATACAGTGCTGTTCGATAAAAGTGACTCACCTGATTTTTTTACTTAAAAATTTTTTCGCCTATTGTTTTTGGGGTCAAAATAATTTTTAATCTTACTAATATAAAAACCCCTTCTCGACCACCTAGTAAAAAAGTTTACTCACCCTAAGGTATTCTATTGATAATTATAATTTTGGATATAAATGAGATTTAGGGAAAAACTGTGCAAAAAAAGTGACTCACTTATTTCCTGCAACTAGTAATCAATAGAAACATAACCGAACAGATTTAAATAAAGAATAATAGAGGTACAATTTATTTATAATAGGTAATAATAGTTCTGGAAAATTTCATCTAAAATTCTCTTGTACTGCTCGCTCCTGGGGGTCTTTTCAATAGGTTTTAAGAAACCATTTCCATGAAAAGAAAAGCATCCCCAGAACATTATACTGAACGGATGCGTGACAGTACTTACTGCTAAATTCAAAGAGCTTTCAAAGCTTCTTCTTCGGATTTTAGATCGCTTATCCTTTGAATTTAGCTCAACTTTCGTTTCATCGGAGAAAAGAACATTTAGTAAAAAAAAATCAGGTAAGTCACTTTTATCGAACAGCACTGTACATATTCTAAAATATATTTTTTATGGTAATATATAGTATATATAGTTGAGTATATATTAAAATTGAAACAGATAAATATCTTTTTTGCGTTGTAGTAGTTATTGGTTCGGACTTCGTGGGGTCATTTGCGGCTGCGTGCCATTGGAAATTGCTTGGCGTGCCACACGGGGCACGCGTACCGTCGGTTGCCGACCCCCGCCTTAGAACACAAACCACGAAGAACATACTAACAATAACCCCCCTTGCAAATGGTTAAAGAATTTTGCCGAAAACGCTTGGAACAATAATCATTACCGGCAGTTTCTGTGCTCTCTCAGTCCATACACAAAGAAAACTAAGAATATTAGATAAACACTTACGAGATTTTCAATGTCTGTCACATTCAATGAAATATATATATATATATATATATATATATATATATATATATATATATATATATATATATATCAATGCTTGGACGTCTATTTTGTTACCCTTTGCTATATTACAATACTTTTCACACTTTCATTTTTTTTTGTGGGGAAGGAGTTCTATTAGAAAGTATATATTGATTTTTTTTTAAATATTATCACAAACTGATACACTCTCTACTAACATTTACTATTATATCAAAATAGAAATGTTTATCTTATAATTTTCTACTTTTCTGGACATAAATTATCCGAATGTTCTGTTATATCCGACATCTTTCGACTATATATTCAACCATTATAATTGATGGTTTTATTTGTAGTTTTAACTGAAAATTATGGATTGTTTTATATATGTACCTAGAGTAATGTTCTGCTTTCTAAACACGGTCAACACATTGTGGCCGTGTTCAAAGTTGATTTTATTGAGTGTTTTTTTTTTCTTTTATTACTAATGCTTCTATTATTTTTAACCGTTTTGACATTTGTATTATCAACGATTATGTCACGGATAAAGTTTGGTAGGCCCCTATATCAATCTAAATAAGACCTAATTAAGCCATGGTCAAAGGGATGTAACTTGAATGTAAATTAAATAGAAAACTTAACCGCAGTACCTCGCCAGTCGTTCTTAATGAAATATATATATATAATGACAAAGGGGAAACTTTTCATTTTGTCCTGTTTTTCCCCCTAAAATTAAATTGTTCTTCATATATATATATATATATATATATATATATATATATATATATATATATATAAAGGAGCTACGGGGTGAGTAATGGATAGCGACTTGTTTAATGGATGTCACTTATCAGTTATCTCCTGTTAATTTCCCTCTGAAAGTTCTCCACTACCTTAACCGGATATTGAACTCACACTCATTGGCTCCTGTCATTGGATCTAACCAACGCCTTTATCCACTGTGCCATGTGCCCTCGAGAGTTTGAGTTCAATACACGGTTAAGGCAGTGGAGAACTTTCAGAGGGAAATTAACAGGAGATAACTGATAACTGGCATCCATTAAACATGGCACATGGAACTAGAACAGTCTACCCCAGTGAGCGAAATGAAGGGTTAAGTTCGACATTCCAACCACCTGAAGAAGGCCGAGGCGTACGATACGTTTTAATAAATATGGCGACAAAGATGAGGACAATAGTCCGAATAATGTAAATAATGCAATATAATCGTATTCCGTATCCTTAGAAATAAGGTAATTCTAATGCCCGCGTCTTTTGTTTATATATGCCTGTGACTAATTAAATGTGTATATAGAGATCACTGACCTACCTCGCTGCCAGAACGAAAGCAAATAGGGTAGTGTAATTTATCTATGTTTGTAGAGAGTGTATTGTTAAAGTTTTAAGTTTTTGAACTCAGTGATTCTTGAATAAGAATGAGGAAAACAATTCAATTCATTTCGTAAGTAAATACGTCCAGGGTTTTTGCATTAGCAATTATTCAGGTATGAATATTCTATGGATGAATTGAAATGATAAAATAGCTTCCTAATCCAAAAAAAAGAGAAATTACTATAGTTGAGGTATTCTAATGGAAGGACTTACGGATAAGATCTTTTTTTTTCTTTTCTTAACTTTGGGCTAAACATATTTGAAGAATTTGTAAATATAACATCTTCAGTGTCAACTTTATTAATTAGAACTGTTTTACTAATTTTAGAATCATGTCAGTCAGGTATTTTTCACTTGATGAATCACAAAGGTAACACGTGAGTGAAGTGTGTGACGTACGTGCAAGCATTGATCTGTGAAAATACAGTTAAATGCAGTGAGGAGAAAATATCCAACAAAAGCAACAGGTTTTCATGGAAAAAACCCATGTCGCCATTTTTCCATATATCAAAATATTTAAAGAACCTGCACTTAAATACTAAGAAAATATGCCGAGATAGCTAGATAGATATGTACAGACTGAGATAGATAGATGGATAGATACAGACTGAAATATATATATATATATATATATATATATATATATATATAGCACACCTTAAGACTATATTTCTTTATATATATATATATATATATATATATATATATAAAGTTGCAAATTAAAAAAAAATAATAATGTTTTATTTTATGAAATAATTATTTATTTATATATATATTTGATGTGTCAAATTGTCCTCAATATTTCATCAGAAATATATATATATATAGTGAATTAAGAGATATTTTATTATGAGGTTTATCATATCTGTCTATCGTAAACTGTCTCTATCTATCTATCTATCTATCTATATGTATATATATATATATGTATGTGTGTGTGAGCGAGCGTGTGTGTGTGTGTGTGCGTATGTAAGGCTTTTTTGTTAGTGTATTTGTCGTATACCCAGCATATATATATATATATATATATATATATATATATATATATATATATATATATATATATATATATATATATATATATATATATGATTTTAATGGATACCAGTATTTTTGAGTAGACGCTCCAGAGGGCACATTCTCTTTTATTAAGCAGGAACTTCATTTATTATGTTGGCTTGCATACAAAACTGTTGCTTTTGTTTCATTTGTAAGCGACTGAAATTAAAACAAAGGTTTTTGACGATATTCAACACGACACCTAAGTTTTTTCTTGAAAGAAATGTCGTCTGCAATCCAATGCTGCGATGTTGGTTATGGAATCATTTTTTTCCTCTTCAGTTAATCAGAGAGAAATCGTAACTATTTACTTAGTTTGTTAACTGAAACACAAATTTGATCAATAATTTGCACACTGGTTTTTTTTTTAAAATATAAGATATCTGACTTGACCGCCATTGATGTTTTAAGGTAATACCAGCGAACACTATCTTTATTATTATTATTATTATTATTATTATTATTATTATTATTATTGAGTGAGAAAGCAGTATGAAAATGTATTGACTGCGGGGGAACAAATATACGATGCCTAAAATCTACCCATAGTGAAATTAGTCTAATAAGAGTAAACTAGGAAATAAATTACAACCAAATGGGTTTGATGTGGTATGATTTTGATCTAAGCTGAACATAACATTACGAGCCGGGTCATCAGTTGCAAATATCTTCAGGTTGGGTAAGCGAGTCCGCTCAAGGCGGTCTTTAATTGAGGACGCCCCCACGTATATAGATCTAACTCCAAAGTTCGCTTGGCCGATTCAGCCTTCAAACATAAAAAATACTAACAACCAAATATGATACTTTTCTGTTTCTCGCTCATAAACAGAGATACACGGAGCGTCTCCCCCGAGGGATCACACTAACTAGTTAAGTTCTTTCTTTTTCTTTTTATATGCCTTGTCCATTCAGGACGTAGGCGATCATGGTTCTCCACCTCTTTCTATCCCTTTCAGCTTTCAACAAGTTCCTTCCTTCTGCTTCCTTCCCCAGACCCCGTTCTACCATCTACTTGCCAGGAATGTCCCGCTTGTCTCTCTTTCCCTCTATTCGACCCGTGAATACCAGATATGTCATTATTCGTCATTATTCAACCTGTGAGTATCAGATGTGCCATTATGTGTCCCAGAAACTTCAGCTGCCTCTTCCTGATATTAAGTATAAGCCTCCTCCTTGTTTGCAACCTCTCTAAGACCTCATCGTTGCTCACACGCTCAGTCCATGATATCCTTAGCATCCTTCTGTAGAACCACATCTCTGTCACCTTGAGTATCTTCTTCATCTTTGAGGAAATCGTCCAACATTCGCTGCCGTAAAGAAGGACAAATGTCACATAACAGCTCAGTATTCTTTTCTTTGTTACCAAAGAAATCCTCCTATCTCGCTGTACTCTGCCCAGCTTTTGGAATGTGTCCTTGGCCATCCCAATACATCTACGGATCTCAGTGTCCTCTATCAATCTTACCGTCCTCATCAAGACGCTTCCCAGATATTTAATCTTCTGCATCTGCTTGATTCTAGTGTTTCCGACCTTAAAAAATTGAAAAGCAAAGGTATTGAACGGGATAATTACCTGATCCTCATTTTAATTGCCCGAGACACAATATGGTCCTGTTAATACTTGCAATCGGGGAAGAATAGGATAAACTAATAGGTATGGCTGATGTAAACACAATTTTAACAAGTAATTTCCTTTTATATGAATTGGTAGTTGCAATTTTATTCGGACCAGAATTCTATTGTACACAGTGCAATAAATGTCAAACTTTAAGTAAGATTCGAACTTAAGAAATTACATTTCTGGAGAGATTCTAGCTTATCAAATAAAAGTTAAATTTCTGGTAAGTTTTGGGCTTATCCAATAAAGATTAAATCTCTCGTAAGATTCAAAGTTACACGATAAATGTTAAATTTCCAGTCAGATTCGAATTTACGGAATTGATTAATCGGATCAACTGTTTTTACCGCCTGAAAAAAGACGAATGTTAAGGATTGTAAATTAAAACCCCTCTTAAGTTGAATTAAAAAGTAAATTATATTTAAGATGGAAGTAAATTAATTATAAAAATGAATAATATCAATGGTTGTCAAGTTCAGATTTGTTTAAAATTAAGAAACGAAGTCAGTTATCTCAACTTAAAGGGAGAATGTTTGGATGACATAAAGATTAGCGACGTGAAAAATGGAATCAGCAGACAGTTCAAATTCCATCCGATGCTGTTGCTTTCACTTTGAATGGGGTAAAGTCATGAATCCGCTCCCATTTTACCCAATTATAGGTCGGTAAGTATCAGCTCTTTAACCTTGGGAAAACAATCTTTAGCGCTAAATTTAAAAGAAAAACTCGATGGCCGACGTCGTTTTTTTATGTCATTAATGGACATTGCATTATCACAGGGCTGTCATTTTGTTTCTGTGAATTATTATTATTATTATTATTATTATTATTATTTCATGTACCATGTCATTCCAGGACGTAGGCGATCATGACTCTCCACAGATTCTGTTTTTGTTTTTTTTTATTTGTGAATTGTTATGATTTCCTGGAAACGTTAATACCGTGCTTTCACATGTCATTCTCCGCGATCTTGAATTCAGCTTACTCGTCCCCTGAGAGTGTATGCCACTCACGTCTACGCTATTTATCCATAGCTATGTCTAAAAGAGATGGTGTCATGCCTTTCGCAATGTTATTTATAGTATAAAATTGAAGGCAACACTTGAAATTTGAACTCGTCTCGCTGATTTTCTTTTCCGTGCTGACAGTTACGCTACCAGAACATTTAGCACAAACATTTGATCAAATTTTATGTTTTAGATTGTCACGCATGAAATGACGCATTTTTGGTTGGTTGTGGATCCGGTAATCTAACGACGTAACCTTCATATTATGTAAAAAAATCTTGACTTATTCATGACTCATTGCTTTCCAGATAATTTTTCTTTCAATATATTGTTACTCATAAGTCCAATGAAAATGGATACAAGGAAACAATGTCAAGTAATCTTACTTTATGAGTACAAACTGGGAAAAAAGAACCATTTTTGCATCGAATTATTATATGCGATGAGAAATGGATACTCTTTGACAACAGTAAAATATTCGGTCAGTGGTCACATGCCTGTGAATCATGAATACAATACCCTAAACATCCAGTGCACTCTAAAAAGTTAATGGTTACGGTATGGTGGTCTTTCAAAGGGGTTATTTATTTTTCATTCTTGCCTGAAATGAAAATGATGATAACAACCACGTATTGTGAAGAAACTGATTGTAAGCACGAAAAATTGAAAAGGAAACATTCTAGACATCAGTATAGGGCTGGTCCAATTTTGTTGCACGACAACGGACGATTGCACGCTTTTCAATAAACTCTGTAGCCTAAATTATGATATGTTACCTCAGCCTCCAGATTTACTTGATGCCTTTCCTACTGATTATCACTTATTTCAGCTTTTCATGCACAATAAAACACCCTCCAGTAATGAAGAGATAACGAAGTATTTGAACTGTTGTTCACATCAAAGAACGACAATTATTTTAAAGATGGGATCAAGAATTTAGAGGTACGTTTGAGAACAGTCATTAATCTATATGGTGCCTATTTCAACTAAATTAATTATTTGACATTTCAGAAGCGTTTTATTCATTTGCTATAAAGTGCGTCATTTCATGTGCGACAACATAATATTTAACATCTTGCAGAACTTTTCAGATTGAGGAATAAAGAACGCTTAGGTATCTGTTGATTTACGGTCAGGTATGGGAGATTGTTCGGAAAGTCATGGTAAATTCTCTGAGAGGAAATAAAAACACGTTCAGATATAAAAAAAATAAATTCATTTGACAATAAGATAATTCAATTAGCAATTAAAAAATAAAACCCGTGAAACTAAATGCTCCCGTGCAAAAAAAAAATTCTGGAACGCAAATATAATTATAAGAAAAAAAGAACGCATATCAACATTGAAATCCCAACTTTCTTGAGATCTTAGTGAGCAATTAGTAACCTGGAATAAGTTTCGTTCATTTTTTTGGTTGACATTTCTTGGTGGGTTACTTAATGTATGATGCTTCCAGTGAGGATCGAACACACTGCTCAGTTGTAATAGTCTCTCTAATTCTTACCCCATTGTGTAGTATATTTGAATACTTAGGATCAAGAATAAATATTTAAATATTTAAATAGTTAGGTTATATCAAAAATATTTTCGTTTCTTACGGCAATTTTTTAACTTCATATCCAAGGACTATATTATTATTAATAATAATCGAAGCAAAATGAATTCGTACATTTTCGAAGGTGAAAGTGAATGTTGTCAAGCTTTTCTGATATTTAACCCATAGCAGGGATAGAGCCATTTCAACGGACATTGGAACAAAGTAAATAAGCCTTTCTGATTTGTGACTTTACCCATAGCTAGAAGTTAGAGTCATAACTTATCAGAAGGTATTAGAGGAGCGTAAACTAACCTAGTCTGCTCTGTTGTTTAACCCATAGCTTGAGCATGGTGATGACAGACCCTTTTTAAAGGTTGTTAGAGCAAAGTAAACGAATCCAGTCTGTTCTACTATTTAACCTATAGCTGGAGTAATGTGGATTCATATATTAAAAAAAGGTTTTATAGCTAATCAAATGAGCCCGTTTTTACAGCTATTTAACACGCCTCTTTAAGGGTGTTACAGTTAGCCCTGCTATTTAACCCATAGGAGGAAGAAAAAGGTACTTTTTTAAAAGTGGACATGAACAAAGTGAACGAATCCAGTCTTTTCTACTATTTAACCCATAAGTGGTGGAAAATTGATTCATTTTTTTTTTCAAAGGAAAACAAAGTAAAGTGAACGAATCCAGCTTGCCCTGATACTTAATCCATACCTGGATCCATACCATTTCAAATGGCCAATGAGCAGAGTGAACGTGCTCAGTCTATTCTGCTATTTAATCCATAGCTAGGGGAAATGGATTATTGCTTCTTTCAAGGTGGTTAGAGTGAAGTGTATAAAAGAGAATCAAGCGGCAGTTAAACTCAGCGCTTCGTCTCTACTATCCGCGTCTTCACTCAAATGTCAAATGTTAGCTGAGGATTGGGGGGGAGCTGTTCCATGCTATTAAAACCAGGTCGTTCTTCACGAATGAATTTAATTTTGATTCCACCTGAATCAGTTTTTAATTCTCTCTCCGAAAATCAGCCATTACTTACCGAAAGACTTCTTTCGAAGGTCATACGACATCCACAAAAAAAAGGACAAACTGAACGATAAAACAATTATGCAAAACAAATCTGTGGTATTCGCGTGGAAAAATGGCAATGAAAAACATGGCCAAGCAAAACAGTGCAACGATGGTGATAATGTGATAGGACTAGCTGAGGATGTGGTGTTGATGGGGGAGTGATACAGAGTACCTGAGGAAGTCAACAAAATATTGGTTGGTTGCTTCTATCATTTTGGAATATTCCTGGCCGAACTCCTCGAAGACAATACGGCACATTGTCATCTGGAACCAAGTGTAATCTTCCAAGGTTGCAAATCTATACATCACCAAAGTAAGAACAATTTATTTACAGTTTAGGTCGACATTTAACATAAACCCTCCCTTAATGCAGCTCTCTCTTTCTCTCTTTCTCTCTCTTTATAGATAGATAGATATGAATAGACTGCGATCAATAGATAGATAGATAGATAGATAGATAGATAGATAGATAGATAGATAGATATTGAATAGACTGCGATAGATAGATAGATAGATAGATAGATAGATAGATAGATAGATAGATAGATATGATAGACTGCGATCAATAGATAGATAGATAGATAGATAGATATGAATAGACTGCGATCAATAGATAGATAGATAGATAGATAGATAGATAGATAGATATGAATAGACTGCGATCAATAGATAGATAGATAGATAGATAGATAGATAGATAGATAGATAGATAGATAGATATGAATAGACTGCGATCAATAGATAGATAGATAGATAGATAGATAGATAGATAGATATGCTAATATTAGCTGTTTCTTTATAAGGAAACTCTCGACATTCACTGACCATGCAGAAGTGTGCTACTTGAGTTACGTTTTTTTTTTCACACCCTTGCTATCAGGCTGGGATCAAAGTGTCGTATCGCTCAATTGTGTTTCTGTCTCCGGACAAAGTACAAAATATATATATATATATATATATATATATATATATATATATATATATATATAAATGAGGGATACATGATCCCGGGGATTCCTAGTGCGACGTTGGTTGTGATTATGAGACAATTTCTACGTTTAGCCCATTTGAATCCGCTTAGGCAGCCCACTTTAAACCAGTTTAAAACGGCTTTGTGTCATATTCCCTCACCATGAGAGGTAAGAGTAAATACCAAACGTAATATCTGTTTTCCTCATCTCTAATGGTAATGTTAACATTAACCGTTTCCTTATAAGGAAACATTTGACATTATTGACCGAACAGACAGTGCTACTGGCGTTTGAAATTCATGAACTCTTTTCTTAAAACAATATTTCAGGAAAACAGGTTTCTTATCCTAGTAGGTATTATCGCTCTTTCTAGTAATAATGGGTGTTTCCTTCCTAACCATATTTTGAAGTAGTGTCGAATGTCATCATCTTGATTATATCATTCGGCTTAGAAGGGCTATTCATTTTAGTTGTTGCTGCTATTAAAAGTCTTTAGGTGATGTGGTTTCTGTTATTTGGAACAGTTCTTTGTCATATAGAATGACAAAGAACTGTTCCAAATAACAGATTCTATCAGTTCTTTGTCATTCTATATGTATATATATGAAGAAATATAGTTTTAAGGTGTGTTATATCTATGGGATAAATTGCTCAATATCAGAGATAGAGCGTGTGTAAATATAAGTATAAAACATTGAAGTCAACACTCAGGGTACAGGTTGTTTCATGCTGGACGCAATCGTCAGGCCGGCTTGACGATTGCGTCCAGCATAAAACAGCTTGTCGCCCTTGACAACGTTCACTTATATATATATATATATATATATATATATATATATATATATATATATATATATATATATATATATAGTTACTAGTATTCATATAGGTATTTCTGTTTGGATATATGTATTTTTAGGTATGTTAATTTATACATGTAATTATCATATATGTATTTATGTTTTATATATAAAGTTATGGGTGCGTATATATGTATATTTACTTTTTGTTCGTTTAACGGCATATCAACACCTTATGGGTCATTTAATGCCGAATATTTTTCTTTTTTTTGTTGTGAGCTTTGCTAATTTTTTTCCAAAAATGTATTTTTGGTAATTTTTTTTTTTTTACTATGAAAAAGTATTGCTTCTATTTTTTTTTTTTTTTTGTAATGTATTTTTATATTTTCATGTTTTGATCCCTGTTTGGGGGTTTATTATTTGTCACTAGCTGGGACCCTAACAGATGCTACCATGGTGGAGCAGGTTCGACCTAGGAACAACAGCAATTGAGAGGTGATTCTACGTTCCTCAAAGCCTCCCGTTCAGAGGCCTTGCTGCCGAATGTAGTTTATCGTCATACCCAGGACGAATCTATGTTAATTGTATGTGTGTGTATATATGCATATATTTAATAAATATATATAACGTGTATTAGCCATCCCAAGTTACTGACTTCGGCTTTGATCGGACCCTTCACCAACTCCCACGCCTTACCACCACCACTACTCATCGTATTTGACCGTCGAAATCGAGATGTATCCCAGATTCACCTGTAATTTTCATTAAACTCTCATTGAAATCAAGTCGACATGGTCTTTCCATAAAAAAATGTCAAATTTAAAGGTTGGAAAGAAGCAGGTGAAGATTCCCTTGAAAGCCTTGAAATTTAGAAAGCCTTATGCTATAATGTTGCTTGTAAAACTGAAAATCATTATATATATACATATATATATATATATATATATATATATATATATATAGATAGATAGATAGATAGATAGATAGATAGATAAAAGGCAGGATGTGTGTGTGTGTGTATGTGTGTGTGTGTGTAACGAATGCACGGCCGCAATTTTCGACGGATTTGCACCAAAATTTACATGCACATGCACCAAGTGAGCACGAAGGCCAAGACTGACGTTGCATTTCCCAACTCCCGTCGATAGTGGAAATAATCGATTTTTCATGCTTCTACGGCAATTTTCATGTAGTTTGCGGCCATTTTCTAGTGGCCAGAGTGAGAGCCAATAGCTGGCTGCCACGAATAGGCAGGAAGATTCTATTGGCCAGCGTGAGAGCCAACAGCTGTCTGACAAGAATGTTAAGTATGTAAAGAAATCGATAGCTGCATTCGTCACAAGTGGGAAAAATTTAAATCTGCATGGCACTTTACTCCAATTGGCTCATTCGCTTGCTTAAACTCAACGTTGATTCTGATTCCGCAGAACTGGGTTGGGTGTGAAAAAGTATTTGTTGTTAACATTCTTTTTTCATTCGGTTTTTCCAGTTACGAGTCCTTTTTAAAGCTGATCGTTTTGTGTTTATTTTGTTTAGTTCTTTTTTCGTAACAGATATAAATGTATCTTAGTATAGATCTTAGAAAAATTCGCAGTGTTAGATAGGCAAGAAGCAAGGCATGTAGCAACATCAGCACAGCAAAGGGCACTTCTTTGAAGGCAAGGAAGGGCAAAAATATTTTAAGTCAAGTGATAGCGATTGCTGTATGAGTCGTACGATTTTTGAATCAAGTATCATCGGTCATCGCAAGTATATATATGCAATATATATATATATATATATATATATATATATATATAACATATATATATGTGTGTGTGTGTGTGTGATACTTTCACTTATCCTTCTTTCTCTGCCGTTATTTTCTCCATTGCTATTTAATTGTCAAACTTTTTAATTCAGACCCTCCCCACAACTTCTTTAATTTAGAATATATTTACCCACTGTTATTTATCAATGCTGAAAAATTAATTACCTAATGCCATCCCGAGTTTTAGTTGGTTGTAGACATCAGAACTTATATTAAGTCATTACTTAATGTGAATTCTTTCGTTTTTTTCCCGTTCCACGGTAATAGTCGACAGGCTTACCTATCGTCTGACCCTCACTCCGTCCATATTTATTGAACAGAAGCTGAGGTATTGTTCCCTGTTCAGAATATGGTTTACCGGTTCTCTCTTTCTTTCTTTTACGAAAGCCACAATGATTTAACTGTCTTAACTTTTTGGTGATCAGACTAACCAGTGGCTATGACTTTCCATTATGAGCGTACCGGGTTGGTAATTTGCTGGCTGCTGCATCCGACTGGTCGCTAGGAGCCCGAACTCTTTGGTAGCGCTTAGAGAGGCTGTTCTGATCAACAGTCGCATAATATAGGGTTATTTATACTGTCATGTTGACCATGGATAGTGTCCTTGCATGTATTTCCGGTAGGCAACCCTGAAGCCAAATTATGCTGTTCTCGGATGAAAATAAAGACAAAAATTTCCAACATTTGGATATTTTTTCATTAAGCCGGTCCTTGATCTAAGCGTTCGGCTCACATGAACCATTCTTCAGAATGGTCATACGGACAGTTAAATAAAGATATTCACCATCAAAGATGATATTCAGTTATGTTGACAAAGAAAATTGCTATGCAACAATAACGGCCATAGAAGAGCACACGCAGGTTGTAAATTCATGGTGCGGTTCTGTGACGTCATGCCACGTGAGAGACCGAAATATTAACAACGGAACCATAAGTCTAGATGCAATGTAACGTGTTGTGACTAGTCTATCTATCTCTTATGGTAATTTACCCATGCATGCATGGACTCTCCCAGATATAAATAGGAGCAGGTACTGCCTTTTGGAGGTAGAAGTTTCCAGCAGTCAGCTCTGACAGTCAGACCGAACATTCCTACTGTAACACTCTCGTTTGTATGTGTTTGTATTACTGTTTCTGTTAATATCTTTGTTTAACTCAACTCCTCTCTTTGTCTTTATTTCTAGGCCCTAACAAGGCCACAATAACTTCAAATAAGCAGGGTAAACTTTTAGATAATATTCTAAGAAAAAACCATTATTTATGATTAAACGACTAAAAGAAATTAAGAATAACGAAAAGAGTATTGTTGAGAAAAATTATTTTCCACCCTCCAAACTTTCTCGCTCTCCCAGGCGGCATGGGGTAAGTTTCTGGCTACTCTGTCGTTACTTCACGGCTAGGACCCCCATGTCACTTGCATAGTAGCAAACCCCACACATTCCCTCCGTATACCATAGGCGGGAAATAAGTTCCACTCAGCTTCTTCCCGCGAATCATTGCCCTGTGGAACAGACTCCCAAGAAGATGTTTCGCCGATCAATACAATCTTAATCTATTCAAGTCTAAAGTCAACCGTTATCTTCCGCTCCTATCCATATAAACTACCCCTTAACGTAACTCTCTAGCTCGAGTGGCCCCCAGGCCTTGTACAGCGTGAACTTTACTGTAAAATCAAAAACAATAAAACGAAAGCGATTTATCGTAAAACGGCATGTACATTTTTTTTTAAGCATTTCACCCCAAGCCAGGCGGGCGTGCTGTTAGCACGCAAGGGGTTACAAAGAGTGAGAACAAGATTAAAGAGGATTGTTTTGAGGGAAGGATATAGAGAAGGAGGAGGATCAGATCATCACATCAAAAGACGTCGATTGACATTAGATTTTAATATGTGAAGATTATCGCTAACGCGGAAGCAAGTAAGAGGAAAGGAGTTCCACTGTCGGGAAGTGCAATAGAAGAAGCTGTTGGAGTAGAAGACGGCTATATTTAACCATTTCGACAGGGAAAGGGTGGGACCGAGATGCCAACCTAGTAGCACGTTTAAATTCATGCAGTTTTTGTACCACTGAAAGTAGCTCGTCAGAGTAGTTGCCATGAAAATATTTGTAGAAAAGACAGAGGGAAGCCGCATAACGTTTGTGAGAAAGTGACTGTAGACGAAATGGCAGATGTAAGAGAAAGAGAATAAAAGAGAGAGCAAGCGGAGGAGATTCAATAATTCGATTTTTTTTAGGATAGGATAGCACTCTTTTTGTTTCTGTATTTCAATTAACAGTATCAAATTAAATGTGGCAATCACATAACTGTCGGCAATGACTCGACTAGAGTCATGTCTCCAAAGACCCATAAAAGTGTCTGTGGTGTTGACAACAGTCGACGGGACATTGATCATTCTTTGCCAGGATCGCTAGATTGTTGATTTCCCAATCAGGGAAATGATTGAAAAAGTTTTCCCCCTCACCCTCTTATAGACTGCAGGACACAGAATGCATGCTGGGATATTTTTCTCTAGCCAATAAAACAGGACGGCTTGCATGGCTCAGTCCAGATCTGCCTTAACTATTAGACAGACATACTGTGTTCGCTTGGTTGACCTTGCTTTTGTGTACAAACACCAACTCCTAGTTTGTGAATTCTTTTGCCATTGATATGTCCCGGAAAGGGATATATTTGAACGAAGTAGCTAAGTGGTTTTGGCTACTATAACCAAGTAGAATACGGTAGCAGTAATCGACTGGCACACGTCGTAGTCGCAGGTAAGAAGTGTAGATCAATGGCGTAGTCCAATGGGCGTCGTTATAGACTTAGACTCTCAGACTAAGGCTCTTGACTCTCCTACACGTCCGTCGGTATTTATGACGGACACCAGCCAATCATATTCCAGTGAAGGGGAACACAGATGTACGCATATTTCATTATGTCAGCCATCTTAGCAGTTTGATTTGCTTTTTACTATATTGTTTAATTGGTTGCATGATTGTTGCTGTTTCATATTTTTGATATTTCTTTTCATTGCAAAATTTATTAATTCTGATCGTATTATTGATCTTGCACCTTAACTATGGCTTCTAACTTAAGAGTTAACCGTTTTCTTCTCCTCCTACCCATATAAAATACCCCTTAAAGTAACTCTCTAGCTCGAGTGACCCCCGGGTCTAGTAAAGCCAAAAACAATAAAATGAAAGCGATTTATCGTAAAACGGTATGTACGTATGTGAGAAAAAGAGTGAGAGAAAGAGAATAAAGAGAGAGCAGTCGGAGGAGATTCAATAATTCGATTTTTTTTTTAGGATAGGATACCACTCTTCTTGTTTCTGTATTCCAATTAACAATATCAAATTAAATTTGACAGTCACATACCTGTCGGCAATGACTCGACTGCATTCATGTCTCCAAAGACCCATAAGTGTGTCTGTGGTGTTGACAACGGTCGACTGGACATTGATCATTCCTTGCCAGATTCGTGACAGGTCCCTCAGATTAAATACGTAATGGAATTTAGCCGGAGTGGGTAACATCTTTACCTGAGGGACGGATAATTTTGAAAAGAGTTACAAGATGCAAAAAGAAAAGCTCATATTTCATATCACACATTTCATCCATCGCAACCATTTTAGCATTAACACTCTAACTTGAGTGTCTCTCGAGTTGGGTGAATTTTAACATAAAAATATTTCAAATCCGCGAATAAAACAAAGTTTAAAAATATATAAACCAGGATTCCAAAATATTTTCCATTAATAATAATGTTGTGGCCTAGTTAAGGCCAGAAATAACGACGCAAAGAGAGGAATTGAATTAAACAAATATATTAACAGAAACAGTAATACAAACATATACAAACAAGAGTGTTACAGCAAGAATGTACGGTTCGACTGTCAGAGCTGACTGCTGGAAACTTCACCCTACCAGAAGGCAGTACCTGCTCCTGTTTATAGCTGGGAGTGTTCATGCGTGCTTGGGTAAATTACCATAACAAATAATTTCTATCGTTTATATATCCTTGCTTGAACCAGCTTGGAGGGAGAGGCTTGAGGAACGAAGACGTGGCTCTTGGGGGCTCAAACCAGTGGGTTAAGTATAGTTGGTAGAGTTACACCACGGAATTTGCGAGTCTAGTCTAGTTAGTTACCTCTTCTTCTCAGTTGCTACAGTTGGTATGACGCTTGCGTTGTATCGTAACGGCTCGAGTTCGATTCTCAATAGAGTCCCAAATATAGGAGGAAAGGCAGTCCAGTGCTTTATGTATTCTTTTGAGTATTCGTCTAGACTCGATTAATCACTTTGATTTGTTTATTCAAATACCCCCAATAACTCCTAGCAATTATATCTGTTTGTATTTCTAAGATGAGGCATTGCAATTATCTACATTATTGAGACTGTTATCCGCATCTTTATTGACGTATTCACGACGTTTCGGCCTTTGTAACACCGGACTTCTTCAAGTAATTGAAATTTCGAACTGAACCCATTATTTTCGTCCAACAGAGTAGATTGTTTTAGTTCCACACACCATGCCTCTTCAGGTGATTGGAATTTCGAACTGAACACTGTTTTTGTCCACCGGGGTAGATTGTTTTAGTTCCACGCACCATTCCTCTTCAGTATGTCTCACTTATCTCCCGTTAAGTCAATTCTCCAATTTTTTGTTCACTATTCACAACTCATAATATATAGTGTGCGTCTTCCAGGACGAATGTAAGGCAACGGTAGGACTTAAGTAAGCTTGGACGGTCACTTAATTGGTTTAACTGATAGGGACATGGATTTGTATGTTGAGTCATTACACTATAATGTTAGCTGTCTATCTAATTCAGCTTTTTATATGATGTAACCTCAGTACCTAGCTGTTACAAGTATTTCCAAGACCATAAACTGAGCCACAAGCTTAAACATGTTCTGTTTACTAGAAGCAGCGAAAGCCTTTCTGCTCTTGACTAGTCTGTCATTGCCCTACAAACAAAATCGGACGAATGATCAATGTAAACAATACATGGTACCAGTATGTGAGGGATGAATGCTGAATGTGTTGTTGTATGAGAATGACTTTTTTTTTTTAGACATTTCTTTCCGGTATTAGGGTGCGTCTTCCAAGTCTGCTTATCTTAAATATATGTTGGCAACTGTAATGATTTTTTTTTATTGTTCGCTTTTTTTTCTTCCTTTTTCTTTCACTTTACTTTGTTTATTGAACTTAATTATTTGTTTAAAACTTTCTGTTAACATTTGGCACAGTAGGCCCACACACACACACACATATATATATATATATATATAAACCTAAAGATCCAGATAAACCGACCTAAGTTTCACCTAAACGGATCGTCAGGGTAACTGACGATTCGTTTAGGTGAAACCTGGGTAGGTTTAACTGGCTCTTTAGGTCTATATTAGGTTTGCTCTACTTAATGTATTGAGCACTTAACATAGTTACTTTACTCATTTTGGAGGTTTTTTTCTTTGAACCCTGAGCTTGAATTCTGGACGATTGTTTTCGCCTCAATTTCATGTTCTTTTTTTATTCCACATTTTTCCTTGGGTACTGGTTTGTTCAACTACAAGGTTTTTCCAAGCGAGTACCACTATATATATATATATATATATATATATATATATATATATATATATATATATATATATATGTGTGTGTGTGTGTGTGTATATATATATATATATATATATATATATATATATACGCATGTTAACGTCTGCATAAATTACCTTCATGATAATTTATCGTTTAATTCTTGAGGCCCAAGTATTTTGTGTGATTTTTTTGCTAGCGTGGGTAACTGACGTTGGAGTCTATCCTCTTTCTAAAATAAGTGGATACTACGACTTATACTAAGATAAACCTTTAAAACCTTAAAAATTTATAGTTGTTTCACACCCCTTGTCTATAATCCCTCCCTCCGATCCATAATTCCTCTTTCCGATCCATAATCCCGCCCTCCGATCCATAATCCCTCCCTCCGATCCATAATCCCCCTCCGATCCATAATCCCTTCCTCCGATCCATAATCCTTCCCTCCGATCCATAATCCCTCCCTCCGATCCATATTCCCTTCCTCCGATCCATAATGCTTCTCCTTGGTAAACCTTAATCTTTTTTCCTCTTACTCTTGAACAGATAACTTTTCCCATTGGGTCTCTTAGTCCTCAAGTACATGAGTGAACTTGTTTCGGTGCCTGTAGACCTTGAACTGGTAAGATGTTTTCACCCAAGAAGCATCACGCATATATTTTCTCTACTGGTTTGATTGGGTGTTGAAGTAAACGTTTTCTAGGTTTTGACGTCTACCGCCTAATAGTCAGGGATCCGAACCTTCGAGTAATTCCGAAGGAGGCTATCCTATCAGCAAGTGCATAATATCGGAGCAACTGTACTGCCATTTTGTGAATGGTTTCTGAACTGTGCAATAGTCTCCGGTGGGGCCTCTCGATGCCATGTTGAAGGGTATTGTTACGGTTGTGTCTCTGGACGACTCTTTTCAGTGTATCTATACACGCGACTCTTGCGGGTGTGTTAGTCTATTTGCCTAAGTCTTCCACCAGCCAAAAAAACCACACATCCTTCTACTTTCTGAAACCGGTATCAACGCCTCAAGCGTACTTGGGATGTTCTCAGCCCCGGACTGATCACTTCTCATAGTCTAACGTGACCACCTAAATCGCCACAGCTACGGACTCAGAGCGTACACCAAGGAGGAGTTTCCTGCAGCAGGGATGCGAAAACACGTGGAACCCGATCTCCCGTATATGTGTTTCCGCGTGGCACTTACTCATAGTGCCACGTTTGCCTTTGCTCTCTACTGTACTCAGGACGAAAGGGGCGGTAATCTTCGGACGCATATCTGTAAAGATTGACAATATCCTCATTCTGTTCCCCTAGTCTAGTTTTCATACCTGCGGATACTTCAATATCCATCATAAAGAGTGGCTAGTCTATTCCAACAACACTGATGTTGAAGGCAGATATTGCAGAGACTTCTCCATCGCCTTTAAACTAATCCAGATCATCGGAGAACTTACCCGGGTCACGGAAACGACGGGATATCATGAGAACTTCAACCTCTTTCTAACCTCCTGCCTTGATAAATCAAAAGTTTTACCTCCTCTAGACTCGTCAGACAATTCCCTAATCAATGTCCAGATTGAAACCAAACTTAAGGCATACCCTGATGTACCGTTTCGTAGAACGATTTTTCGCTATGCGAAACCAGATTGAAACAGGTTTCAATCCTACATGATGGCAGCTGTCCTTCCAACCTCCTTCAAGCATCCTACCTCAAAAACTGCTGCCCTTGTCACTGATTGGATCCTTTCTGGTATGGAGAGTTTTATACTCCAAACAGTCAACCCTTGTTAACCCCCGAATGCGTTACAGCCCAAACTCACTGAAGCCACTACTTCAGTATCTGTTGCAATTTAAAACTGAACGCAATGTATGCGGATAAAATGGCCGGCTCCCTGTACGTAAGTACCTGACTCCTACTGTTATCCTTTACCTTTACAAGAGCCAGATTAGGCCAAATATGGAGCACTGCTGTCATATTTGGATGGGAACTGCCCAGATATCACACTTCAGCCTTGATAGAGTTCATGAGCGTCTCCGAGTCTTTGTGGGTAACGAAATATTCTCGACCCTTCAACCCCACGTTCGGACGAACTACATTCCCTGGTCCCGTCGAGCACGAACGCGCTATGCCACTTACATAGTGACAAACCGTCCACATTCCCCCCGTATTTCATCGGTGTGAAGCAAGTTCCACTCCAACAGCTTCTTCAAGCGAACCACTGCGGAACCGACTCCCAACAGGATGTTTCCCCGATCACTATAATCTTAACCTGTTCAAAGCTAGTATTAACCGTTAACTTCCGCTCCTATATACACAAATTGGCTCTCTAGGTTGACTGCCCCCTCTTGATCTTGTAAAGTGTGTACCTCGCTGTAAAACAAAACAAAAAAAGAAGACAAGTTGAAAGTAGGTGTCGTATGAGTAGAGTATCAGTTATCGAATAGTTTGTGTTTTACATGGAACTATTTCAGCGATAAATATATAAATATTTTTTGTGAAAAGGCCGCCTATTAAAAGGAATCATTTACATTGATATCAGTAGTCTAGTTGAGGTCAACGAGTCTGTGCGTCATGTCGAAGAGGAGAGACATCTAGTGACTGATAAATAAATGACTTCTCCCCCCCCCTCTCTCTCTCTCTTTCTCTCTCTCCCTCCCCTACACACATATCTACATTCTTTATTTCTTGCATTTTATTTCTGTGTCGAAAGCCTTTTCACAGTTGTTTAAATCTAAACTAAATATTTTTGAATATTTATCTTAATTTCAAAAGTCCGTTAAATCCGAATATAATCTGAGGTAATTTTACAAGTTCAGTGTAAAAATTATTGAAGAAAATATACATTACCGGACAATATAAAAAAAAATTAAATTTAATAAACTTAAACTACACTTACACTTGAAAACTGACAGTTGAAACTTCTAGGGTATATTATGAGGAAAGAGGGCTTAGAAAATTTGACACTCACAGGAAATATGTTACATATGTAAATGAGTAAATAGTTGGTAGAACAGGGATTAGGAAAGATAGCAAAAAGACAAAACTGACCGAGAGTTAAAAAAGACGAGGATTTGTGGAGAGCCATGATCGCTCATGTTCTGAAGGTTCACAGCAGATAAAAGCCATTTTAAAGAATTGTAAATATTAGTTTGGAAGAAAATAAATGACCGCTTTTATGTTGATGTTTTGTATTGCTTCGTTTTGTTTTCACATGGGTCCTTGTCCTACATAGAAATGGAACTTTGGGTATGACGTCTTGGATACAGTCACTTTCACGGCCCCGTAAGGTTGCCTCCCTTTGCCTTTTCTGTAAAAAATTTCATAGTAATTGTTTCGATGAGCTCTTCACTATGGTATCTAGCCTTTTCGAATTTAAGCGCAGTTCTTACTACATGCCAAAAAAAAAAGATTCATAGTTAAACATATACTGCTTGAGTGTACAAATTTGAATCAAGTGCGGAAACAATATTACCAAACAAGTAATTTGAAGAAAATCTTTATGGAAATAACTAAATACTAAATACTAAATTTTATAAAAGCAATTGGAATGTACTCAAAAATATAAGAGGCTGAACAGTACTGCATATATATACGAGGGTCATTCAATAAATAAGGTGAATCTTTCGGTATAAGGACTTCTAATACAGATAGAAATTTTATTTTATTTTATTTTTGTTTTACTTCCTTTTCACATGGATTTAATTTCTTTTGCAGATTAAAAAAAAAACCTTTGAGAGTTTTGGCGATTAACAAAGATAGCCGACCAAGAAGCATTCTCCAGGATTGAACAGCGGTCAGTTATCAAGTTTTTAGTTGCTAAAGGGTGCAAACCAGTTAAAATTCATAGGAGAATGTCAACTCTGTATAGTGCCACATGTTTCAGTCAAAAGATGTCTACAAGTGGGCTAAATTGTTTAAAGAAGGACGGAGCAGTGTTGGGGATGAAGACAGGCCTGGGAGGCCTACAGAAGTGAGGTCTCCTGGGGTGATCGAATCAGTCAATGACCTCATTCAGTCTGACAGAAGAACTACTGTGAACTTCTGAGGCATGTCAAGAAAGACATAAAGAACAAACGCAGGGGTCATCAGTCAGAAGGAGTCATCATGACAACGCAAGGCCTCACACAGCAGCCCAAACGGTGCAGACCATCAATGAGCTGGGCTGGGAACTGCTCCCTCATCCCCCTTACAGCCCAGACCTTGCCCCTTCAGACTTTCACTTGTTTAGTCCCTTGAAAGCGTTCACGAGAGGCACGAAGTTTAAAAGTGACGATGAAGACAAAAGTGTTGTGAGCGACTGGCTGAAACATCAGTCCAGAGATTTTTACGCTGAGGGAATACGGAAGCTTGTGCACAGATGGGAAAAGTGTGTGACAGTGCTGGGAGGCTACGTTGAAAAATAAAAAAAAGTAAGCTTCTATCTGTATTAGAAGTCCTTATACCAAAAAATTCACCTTATTTATTGAATGACCCTAGTATATATATATATATATATAATAAAAAAAGGCTTAGACAGAAGCGTCTATCTTTTTAAATTTGAATTTTTTAATGTAACTATAACAGAAACATTCCGATTTCATTTTTGCCTAGAAAAAGTCGGAAGACGAAACGCGTCGGAAAAATCTAAGATTTTTTTCCAATTTTCATTTTATATCAATCTTTGTCCACAGAATTGATCTGGGAATTTAACTATATTATCGACATGGAAAAAAAATCCCTTACTATAAAGGTAATTTACATAAACCAGAAAAAAGGCTTAGACAGAAGCGTCTATCTTTTTAAATTTGGATTTTTTAATGTAACTATTACAACAAAAACATTTCGACTTCATTTTTGCCTTGGAAGACGAAACGCGTCGGCAAAATCTATCTAAGATTTTTTTTCGATTTGTCATTTTATACCATATATATATATATATATGTGTGTGTGTGTGTGTGTGTGTGTGATAGCAAACTAAGCTAAAATCCATTCCAAAACATTGTCGGCGTTAAATGACCCACTGAGGTTAATATGCCGTAAAACAAAATAACCAACCAAGCGCAGTTCTAGACTCTAGACAAGGTCTCACCAATTTACTGCAAAATTGGTTAAGTGCAACCGTAAATTCTATGCTAACAATTTCTTTTCTCGCACTTCTCGCTTATGGAATTTTCCAAGAAAATGACTCATAGCGCATTCTCGGAATAACGTTCTCGGCTGACATGAAGTGGAAAGGCTGTATTGAATCCATTGTTAGATCAGCTGTTTGAATGTTGGTTCAATGTGCGTGCGAGACAACCTTTATCTCCAGAATCAATCCTACATACCTGTAAGTCTACTATTCATCTATGCTTAGAATCTTGCTGCCACATACAGTCCGGTGCTGCTGCTATTTACCTTGAGCTCCTTGATAAGATCCAAAGAAGAATCAGCAATATTATTAGTCCTGATCTGGCGGCCCAGCTTCAGTTTCACTCCCACAATCGTATCATAGCTTCCCCGTGCCTTTTCTATAAACATTTTCATGGTAATTGTTTTATGAGCTCTTCGCTATGGTACCTAGACATCTTAAATTTAAGCGCAATACTAGACTGGTATCAAGGTTTCATCAGTTTACAGTTGAGCTGGCTAGATGTAACCGTTTCTTCTCTTGCACTTTTCATCTAGTTCTTGGCAGCAAGGTTTCATCATTTTACAATTGAAATGGCTATTGTAACCGTAAGTTCTATGCTAACAGTTTCTTTTCTCGTACTCCTCGCTTATGGAACTCCCTTCCAGCGCCCTGCTTTTCAACCAAATTTTTATGATGTCAGCGACCACTATTTTCCACTTTTTGTAATGTCAACGAATACTCGTTGTCACGTTCGTAATAATCGTTGTAGTAGAGACTATATAATCGCAGATACAACTATAGTAACGCCGTTGAACAATACTGGTGTCAGACGCCTTCGAGTATAACTCGCACTAATAGTACTTGCTCGATAATACTCGCTCGAATAGTAATCCGTATAGTAATCTGAATAGAGAAAGAGTATAGTTAATAGAGTAGAGAATAGCGGTCCGTATATTCATAGAGGATAGAATAGAAATGGTGATCAATTAGACGCCACGCTAATCCCTATATATACATTTCCTTTACCATCACGTCGTCTACTTTTTAGAAATGAAATCACCTGTGAGGAAAGAAAGTATGGAGAATTTAACACTCAAAAGACATACTAAAGGCAAGAGTACGTACAGAGAGAAATAGCAAGTAGCCAATCTAACGAGAAAAAAAACAACAGGCAATGGGAGAGATTGTAAGTAAAGAAACGAAAAATAGGAAGTTGTGGAGTGCGATGATCGCCTACATCCTGATCCTTTTTATATGCAAAATTCCATTGCGTATAAAAGAAAAAGGTTAATACCATGTTAACTCTCTGGTGAGATACTTTATTTCTGAAATATGTTATAATGAAGCTTATTAAATCGAAAGCTGATCGTATTTTATTTTTTTAAATACGCCGAAGACATTACAGACTCTATGGAAAAACACTAGGGATTTCTTTGAAAAATTATTTAACCTCAAAACTTTGCCACGAGTCGTACAAATAATCTTCCGGGCATGCCAGCATGACTATTATTCTAGAGCGAAATATCTAACAGGACCATTTAAAATAAAAATACCATTAATAACCAATGAGTCAAAATCACAAAACATGAAGAACCACTAACCTTTGTAAGTTGCCAAAGTCTTCGAGTTAATGGAATCAGTTTCGCTACCAAGTCGATTGTTTCGGCTGAGAAGTTCCTTTGCTTGCAAAAATGGCCCAGGCCAATTACGGAGAAGATTTTGTCAATGGAAGAATTTGAAGGCAAAGTACAATTGAAAATAGCAAAGTGTCGTTTCAGACGTTGTGGAATGTCATTTCGGCCTCCGCCTGGGTGGATCATTGCAGCCAAAAACTGAAAGGAAAAAATACGAAAGCTGTGCGTTTACCAGGTGACGGTGCAGTATATTTAAGTAAAAACTATATTTTGTCAATAATTTTAAGAAGAGTCATTACCATTGAAAGGACTTTTAGGCCGACTGAACTTATGTCGCTTTTGTTGTTACTAACGCGGTTTGACCGACCCATTCGACACATTTTAGATGCGTTACATTTAAATGGTGAAAAGAACTGGCGCGTTTCTAGAAATAAGTCGAGCAAATGGGGAATATTTGCTTTCATTTATTTCTTCTTCTGAAACGTATCTGTGGAGAAAAGATATTTACTTTATTTTACACTTCTACGGATTTTACGCTAGAAAAACTTTGTATGAAGTAGTGGCCATATTGTAGTCGGAGTTTGTAAACTACCATAGTCGATTGGCAAAATTTGATCGTGTAGAAAAACTGAAAAAACTTAAAAATGTTCAAGTTTTGTTGATTAACTCCTTGAACGCTAGCGGATTTTTTTGTTGTTGCATTTACACATTTTTTTTTTATTACACAAATATTTACTCCTGTTAAATTGGCAACTGATCTCAAAAATGACCTACAATCTCCTGTTAACATGGGGGCAAGTAATGGCTTGTTAACTTTAACGCTTCCAAAACGAATATTTCTCTATTAATCATCTTAGCTACCCTTTCTGCCTCACATCAGCATGGCCGAGGCTAAACTCCTGGAGAATGACTCGTGGTACGTTCTCGGTCTAAAAATCTCGTCTGACATGAAGTGGAAGGTTTACGTTGAATCAACTGATAGATCTGTTGGTAAGAAAGTTGGTTCACCCCATCGTGTTAGACAATTTTTCTCGCTAGAATCTATCTTACATATTTATAAGTCTACCATTCGCCCTTGCTTTGAATATTGCTTCCACATCTAGTCCAATGCTCCTGTTATATATTTAGAGATTCTTGTTCAAATCCAAAAAACAATCATCAATGTTATTTGCTCTGAACTGACATCTCAGCTTCATCACTCTTCCACCGCCGTAATGTAACTTTCCTCTACCTCTTCTATGAGTATTTTCATGGTAATTATTTTGAACTCTCCGCTATGGTACCTAAATTTTATAAATTTTAAACTCAGAATTTTAATTGGCAACAAAATCTAATCAATTTATGAATCGTAGATGGCACCGTAAGTTCTATGCTAACAGTTTCTTTTCTCGCACTTTTCGCTTATGGAACTCTCTTTCGGCTCCATGATTTCTAGTCAGCTTTGGCCTTCAAAAATTTAAATGCGATGTCAATCGTTATGTATTGTCTTCTTGATTTCTTGCCTTTTATTGTTCTCACTTCTCGCCTGTGGAACTCTCTTCCGGCTTCATGCTTTCCAACCAACATTCATCTTCAAAAATGTAAATACAATGTCAATCGTTATCTACTGTCTTCTTGATTATTGTTTCATTGTTCCTGCTCTTTAATAATGTTTTTTTTCCTGATTCTTTCTCACTCAGTAAACCCTTTTGCCTTAATGGTTCTCCTGCTTTGCATGAGTTGAAATGATTAAAAAAGAAGATTGTCAGCCAAAACGACAACAATAGAGATTCTTTATTGATTAATATTATCGCTACAAAGTACGTATTATTCATAACAGTATAGGAGGTCAAAATGAAGACGAGGCGCGTTTTTCAAAGGGGGAACGTTATATAGATAATTTCGTATGCTGATTAATATAGAATAAAAACGTTAATAAAACTTTAGGATGATTAAAGTTTGGCTTGTTTTATTTTGTTTTACGGCATATCAAAACGTCAATCGGTTATTTAAATGCCGACAATATTTTTTGAATAGGTTCGTATGAATAGAATATGTATTTTTTGTAAGAAATCAGTTTGTAGATCAGGTTTTATTGACGTATTTTTGTAAAGAGGGTTTATGTTGAGAGTCAAATGTATTACTGGTAATATTCTTTTTTAAAAAAATATATTGCTGTTAATATTTTTTTACAAAATGTATTGCTGGTATTTTTACTATAAAAATGTATGTTCACACTTTCATAGAGTTTTTACCCCAGTTTGGGCGATAACTATTTTCCCATAGCTGAGGACCTAACAAGTGCTACCACCCCAGGTGACGGTGGACATGGGAAAAACATCAATTAAGAGATGGTTCCATGTTCCTCAAAAGCTCCAATATCCCGATCAGAAACCTTGCTGCCGGATGTAGTTTATCGTTGTACCCAGAACGACGATGATTCAGGGCCGATCGCAATCAATAAAATTTAATGCCAATTTGCTAAACATGTCATGCTCACCTGCATATCGACAATGTTGATTATGTCTCCTGGTTTCTCAAGACTGTAGAAGCCCTTCATTTCCATCAACTGCCGAACAATCTCATTGGCTACTTGATCGCCCCACTCGTTGATGATTGGCATATTGATGTCGTCAATGAAAACTGTCATCTTCTTTCCGGTCGGGGGACCGAAAATGTTGCCCACTCTTTTGTCCACATATGATTCCATTGAGCTCTATCGGTGTAAAATAAAATAAAAATGAAAAGAATAAAATTACTTTAAAAAAAATGCATCGATTCAGAAACTAACTGAATTACCCACCTACGATCAAGGCTAGAATGCTTTCAGATATGGCAAGAAACTATCTTTCTATCGTTTCGGGACACGTCTGTGACCGACACTTGGAATGGAGCCGGTAGAAAACTGTTGTCTATCCGAAGCGAGCCAAACACGGGAGATAATGTTATAATAATCCATCAATGTCTCCCGTTCTGCCTCGCTCTCCTACTCTCTCTTGTCTCATTCTCTCTCTCATTCTCTCTCTTTTTCAAACACACACACACACACAAATGACCTGCCATTTTCTCCCTTCCGACAATGCTTGTTCGTATTGCCATACTATTGCACCTTTTGTGATGACATCCTCCATGGACACGGATGTGTTTGTCTTCAAAGGTGCCAAGGATCAGAATTTAGGATTTCGAGTACAAAAGAAATGTTCGCCCCCAAAAATGTATACACACTTCAGGAGCGAAAAAACTTGTCTTTCGCAGTTCTTAGACTTTTACCCAAAAGGCTATCGCAGAAAAATGACTAAATTTGTGGCCGTTAGACAAGAAATTTAAAATGCACGTGCAGCAATCCCACTGGACGCTAACGTTTCACAAGGATAAATACTAATAAATGTTTGGAAGCTAAAGGTCACCATTTTGAGCATCCCTTGTGATTGTAGAGTCCAAAAGGTAACTTGTATTAATCTCGTGATGTCTGAATTTAGTATTACAATATCTATACAAGTTTCCCATTTTCTGAACTGTGTATACATTTTGGAGAACAATATATATATATATATATATATATATGAGTGTGTGTGTATGTATGTATGTATGTATGTATATATATTTATGTATTTATATATATATATATATATATATATATATATATATATCCAAGAAGATAGAATCCAGGTAGAACTCAGTGTCCAGGAAAGTGCAAGAATATAATATAAAAGGCTCAAACATTAATATTCCATGGTTATAATTTATTACATTGGAATCGTAATCACGATCCAATTTATCAGACCTACAAATTCAAAAAGAAATCGGAAAATATAATATAGTTACATATATATAGTTACATTTTTCCGATTTCCTTTTATATTTGTAGGTCTGATAAATTGGATGGTGATTACGATTCCAATGTAATAAATTATAACCATGGAATATTAGTGTTGGAGCCTTTTTATATATATATATATATATATATATATATATATATATATATATATATATATATATATATACTTATATAACACCCGACGAAGATAAAACTTTTGCAAATTACTTCTGAAGGTATGAAGATCTATATGATTTTGACTGCAAAGATTGGTCAGACGCACGTAAAGTAGGCCTTTTATTAAGAAAATTAGGCACAGGCGAATATACCAAAATCGTTGATTATATCCTCCCTAGAAAAACAAGCGAGTTAACATTCAAAGAATCTATAAAATTGCTAACGGAACTTTTCAACCATAATACTTCACTATTTCATAAAAGATGGAAAAGCATGAACCTTACAAAAAAGGATAGCGAAGATTACGTAACTTTCGCATCCATTGTTAATAAATATTGTGACGGCTTCAAATTATCGGAACTCAGCGCTGACAACTTCAAATGCTTAATTTACGTCCAAGGTCTGGTTTCAACCAAAGACGCAGAAATGAGACGTAGAATACTTACTAAATTGGAAAATGAACAAGATCTGACACTTCAAAAACTAGCCGAAGACTGCCAGAGATGCGTCAGCGTAAAAAAGACTCTAAAGACATAGAACAAGCTGACATAACATACATACGCAAAGTACGAAGACAAACAAATTTTCCCACCTCACAAACAAACCGAACTGATTTTCCCGCCTCAAGAACAGAAAAACAAAATTTTCTAATTATAAGCAACATAAAAAGAAACCACCACCAAGTCCATGCTATCGTTGTGGGTCTTGGCATTGGGTTAAAGACTGTACATATTGTGCTAAAACTTGTCTATCATGTAAAAAAAACTGGTCACAAAAGTTCTCACTGTTAGTCTAGAAAAGAAAACAGAATAAGAATTACGAGGACCGACCAAACAGATGAGACTAATATAAGAAAATATGTACAAGTTGAAATGCAAAACAGAAAAGTTAGGTTACAGCTGGATTCTGGCTCACACTTAACTATCATAAATCTACAAACATGGAGAAAACTTAACAAACCTGTCATGTTAAAAACGGATAAAATTGCGCGATCAGTTACGGGGAGAAAGATAAAATTCGAGGGTGAAATAATCACAAACGTAACGTTTAACGTACGTCTTAAGAAATACCGAAAACCTATTCGGGACAGGCTGGATGCAAAAATTCGAATAGTGGGATCTACCTATTAGCACCTACTGCTAGAATGTAAAAAGCTTATCAACCGAGGCAGACAAATTAAAAGAAAAACTAAAAACGAGTTTCCCCGAAGTATTTTCGGCAGGTCTCGGAAGATGCAAGAAAATGGCAGCTAATATCAAAATAAAAGATAACGTTCAACCTATTTTCTAATATTCTAATTTTCTAACGTTCAAACTATTTTCTAATATTCTAATTTTCTAATATCAAAAGGATAACGTTGAACCTATTTTCAAGAAAAAAAGGAGAGTACCGTTTGCGTCAATAGAAAAGATTGACCAAGAATTATCTAGACTCGAAACTACGGGCAGATTGAAAAAAGTAGAGTACAGCAAATGGGCCGCACCGACGGTCTACGTTAAAAAGAAATCAGGAGAAATTCGAGTTTGTGCTGATTTTTCTACAGGATTGAACGCAGCAATAAAGGACTACCACTATCCGCTACCTAGTCCTGAAGAAGTATTCACTAAATTAAATGGCGGAAAATATTTTTCAAACATTGATCTAAGTGAGGCCTACCTGCAAATTCCAGTCGATGAAGAAAGTTCAAAACTACTATGCATAAACACACACAAGGGATTGTACAGTTACCAAAGACTACCATTTGGAATTAAAGTATCGCCGGCTATTTTCCAGCAGACAATGGATACGATGCTGGCAGGACTAGAATACACAATAGCATATCTGGATGACATATTGATTAATAGCGAAAGCGTTGAACAACACTGGTAACATGTACAAGAAGTGTTTAAGAGAATTCAAAGCTACGGATTCAAAGTGAAAGAAAATAAGTGTGATCTTTTCATGAAGGAAATTAAATATCTTGGCTTTATAATAGACCAAGAAGGTACACGTCCAGGCCCTGAAAGGTCTACAGCAATAAAAAAAAAAGATGCCAGTTTCTAAGAACATAACAGAACTACAAAGTTTTCTTGGGTCAGTGAATTACTACCAGGAATTCATACCTCAAATACATAAACTTCGCGCACCACTGAACGAACTGCTAAAGAAAGAAAAAGTTTGGAAGTGGAGAGACCAATGCCAGGAAACCTTTGAAAAAATAATCAAGACATTAACATCGGATTTATTTTTGGCACACTATGATCCTAAACTATAGATTATTGTAGCAAGTGATGCAAGCGCCTATGGTGTCGGAGCGTGTATATTACATAAAATGCCAGATCGGACAGTAAAACCTATCGCACATGCTTCTCGAACCCTTCTACCAGCGGAGAAAAACTATTCACAAATTGAGAAGGAAGCTCTAGCAATTATCTTCGCAGTAACAAGATTCCATAGATATGTCTATGGTAGACACTTTACTCTGCAGACGGATCACGAACCGTTAATAAAAGATTTTTGGTTCAAAAAAAGGTCTACCAGTGTACACGGCAAATAGACTACTTAGATGGAGAACGATTCTCTGAACTATAATTTCAGATTGGAATATTTACCAACGAAAAGAATTGGTCACGCGGATGGTCTGTCGAGACTTATACCAACAAAGACAGAGCCATTGGAAGATACGGTAATCGCAGCCCTTAGAAAGGAAGAAGACATAAGAACAGTACTATATTGTACAGTCAGAAACCTCCCAATCACATTGCAAGACATAAATGAAGCCAAAAATGACGAATTTATTAATGAAACAAAAGCAAAAATAGCAGAAAAAAATGAGAAAATTTCTGACAGCTTTTCTCTATGCGATAATGTGCTATTTTACAACAAAAGAGTTGTAATCCCCAAAACTTTACAAAAACGGATACTAAAGAATTTCCACAGAGGACACCCGGGTAAAAATAGAATGAAGTCGCTAATGCGAAGCTATGTATATTGGAAGAATATGGACCAGAATATTTCTCAAATGGTGGAAATGTGCAAGGGTCGTAATTTAGCAGATAAAGCACCGCCAATCATACATAAGCCTTGGCCTGAAACTGATCGTCCATGGTCAAGAATACACGCAGATTATGCAGGACCAATTGACGGGTTCTACTATTTAATCATAGTTGATAGCTGCAGTAAATGGCCGGAGGTGTTTCGGTGCAAAAATCCTACTACAGAAACGACCATAAATTTCCTCCACGAGCTATTCGGTCGGTTTGGCGTATTGAACTGTTTAGTAACAGATAACGGAACGCAATTCACGTCAGCAGATTTCCAAGAGTTTTGCGAAATCTATCAAGTATGTTTTACTTAAAATCCCCGCCTTACCATCCAAGATCAAATGGGCAAGCGGAGAGATTCGTGGAAACTCTCAAAAGAGCATTAGGAAAAGCGTACGATGTGCCTACGAAGAAAGCATTACAGCAATTCCTACAGGTATATAGAATAACGCCAAATAATGCGACACCATCAACATTATCACCAGCAGACATGATGTTTGCTAGGAAAATCAGATCAGCGTTCGATAAATTACTACCAAGTAAAACAAAACAAGTAACACAATCCTACACATCAAAAAAAAATTCCTCGCAGGGGAAAAAGTTTTTTTTTAAGGCATGCAAAAATAATACCTCTTGCTGGGAACAAGGGATAATTGAGAACAGAATTGGCAATATGATGTACATAGTTCAAGAAAAAGAATTCTCACACAGAAGACAAGTAAACCAAATAAGGAAGAGACCGCTACAGGATGCTAATGGTCCACCTCAAGAAGAGTTATTGGACACGATTTTCGACACATTCGATATAACAAGACCGCAAATAATGACAGAACCAAGAAAATCATCCAGAAAAAGAAAATTTACTGAACCTTTGGAAATAGATAAAAAAAAAAAAGATATTAAAAAAACCCTGCTACGCAAAATTTTCGGAAGGAGGGTGTTATGGGACCTTACCCATAATAACATAATGGACTATTCCATACGTAATAAATACTGCTCCTCAAGAGGAAGCAGAGAGTTCAGTCCGAAGTCGGGCGACCGGCTGACCGGCTGATCGGTTGAACTCTCTGCCTTCGGGCGTGGAGGAACACGAAGGAGGCTACGCCGAAGGGCGGAGTCTCTTTCGGGGAGGTAAACCGACCCTGAACCCATTTATACGGGTTCACTGGGCATATTTTTGGCCGAGCCTACGGGCTCGGGGATCCCACGTTAAACCGGCTATGTACCACATGATGCCCTCGTGGCGGGGGGGACTAAATACCGTTCAGTCTGAAGTCTGGAGTGAAGTCCGTCAGGAGTCTGTCAGTGAGTCAGAGCGAGTCAGTCAGTCGAGTCAAGAGTCGAGTCAGAGGCAGTCCGAAACAGAGTCGCGTTCAGACAACTACTACAAGACATTGGAATAGTGATACTGGTCGAGACTACATTGTTCTCCCAACTAAACCTGATTGTTTCGTACTAACACTTTCTACTTCTCTGTATATATTCCTGTTTGTAATATATCTGTGTTATTCCATATCCGTGTTCGAGTTCTTCTTTATTGGTTCTACCTTGGACCATCACCGTGGTACAAGGACCTGGACGATAACACTATCTCAGTATATATTGGTTTGTTTTGGTTAGTTTTACAACATAACAAATTCAATGGGTTATTTAATGCTAGAAAGAATTTTATTGATGTTGGTATATTTCCAAAAATGTATTGCTGGTAAAAATATATTGCTGGTAATAATTTTTCCTCAAAAAATCTATTGCTGGTATTACAAACTACTTTTACACTTTTATAGTGTCCTGACCCCAGTTTTGGGGTTAACTATTTGTCCATAGCTGGGATCCTAACAGGTGCTACCATCCCGGGTCGTGGTGGACCTAGGAACACCAGCAATTAAGAAGTGCTTCCACGTTCCTCAAAACCTCCTGAACAGAGGCCTTACTGTCGGATGTAGTTTATCGTCTTACCCAGGACGCGAATGTAGTTTATCATCATACCCAGGACGGTTCTATATCTTGAGCTATTTGTCTTGTATCCAGTAGATAGATTAATTTATATTTACATATGATGATTTTCTAAGTATGGGGCACCCAGTGTCGATCGAACTTATCATTTAGTTGTAATTGATCTACCGAGACAAGCTTGCTAACCATTGTACCACTCCGAAGTGGCCAAATTTATATTTAAATATATACCAGAAGGCAAAATGCTGACATAGATATTAAATAAATCGTCTTAAATGTTGGGATCCATTTTTTATTGTAAGATTAAGAAAGAATAATTAAAATCACTTAGTGGATTAAACATTGGTTCATGAATTTGGAGACAGTAATTTTGAGTTCAATCCCTTGTCCGGGCAGTGCAAACTTGGACGCGGAAATTGGGAAAGCAATAACAAAGAAATGCGTGATATTCCTCATAGATTAAATAAAGGGTTCAGTTCGAAATTTTATGAAGGTTTCCCGGATGTACAAGATCTTGAAGAAGGTATTGAAGAAAAAGCCGAAATACATATGCGTGTTTATAGAATTAAGTTATTTGTTTTGAATTTGCTGTACCATTAATGTCAGTAGAGAAGGGATCTCATAATGATGCGGAGAAGCTGAAAAAATATGTTCTTGGAACCAATGGAGATCGACATTTAGAAAAAAAAATGTTTTCCGGACCACTCCTCTAGACATTTGACGCCCATCGTCATCAACAGAAATTCGACTCCATAACGTAAAAGATTATTTCACCAAGAATGGAAGAACTGATAGCGACATGTTTCTTATCAACGGAATAACATGGGAATTATCAGCCATACCTGGAACATTATTGGCGTTGTTGCAGAAGAGAAATTTAAGGCTTTGGACAGGTGAACTTCCATGTTGTACTTTTTCATATAAGTATTTATCATGACTGTTTTTGCCGTTCCTTGCTCGCCTATTAATAAGACAGCCAATTGTTGTTTTGCGATTGTATCAATCAGAAAGTTTGTCCGTACATTATCGACCATTGGCACCAAAATGGAAGCATATTCAGGTGTGGAATCTGCTGGGTAGATGTATTCTTCCACGCGGCTATCCCAGTGGACCCAGGATCCTGAAAATAAAATATATATATATATTATATAAATATATTATTTATATTTAATTATTCACATCTTTGACATGCGGAGTGTTGTCTAGTGGATTTAAAGCATTAGTTCCTGAATCTAGTGATATAGTAATTGTGCGTTCAATCCCTGGGCCGGGCAGTGTGCACTTGGACTCACTGGAAATGGGTCGAGTAATAAATGAGCAGTGCTAAAATAAGGAGTAGACCAGATACCCTAAATATGGGCAGTGAAATGAGAACATTCTACCCCCATAGATAAATTTAAATGGTTCAGTTCGAAATTCTCTCTAAGTTACACAGTTCGACATACACCTGATCAAGGTAGCAGCGCACAATAGTCGAAACGTTGTGATAACGACAACAAAGATAAGGAAACTAGTCCGTATATAAATAATGAAAATAATGATAACTCCTCTTCCTATATATTCAAACAGAAAATATATATAACTGTAGATATAAGCAGTGTGGCCATAAAAATAAACACTGTATAATGACTGTCAGTTTCAAGCGCAAAGTGATTTTCTGACTTCTCTGTTTTTACAAACAAAATATTTGCAATATTGTGTCCTCTTCTCCCATCAATATACTAAATTTTAACAATTCATACACTCTGACAAGTAGACGAAGTGATTGCTGGAGAGTCCGTCTAGTAAACTCCTAGTCGGGATGCTGAATGTAACAGCAATCAGCTAAGGATATACTTGCTATTTCTATTAATTATGTATATATATTTATAATACATACACACACACACACACACACATATATATATATATATATATATATATATATATATATATATATATATATGTACATACATATATATATATATATGTATATATATATATATATATGTACATACATATATATATATGTACATACATATAAAATATATATACATACATATATATACATGCATATATATATTCACACAAACACACACACAAACACACACACAGATATATATATATATATATATATATATATGCATGTTTCATTAAAAAACGACAGACAAGGTACTACGGTTGAGCTTTTTATTTAATTTTTCTTGTGTTCTGACAAGAGCTTTCTTTTCTGGACAAAGAGTGTAAGAACTGTCCGAATGTTCTGTATTTCCGAGCGCTGGCTATACCTTTAGCCATTATCAAGGATGATTCAATTATCAGCTTAGTAGAGTGTGTGTGTTCTGTGTATGTTCAGTGGGTGTTAGTGATGTTTTTAGTTTCCGAATACGGTTAGCACATTGTGGCTTTGTTCATAGTTAATATTGTTAAGAGTTGGCTTTTTCTTTTTTTATTATTAGAGCTTCCATTATTTTTATTCTTTATTTTTTTATTTTTTATTCTTGTCCAGAAAAGAAAGCTCTTGTCAGAACACAATAAAAATTAAATAAAAAGCTCAACCGTAGTACCTTGTCTGTCGTTTTTAATGAAACATGCATAAAGGAAGGATTGCTGCCTAAATATACAAATATATATATATATATATATATTTAGATTGTAAGATTTTTTGGACATAATAATGATTCAGTGATACAGGTCATACTAATTAATCCATAGCTGGTAGGATAAATTGTAAGATTTTACTGAAAAACATGCCGAAAGGAATTGTATAAAGGGATTAATTGCCTGTTCCTTGCAGTACACATTAAAGTCATTAATTCGTCTTAATCCAACTCTTCATTAAATAAGATTGCAGACAGATCTCTTTAATCGAGTAAGATTAGATTAGATTAGATTGATTTTTTTTTTGTTTTTTACGACTTATCAACATCTCTCGGGGAGATAATAACTGTTTACTGGTACAGGTCCTACTAATTAACCCATAGTTGCTGGATGAATACGTGGATTCATAACTTTTCCAAGGGCATTAGCGCGTAAGTAAATCTAACCAACCCGTGTGGAACCTCACTGTAAAAAATAGCCCGTTTAAATAGAGGAGTGGCCTTTAATATGCCCGTGGGTCATTTAACCATCAAATATGGTTATTCAGTTTTGTTGTCTGTTTAATTTACATGCGAATTTGGAATTTTATTCATTTTGACGGCTGTACGTTGGTTTAATGTCAATTTACCACGGTGGAACCGAGAAGAATGGATTGGTTTTGATTCTTTTTAAGCTTTCACGTTTTAACTTCTGTCCATTTGCCTTCAACAAATTTATTGACACATTTATGCAAGAAAATATGTTCTTTGTGAACTGTAAAAATGACATAATTGTCATTTTTACAGATCACAGAGAACATTTTTGTCTTTAGAAAAACAAAACAAAATAACTAACCGTCGGCAGCAACAAGGTAATCGAACATATTGCTTTCCGAGTTCGCTGGAATATCAGGCAGGTCAAGGTTGATTTCGGACGAAGATCGAAGCCATTCTTCCATCTTGATACGATCATCGACTTCAAGAAAGGCTCCAATACTCCACATTAGTGCAAAAATGTATAAATGCTCGTAGTGTTCTGGTTTGATCTGCGAATCCCTTTCGTCTTTGGCAGGAATTAATCCAGAGAGAAGTTTTGTCGCCTGGCAAATAATATAATAGGGAGTTGATCATTGCTGGAGCCACAAAAATCAATGTTTTTTTTTTTATTATTATTATTCAAACGGTTAAAATTCTTAAAACTTATTAAAAATTATGCCTGTAAAATAATTAAGATATGCATTTAAAATGTCTGACAAAGAGAAACTCGATCGGTTAGTATTTATGCGCTAAAACAGAAATCTGATTCGTGATTGTCTGTTACATATTTTCCACCTGTGCTAGAGTCCTGAGTTCGAACTCCAGTTTTAGAATGCTGATTTTCTAGTTACGTTAGCTGCTCTCTACTTGAAAAGTTAGTATAACAAATTTTCCCTCCCCATTCACGCGCCACCGTGTTGCCAGCTGCAGTACTGTGTTAATTAATACATTAACAGATAGCGGTCATCAGCACCGGCTAGCATCCGAGCATCGGGTTCATCTGTGATACTATTTGGCTCTGCTAAATGAAGAGAAGGGTTAATGAATAGAACGATGGATATACCGAGAGAGCGCTGGTAAATAAAAGGAAAGTTTAATGAACAGAATGATGGATATACCGAGGGGGCCCTGGTAAATAAAAAGAAAGTTTAATGAATAGAATGATCGATATACCGAGGAAGCGCTGGTAAATAAAAAGAAAGTTTAATGAATAGAATGACGGATATACCGAGAGAACGGTGATAAATAATATGAAATGTTTAATGAATATAGCGATAGACAGATCGTGAAAAAGATTGAAGATTCTTCCAAAATTTTAATTCTCAAGAAACCAGAATTACTTAAAGCAATATTTTCCCAAGAGGGTCATTTGGCGATCTTTCGGCAATTGATTGATGACCCGCTCCTAAAAGTACAGGTTACAACAACAGAGGTAAGACAATTTGCAGAGAGGATTGGAAGAATCATTCATGCAAAAAAATTAAAACTAAATGATGGAAATCAGTAAATCTTATTTCGCTTAAAATTGTTAGCTTCCTTTTTTTTAAAGATAGAACCATCAGAATAGATAGACTTAATAGAAACCAGCATTATATAAGACAAAGCTAGGTAACTGAATGCACACTTACTCGCTCATATATATATATATATATATATATATATATGTGTGTGTGTGTGTGTGTGTGTGTGTGTGTGTAAGGACAATTGTTGCCGTAGACAAGGACGAATTTGTAGGCAACATTCATCTTCTCTCCGTATTCCCTCTCTCCCCTCTGGTGACGGTGACGGAGATGGCTGTGAATCAAAGAGAGTTTGACGGGGCCATTCGCGTGAATTTGGTTTTGTTTGATAATTCTGTGCGACGGAGTAGCCCACGTACTTGGCCAGAAGCACTTTCCTCGCTGTTCAAAGGGGATGGAGTCAAACAAGATCCGGCAACAAAAAGTTTTTGGCGCTGCACAAGATATGGTTCTGATGGCTTCGGATCTGAACTGAATGGCTAGGTTACATGTTTTATCTTAGAGAATAAGGGTAGGCTATGGTAAATATCCTCTTCAATACCACAGATTTGCTTCTCATTTGCCTAACTTTAAATAATTGCGTGTAAACCCAAGGAGGTTACGAAATGTATATCTCTGTGCATAAACAGGCGTTGTTAGAGAGTATCATTGCCGTATATCAAGAGGGCCTTTTTTGTTGTTTTGATTTGAAGTAAGCGAGAACCAAGGCAACATGGGAATCAAATCTGGAATCTGAACGGACTGCGTTGTTGGATTTGAAACTATTTCTAAATGCACCCCACCTTCAACGTTGCTTTTATCAAAACAAGTCGCCAAAATTGTACCCATTTGGCTGTGATGCATGTGCGTGGTATACCCTTATCAGACTGGGTGCCATACTTTGCTTTGTATATTTGTACCCCAGTGTCACTTTGTTAGTATGCTACTTCCTCGCTCAATAATAATAATGGCTGCTTGGGTGGCTAGCTAATCCCTGTTGCAGACGCCATCTCGGGCACATTTTTATTTCTTCGAAAACCTCCAGAGCCAAACTGTGGTTTATACTGAAATTAGTTTGAATGGATCTTAATTAAGATTTGGGGGAAAGAGCGCATAATCTGGCGTGATCAGTAGTTGAATAAGGCTAGTATTCTTACGAGCTCGACCACGATGACTTGTGACAGTTTCGCCAAGCCAATTTCTGACATGCGGGTCGGTTCAACAAAAAATGATTACCTTTGTTTCTAGAAAAGATAAGATGCTACTTAACCCCAGAATTTCGAATATTGATCTTCCATACCATTGCCGAAGTTAAGCAACGTCGAGCCTGGTCAGTACTTGGGTGACCGCTGTGGAATGCCAGGCGCTGTAAGATTGGGTGTGTTTAGTGTAATAGGCATATACCTTTGAAACACCGGTTCTTGTCCAATCACCAAAGCTAAGCAACGTCGTAACTGGTCAGTACCTAGATGGGTGATCGCTTGGGAATACCAGGTGCTGTAAGACTGGATGTGACGAATAACGCCTCGGAATGACAGATCGGATAGTCGAGTTCGAATTCGTTAAATTCACGCAAATATATTTAAGAATGGCATGAATCCATCTCTTCTTACCCAGCTATGGGTTACAATAGCATGACAGACTGGAACTTATAGACTTGGTTGGTAATCTGTCTGCTGCAAGAAAGTAACTCGAGCCTACTGCAGGAATTGTTCTGTCAAATCACTCATGAAACAAAGAGACATGATTGCTCAACTGTGCATCAACCATGGCAGCCGAGGAAGATAGGATGAAGTCCGAATTTTCCTATCTCTTTTTACCTCGTTTTTAGTTTTGTACTATACGAAGCTTAATTTAAATATCGAGACACAGACTTCGTCAGTAGAATATAAACTGTCTGCCTTATGTTGAAAGATTATAGAGCAATGGTTTCCAAAAAATAGTAAACCCACTTCTTTGAAAATAGCTGGACTCGAAACCGGTAACTGAAATCGAAGACTCGATGAATTACTTAATTATGATTATTTCAAGTCCTCCTAATTATTCCTGACTGTATATCCTTGCTTGAACCGGCTTCTAATGCTGTGGACTGAGCGGCTTGGGGATAGTAGCCGTCGCTCGTGGAGGCAGTCCTATGCGTAAGGGCAACTCGGATGAGTTCCACCACGGAATATTTGATCGAGCAGCTCTATAGCGAGTCTGACTCGCTACCTCTACGTTGGAACAGGTGGTATGACGTTTGCCTGATAATGTAACTGTGCGGGTTTCAATTCTCGGTAGTGGATAGGCACTTATGATGAGTCCCAAATATAGGACGAAACGGCCGTCCAGTGCTTTCTGCATTCTGTTGAGGTTTCTTCTCGACTCGATGAATCATTTAATTATAATTATTTGAAATCCTCCTAATTATCTCTAGCTGTATATCCTTGCTTGAACCGGCTTCTAATGCTCTGGACTGAGCGGCTTCGGGATAGTAGTCGTAGCTCGGGAGCACAGTCCTATAGGTAAAGAGAGACTAGGATGAGTTCCACCACGGAATATGTGATCGAGCGGCGCTATATCGAGTCTAATTCATTACCTCTTCGTCACCGAGGCTCGTTGGTACTGCTGGTATGGCGTTTGCCTCCTATCATAACTGCCCGGGTTTCAATTCTCGGTAATGGATGCGCACAGCTGATGAGTCTCAAATATAGGAAAGTTCTCCACTGCCTTAACCGGGTATTGAACTCACACTCTTTGGGTCCTGTCACTGGATCTAACCAACGCCTTTATACCCTGGGGAATTAACAGGAGGTAACTGATAACTGACACTCATTAAACATGGCACGTGTATCTTGAACAATCTACACCAGTGAGCAAAATAAAGGGTTCAGTTCGACATTCCACCCACCTGAAGAAGGCTGGAGTGTACAACGGCTAAAACGTTGTAATAAATATGGCGACAAAGATGAGGATAATAGTCCGAATAATATAAATAGTGTACATAATACCTCATCTCAGAAATATAGACAGATACTGAAAGGCCGAAACGTTGTAATAAATATGGCGACAAAGATGAGGACAATGGCCCGCATAATGTAAATAATGTACATAATACCTCATCTCAGAAATATAGACAGATAGTGAGAGGCCGAAACGTTGTAATAAATATGGCGAAAAAGATGAGGACAATAGTCCGAATAATGTAAATAGTGTACATAGTACCTCATCTCAGAAATATAGACAGATACTGATATTCTTGGGTTGTTCAGATAATCTGATAAAACTTAAAATCCTCGTTCATCTTGTGACGTAGTGTTACATAAACTAGTTCCACTATCTCTGAGCTACACACGGTAACACATGATGCAATATGATTCATTGTAGTGCAACATTTAAGTGCAAGCAGGTGCCAGTGCCATAAAAATGCATATCTTCGATCTTCAAGATCAGTCAAGAAGTGGTCGACCCTCACGCCTTGACATGGTTTGTGATTGGTAGGGTGTGAAGGGAGTGATTCATTGGGAAATGATGGAATGCAATCAGTCTATCAGCGCTCAAATGTACTGTCAACGACTGCAACGTGTGAGTGACGCAATTGCACAAAAACGTTCAGAATTGATTAATGTCATATTCCTTCATGATAACACCCGAGCACACGTAGCAAAGATCACCCGTGAAATTTTTCTAGAGCTGTATTGGGAAGTACACCTTCACTCACCGTACTCGCCAGACCTGGCGACAACAGGCTACCATTTATTGCAAGCACTACAGTACTTCTTGAATAGCAAAACGTTTATAAGTTGGTGAATTCTTCGATAGCAAGGTGGTTGAATTTTACAATAAGTTTATCATAGATCTACCTTGTCATTAGAAGTTGGTGGTTAAAAATAGCCAATGCTTGATATGTGCTTATTATTGTATTGTATCGTTGTTAATAAAATTTGTGCGGGAAACCTTCTAACCCATTAGATAGATAGATAGATAGATAGATAGATAGATAGATAGATAGATAACAGAATTTGATAGAGAGAAAGATAGAGAAGAGAATGAGATAGATCATTAACAAAATGAGATCAATGGATAGCTAACAGAATTAGATAGATAGATAGATAGATATTAACAAAAACGGATATGAATAGACTAAGATAGATAGATAGATAGATAGATAGATAGATAACAGAATGAGATAGATAACAGAATTAGAAAGATAAGAACAGAATGAGATAGATCATTAACAGAATGAGATCAATGGATAGATAGCAGAATTAGATAGATAGATAGATAGATAGATAGATAGATAGATAAGCAAATCGGCAAAATAACTGAAGACAACTGATTACTTACCTGTGTTATGACAAAGGCTTCGAGTATATCCATTTTGAATAGCAGGTTTTGCGCGGCAAAGTTGTACAACTGAGGGAAACTTCGTTCGAACAAACTCAAAATGATTCCGGCCTCTTGGACTGGGCGATAATTCAACCAGCCCTGAAATAGCCAAATAAATATCCTTTTGAATTTCGTAGTTATTAATTTGACATGACATCGTTAAGCACACTTACGGAATAACCAATGCGAAATAATATATTTGTCAACTTCGAGGGTTGCTGAAGAAACTACTATTTACAACAATTTCTTTACTAATTGGCAACCCAATACAAGACCCAAGAGCCGCTCTGAGTATAGGGTTACTGAATGAGGTTGATATACGTACGCGTAGATGGTAATAAGTTCAGTTTATATGGCTATATATAAACGATATTGGTTAACCTTAGAGGTTAAGATTATAGTGACTGCGAAAGCATCCTCTCATGAGTCTGTTCCATCAAGTAGCAGTTTTTGGGAAGAAGCTGTTTGGGTGGAAATCTCTTCTTACTAACGGAATACGAAGGGAATGTGGATGATTCGGTCCTTTGGATGTGGTATGGTGAGGTTTAGCTGAGAAAGTGTGGAACTGAGAAACACCGAATATCTCTTCATAAGGAAACGCATACAATTGCCAATACCATTAGAGACAAGGAGAACAGATATTACACTTTGATCCTAGTACGATGTCCAAGGAATGCAGAAAAGTTTAACTCAACTAGCCTTTTGACTGGACGGACATTTAATGTCGAATATTTCCTTATAAGTAAACAGCTCTAATTTACCATTGACATTAAAGATGAGAACACTTTCATCATAATCCGACGGCCAAGGGATAAAAAAGCATAACTCGAGTAGCTCTGGCTACTTATAAGGAAACAGCTGATATCGGCATTTTTATTAGAGATGAGAACAGATACTACACTTTGATTCCAGACCAATGGCCAAAGATGGAAACGAAGCGTAACTGAAGTGACGCGAATATTTTCTTATAAGAAAACGGCTAATATTAGTATCATTATTAACAATTTACAAGAAAAAAACACACCAGAATCTTACCTTCAGTATGGGCAACCAATCAAGCCCAGAACTGCTCATGTAGACCATACCATTCCTGGATACAGTGGCTGGCGAAGCGTTATCGATATTATGCGGCTCAAAGATGATTTTAGTGTTTGGGGCCATAGGGATTCGGTCGCCGTTGGCTAAAGTCAGAGTTTTATTGTCATCCAGCACGGAATTCAAGTTCTCGATCCATATTGCATCCACAGGTCCATCCAAAACTATCCAGATATGTTCACCTGAATAAATAAAAAAATACACAGAGAAAGAAAAATCATATTAGATTATCATATATTAATGTGATAGAAATATAAGTAACCGCGATCGGGATTCGAACTCTGATAGCTGATTTTGTTTCCTGTTTAAATAACCATTTCGCTACCTTGCAACGCTTACCCAGTTATATTCAGCCATATTTATGACGTCAGATGACACCATGTTTATGACGTCACATGCAACTATATTTTTAACAATTTTTTTTTATGATGAATACAACAAATATATGATTAATAACAATTTTGGCACAAGGCTGAAGAGGGAGTAAGGTGAGCCTTGTCAATACTGACGACCCAAAAACCGAGCTGATCTGATTCGCGACCCACTCATGCATTACAATTTACTCTATCACCACAAGAATTCATCCATCGCCTTTCGTTCCAACAGACACTACGGAGATCCTACTAAAATACCCATGACATTTGATAATATACAAATTGTCTTTTTTTAACAAAAATGTATAAAAATATATGGCCTGAAAAGATGCTGAATGATGAACCCAATAAGTAAAATAAAGTATAAACAAATATATGATTGCTTAATAACAAACCTACATAAAAATTTAATACGGAAAATATTATTTAATTGTCTGTTACCTAACCAGTTCTTGCCTATATTTCTGAGATGAGGTATTATGTACACTATTTACATTGTTCGGACTATCATCCTCATCTTTGTTGCCATATTTATCACAACTTTTCGACCGTTGTACGCTCCGGCTTTCTTCAAGTGGTTGGAATGTTGAACTGAACCCTTTATTTCGCTCACTGGGGTAGACTGTTCTAGTTCCACGTGCCATGCCTAATAGATGTCAGTTATCAGTTATCTCCTGTTAATTTCTCTCCAAGTCCTCCACCGTCTTAACCAGGTATTGAACTCACACTCTTTGGGTCCTGTCATTGGATCTAACTAATGCCTTTATCCACTGTGCCATGTGTCCTTGAGGACAAGTTCTTGCTTCGAATAAAGTTTCTTTCACTAAACAGCGTAGCGTAAGTCAACCAACCATCGTCTTCTGTTCGCTACCAGAAATTATTTATTCTGTATAAATACAAAAGGGGAAATGTGGAGAGGATGGACTTCATTAGCTACCTTAGTTCTACTTAATCAAACTCACGACCAATTCATTCATTAGAATTTACTCATTCACTACAAGAACTTATCCATCACCTCTCAATCCTACATACACCAAAACTGTCAATGTGTTTGGCAATTTTTCTAATATCTGGTGACTCCACCAGAGCCAATCAGAAGCTTTGGGAAGGAGTCCTTGGCTGCGACGATGAACTACCTGGCTCTTGTGCCTGAAATTCTTATTACCGTTATGACCCCTATATATATCCTGGTAAATATGCGGTATTATGGTATGTATAGAATTGAAGGAATGAGTTCTTGTGGCGTATGAGTAAATTGTAATGAATGAATGAGCCACGAACCAGATTAACTAAGTGTAAGATGGTCAGAGGAGGCACAGTGGAGTAATGGGTAGCGGCTCGGATTGAGGAATCGGAGAGGCGAGTTCGAATTCCAGTCGAATCCATTACATTCACTTACGTGATCATACCCTTGGTATGAATCCTCCTCTTCTTCTCCCCCAGCTATGGGTAAATAGCAGGACAGACCGGGCTCTGTAGCCTTGGATGGATAACTGGTCTAACGCAGAAAGAAATGACAACCTACTGCCTCGTCAGTCATGTATCGAAAGATACATGATCACCTACGCGTGTATCACGCATGGTACATAACTGACTGAATATGATCAGTAACGACCACTCTCTCTCTCCCCCTTGGCCTTGTGCCACATGAAATGTAATATTTCAAAATAAAAGCAAGTATGAGGCTTTAATACTAAAAAAACACAAGACCCTAATTCGGGCTTTGTGTTCTTTTGTTGTTTTATTTTTTGTTTTTTGTTGTTTTTTATGAGGATCTTAGAACTATTTATGAAATAATAGCGATAATTTAGAGCGAAAATTTCATAAAATGACATTTTGATTTGGCTCATCAAACATCTCACAATGACTCATTCTTTTTTCAAATCTTTCTGGTGCTTTTATTTATATACCTAGATAGTCTTGAGAAAAAAGTATCTGCAATGTTGTTCGTCCTGACCTGGCATCTCGGCTTCAATAACTTTCTCAGCATTGAAACGTAGCTTCCCTGTGCCTTTTTTTATAAATATATAAATGGTAATTGTTCTAAAGTTCTCCTCTTCTGTACTTACACATCGTGAAATTAGGCTTTGTAGTAGATAGCCAGCCAGTCTTTACCATTTATACTGCTGGAATTATTAAGTGTAACCGTAAGTTCTATTCTAAGAACACCTTGTTGCAGACCCGGCAGCGTGCAGTGCTGGTTTATTACAAAGTGGCCTTGTGCCAGACACCACACTAAACTACCGAGTCTACAAGCAAAGTAAAAAATAAAAATGTATGCGTGAATGAACAGTGAGAGGAAAGGGGTCAATCAACAAGTGCATAAAATAAAATATATTAAGATAGCCGACACAGAATGATAGGAAAAAGACTGGATTCCAACAAGAGTAATTTTTATTAAATGCAGGAAAAACAAGTAAATTATCCCGTAGTAGGGATCAATAAAAATGTTCCGCGCCAAAAATAGAAACAAGATGGCTAAAGGCGGGAAAAGTTCTTGAATAAGAAGGAGGTTACAGATAAGTCAATGTACATGATAATATACATACAAGGAAAAAAATACTCACTGCGAGTTTTGGCTAATGTGAGTGAAATGTTATGTATATATTTTTTTCTTTTTCTGTACTGGTTCAAAACAGATTTATGACGAGGCCCAAAGGGGACGACGGATTAATATTTTGTATGTTCTGCATCGTCTCGGAGAAGGACTTTGAAAGACGAGTCACAAAAGGGCCGAAAAGTTAATTATTTGGTATATGCATCATCTCGTAGAAGGACTTTGAATGACGAGTCACAAAGGGCCGAAAAGTTAATTATTTGGTATATGCATCATCTCGTAGAAGGACTTTGAATGACGAGCCAAAAAAGGACGCAGAATTAATTATTTGGTGTTTTTATTGGTTACTTGTTGAATACAAAGTTTCTGCCGACGACTGTGTCGTGTCTCTAACGTCTTCTGGTCGAAAACGGAGAAGGTCTGATCTGCGATTAGCAAGTTGTTCGTCAGTAGGATATCCCTGTCTGTATTTATTGGTTCGCTGACGAGGGATAAAAATAAGCCATTATTAGTTGAATACGAAGTTTTGCTCACGACCGTGTCGTGTGTCTCTAACGTCTTCTGGTAGAAAACGGAGAAGGTCTGACCTGCGGGCAGCTTCAAGACGAGAAGAAGTCTTGGTAGAGTGTGAAGTCGAAGTTGTTCGTCAGTAGGATATCCCTGTCTGTATTTATTGGTTCGCTGACGAGGAATAAAAATAAGCCATTATTAGTTGAATACGAAGTTTCTGCCGTCGACTGTGTCGTGTCTCTAACGTCTTCTGGTCGAAAACGGAGAAGGTCTGACCTGTGATTAGCTTCAAGACGAGAAGAAGTCTTGGTAGAGTGTGAAGTCGCCATTGTTGAAATAAGATATTCCGGCCCGCATATGGGTTAAGGGCACGGAATAAATGAGTTGCCCATCTAGTCAGGTCGAAAGTCGAGAGGCAACTGGTTGCAAACGCTAGCAGTTTTTGAGACGCCGAAAAACGCGCGGGAAAATTCAAAATCTGTTATGAGTCCAAATCAGTAGGAGCTAGCGAGGTTACTGCTATGTTTAGCTGTGAGTGGAAGGTAGGGGTGAAAAACCGCGCGCACACACGCACGAGTGTGAAAGGAAGGGAGGAAACTCACGCGCGCGTAAAATATAAATGGAATTAATGTGTTAATTCCATAACCTTGCCTCACACTTCCCGCCATTGGAAATCTCTTCCAGCTTCTTGATTCCCTGTCAACATTTGCCATTCCAAATGTCAATCATAATCTTCTGTCTCTCTTTGAATCCTTTTCTTTTACTGTTCTCCTCCTAACCCATTTCGTCTTAGTAGCTTTCCCGCCCTGTTTGGAGGTGAAATTATTTTTTTTTAATTATCTAAATGTAATTCATTGTCATCTGGCTTAATCATAACTTATCACGAGAAAGATTCAAATCAAGATCCAGCTCCAAACCGAATTTCGTAGACGCATGCGCAATCAAATACTTCATTGATTCTAAGATTTCTGTAAGAACATTTCAATTCATAGAAATTAAATTTTAATATGATTCAAGCATCCAGGGAAATTGGATGTGGAGGGGGATTCTTGTAGGTTATTATTTATCGAACATTTTTTAATGCCACAATATTTGGCATATCGAAAAATATTGATTTTTATAATCAGTTTAGAAGTGGGGTTCATATTCACCTAAATACAGTATCCAATCGATCCGTAACTTTTACAATAATATTCCCTTGTACAAGGCTCAAGAGCCACACGAGCTAGAGGGTTGTAGAATAAAAGGTAAGAGGCACAGTATATGATGATAAGAAAAGTAAAGAATGAAAGAATCCTACCTTTTTTAGCCCTGAGCGTTCGTCTCCAGAGGGTGGAGAAAATACCGTCTGTCCAGTCGTTGGTGGCAACATCGAGTTTACCGAACATTTGGGATGAAGTGATAGCTTTTGGATTCATTCGCATCTCCTTGTGTATTTCTCCGCAGTCTGTCATGGCCTTCATTAGGGTGTGAATACAGCATGTTTTACCCGCACCACTAGGTCCCAGGGTCATCATACCATGACGTACACGCTGTGTTTCGTAAAGCTACAAAAAATAATCATTTTCGAATAGAAAAATGACGTAAATGCTTCAAATAGTGTTAAGCAAAATATCAAGAGACAGAAAACATTCGTTAGAAATCAATAAAATAGTGCTGCATCTCTATGTAATATCAGTGCTTCTCTATGGCAGTAAATGTGACGCAGTTTCATATCGAATGAAGAGAAAACTGGAGGAAACAGAAATGTAAATAATGACATATGAATGCTGAGAATACTACGTACGAAGTGCGTTTGTCTGTTTATTTGTTTAATGGCATATTAACTCCTTATGGGTCATTTAATACTGAAATTTAATTTTTTTGGAAGTTTTGACTGGTTTGGTTTTGTGTGATTTGTTTTGTTTTACGGCATATCTACATCAATGGGTTATTTATTGCTGGTAATATTTTTTTATCTATCTATCTATCTATCTATCTATCTATCTATCTATCTATTTCAGTCTATTTATTTATTTATATCTATCTATCTATACATCTATCAATCCATCTATTGTTTTGCTTTACGGCATATCAACCTCAATGGGTAATTTAATGCCGATAAAAGTTTTTATTGCTGGTAATATTTTTTATCTATCTATCTATCTATCTATCTATCTATCTATATATATATATATATATATATATATATATATATATATATATATATATTGGTTGGGTTTGTTTTGTTTTACGGCATATCTACCCCAATGGGTTATTTAATGCCGAGAATTTTTTTATTGCTGGTAATGTTTTATCTATCTGTCTGTCTATCTATCAATCTCAGTATATATTGGTTTGGTTTGGTTTGTTTTACGGCATAACAGCCTCAATGGGTTATTTAACGCCAATAAGATATTTATTGCTGGTAATATTTTTTTATCTATCTATCTATTTATATCTATCTCTCTATCTATCTATCTATCTATCTCAGTGTATATTGGTTCGGTTTGTTTTGCATTACGGCATATCTACCTCAATGGGTTATTTAATGCCGATAAAAGCTTTTATTGCTGGTAATATTTTTTATCTATCTATCTATCTATATATATATATATATATATATATATATATATATATATATCAGTATATATTAGTTCGGTTTGTTTTGTTTTACGGCATATCTACCTCAATGGATTATTTAATGCCGACAAAATGTTTTTATTGCTGGTAATATTTTTTCTATTTATCTATCTATCTCAGTATATATCGGTTTGGTTTGGTTTGGTTTGTTTTACGGCATATCAGCCTCAATGGGTTATTTAATGCCGACAAGATTTTTATTACTGGTAATATTTTTTTTCAAAAATGTATTGCTGGTAACAATTTTTCTTCAAAAATCTATTTTGGTAATAATATTTTACAAAGTATTCCTGGTTTAAAACCTATTTTTACACTTTCATAATGTTTTAACACCAGTTTGGGGTCTAGCTATTTGCCCTTAGCTAGGACCCTAACAGGTGCTACCAGCCCGGGTCAGAGTGGACCTGGGAACACCAGCAATTAAAAGGTGGTTCCCTGCTCCTCAAAACCTCCTTATCAGAGGCCTTGCTGTTGGACGTAGTTTATCGTCTTACCCTAGACGCGGATGTAGTTTAACGTCGTACCCAGGACGAAGCAAAGAGAATGATTACATATATGATTATCTTTTTTATTTCTCCTTTCCTTTTTATTTTTATCCCTGTTGATGTCTAATAAAAGTGGCAGTTAGCATGGAAATGACAGCAACACGGGTGAGTGTTGGTAATATTTTTTTTCTTTTTATATCTCGTTCAAATCACAATAACACCAGTGATTGGAATAATAATGGCAATAATGATCTTCTACTTACTTGAATCAATTTCAGTGTCCACGTTGGATGGTCAACGAGTTTAGCCTTTTCGATTTGTCTGGAGATGGCATTTTCCAGTAGGGCATATGCCTGCTTGTCAAGAACAATTCCCGGGAAGAGATCGTTGATTAATGAGAGGAATAGAGGCTCGTCCTGGTCGACCAGTTTGGAAAGGTTCATGTCACGAAGAACCCGCATTACAATAGTCTGTTCTGTATCGTCTGGGCAAGAACGCTTAACCGCACCCAGAGTTCGCAGAACAGACAGAATGTTCCGTAAACCAAAATCGTAATGGACCTGCGGAATGGAAAAAATACGATAAAAACAGAAAAAAATGATTAAATAGACGATTACTCATTTAACTAGTTACCTCGCTAAGACAGGTACAAGGCCAAAAATGCGGCACCAATTTAGGAACAATTTCACTGTAGTCGAAATGGCACTTCAGTGTGGGGTAATGTTTGGGTAGGTTACTAGTTGACTATTATGACCCAGTACTCAGTTGAATCCTCACAGTAGGTTACGGTTACGATCTAGTAGTCAGTTGCATCGTCACTAGGTGTGCCTGCAAAGTAGGTTACTAGTGGACTATTACGATCTAGTAGTCAGTTGCATCGTCACTAGGTGCCCCTGCAAAGTAGGTTACTAGTTGACTATTACGATCTAGTAGTCAGTTGAATCCTCACTGGGTGCCCCTGCAAAGTAGGTTACTAGTTGACTATTACGACCCAGTAGTCAGTTGAATTCTCGCTAGGTGCCACTGCAAAGTAGGTTACTAATTGACTATTACGACCTAGTAGTCAGTTGAATCCTCACTGGGTGCTCCTGCAAAGTAGGTTACTAGTTGACTATTACGACCCAGTAGTCAGTTGAATCCTCACCGGGTGTCCCTGCAAAGTAGGTTACTAGGTGGCAAAGTAGGTCGTCACTAGGTTGACTAGTTGACTATTACGACCTAGTAGTCAGTTGAATTTTCACTGGGTGCCCCCTGCAAAGTAGGTTACTAGTTGACCTATTAGTTGACGACCCAGTAGGTTCAGTTGAATCCTCAGCTGAAGTTGCCACTGCAAAGTAGGTTACTAATTGACTATTACGACCCAGTAGTCAGTTGAATCCTCACCGGGTGTCCCTGCAAAGTAGGTTACTAGTGGACTATTACGACCTAGTAGTCAGTTGCATCGTCACTAGGTGCCCCTGCAAAGTAGGTTACTAGTTGACTATTACGACCTAGTAGTCAGTTGAATCTTCACTGGGTGCCCCTGCAAAGTAGGTTACGGATTGACTATTACGACCTAGTAGTCAGTTGAATCCTCACTGGGTGCCACTGCAAAGTAGGTTACTAGTTGACTATTACGACCCAGTAGTCAGTTGAATCCTCACTAGGTGCCCCTGCAAAGTAGGTTACTAGTTGACTATTACGACCCAGTAGTCAGTTGAATCCTCACTGGGTGCCCCTGCAAAGTAGGTTACTAGTTGACTTTACGACCTAGTAGTCAGTTGAATCCTCACTGGGTGCCCCTGCAAAGTAGGTTACTAGTTGACTATTACGACCCAGTAGTCAGTTGAATCCTCACTAGGTTCCCCTGCAAAGTAGGTTACTAGTTGACTATTACGACCCAGTAGTCAGTTGAATCCTCACTAGGTTACCCTGCAAAGTAGGTTACTAGTTGACTTTACGAGTCAGTTGAATCTCACCGGGTGCCCCTGCAAAAGTAGTCAGTTGAATCCTCACTAGGGTGCCCTGCAAAGTAGGTTACTAATTGACTATTACGACCCAGTAGTCAGTTGAATCCTCACTGGGTGCCCCTGCAAAGTAGGTTACCCAGTGCAAAGTAGGTTACTAATTGACTATTACGACCTAGTAGTCAGTTGAATCCTCACTGGGTGCCCCTGCAAAGTAAGTTAATAGTTGACTATTACGACCCAGTAGTCAGTTGAATCCTCACTAGATGCCCCTGCAAAGTAGGTTACTAATTGACTATTACGACCCAGTAGTCAGTTGCATCGTCACTAGGTGCCCCTGCAAAGTAGGTTACTAATTGACTATTACGACCTAGTAGTCAGTTGAATCCTCACCGGGTGCCCCTGCAAAGTAGGTTACTAGTTGATTATTACGACCCAGTAGTCAGTTGAATCACACAGGTGCCCCTGCAAAGTAGGTTACTAATTGACTATTACGACCTAGTAGTCAGTTGAATCCTCACTAAGGTGCCCTAGCAAAGCAGGTTATGTTACTAGACCTTGAGTTGATTACGCCCCCAGTAGTTCAGTTGAATACGACCCCTCAGTTGGGTGTGCCCCTGCAAAGTAGGTTACTAATTGACTATTACGACCTAGTAGTCAGTTGAATCCTCACTGGGTGCCCCTGCAAAGTAGGTTACTAGTTGACTATTACGACCCAGTAGTCAGTTGAATCCTCACTAGGTGCCCCTGCAAAGTAGGTTACTAATTGACTATTACGACCTAGTAGTCAGTTGAATCCTCACTGGGTGCCCCTGCAATGTAGGTTACTAATTGACTATTACGACCTAGTAGTCAGTTGAATCCTCACTGGGTGCCCCTGCAAAATTCGATATTAAATAACTCAACCCAAGTTGAGAAAACAAACTTTAAAAAGTTTATTATGGAGATAGGACAATAAATGAACAGGTATTAAGGAGACAGTTGACGACGACTGACTTTGCATTGAGGTCCTGGGTATGACGATAAACTATATCCGGCAGCAAGGCCTTTGATCGGTAGATTGGTGGTTTTGAGGTGCGTGGAACAACCTCTTGATTGCTGTTGTACCCAGGTCCACCCTGTCACGGGGGTGGTAGAAATTGCTATGAACAAATAGTAAAACCAAAACACTATCAAAATGAAAAAATTATTTTTATAATAAAAATACCAGCAATACATCTTTATATAAAAATTACCAACGATACATTTTTAAAGCAGACTATTACCAACAATAAATTTTATAGCAAAATGACCAACAATGCATTTTATCTGTTGCTAAACTCATAGAGGTCGATATGCTGCTCCAAAAAAAAAAAATCAAATTCACAAATGTTGCATTTAATTTTTTAAAGATCGTAGTCGACTGGAAAGAAGCAAGACGCCAAAAAAGACTTCCACGGGCGAGAAGTGCGAAAGAAGAAACTATTAGCATAGAATTTATGGCTATATTTAGCTGTTTCAATAATAAAATGATGAGACCTATCTGACAATCTAGTACTGCTCTTAAACTCGTGACGTCCAGTTACGAAAGTGGAGAGGTCATCAGAACAATTACACTGGGAGGGTACGTAGATGCGGTAGGAAAACGGGCAACAAGACGAATGAGATGAAACACGCAGAACGCGAGCTACTGATTGGGTACGTCAAAATCAGAAATTTAAGTATCTGGGAAGTGTTTTAACAAAGAACCAAAAATTTAACATCGAAATCCGAACGCTTCCAAAACCTAAACAAACCGTTATGAAAAAGGAAAATCTTATTAGAAGCACAAAAAAGTTCCGAACTGCTATGTATTATAATATCAGTCCTCCTCCGAATGAGTAGTGAGTTCGATCCTCACTGGCTGCCCCTTAAATTTGGCCTTTGCCACATCCAAGCTACGCTTGGAAAATCACTATATATATATATATATATAAATATTACAACTAAAAACCAAAAATTACCTCAACATAGGTATAGTCTATTTCATCAGCCTCTAAGTGCTTGTCTCCGAGCATTGTTCTAAATTTATTTTCAAAGTCAGTCCTTCTCTAGTAGGCGCTTTGTTAATGAGATTGGGTTTGTGTTAGCGATTGATGGGGGCGTAAGTTATCTTATCCCGGGGGAAGCGGTCTGGGTTTGAAGATTATTTATGGCCAAGATTTTTATTTGGAGCTTAATATCAGTTCCTATGTGGTGTTTCTTATAAAGGCCCCGGAGTGAATTTTTCTGGGATTCACAGTAAATAATTTTAGTACTACTAAGCGATGGAGGATTTAAACTTAATGTAAATTAGTTGAGTCATAGATTTATAGATTGTGGGTAATACAAGGGCACACAATGGAGGCTGTTCAACATATTTATATGCGTACATATCTTCATACATACATATATATGTACATTTACATGTTCATACATTTATGCAACTATACGTCCACATACACCCCCCCACATATATGCACATGCATTCTTATGTAACTTGGAATTTATTTCTATGTCTACATTTCGTGATTAGTTCTCTCCGTTGATTTTATAGTTTGCCTTGATCTTTAGGTTTTATTATGCTGACTTTTTCTTCTAAACTTTGCTTGCACTACCCCTAAAACTATTGGGGTGTTAGCGAAACCTAGAATTTTCTAATTTATTTGAAGATTCAGACCCTTTTCCTTTCAATTGTCAATTTTTTTTCGAAAGGGCTGTTTGGCTTTTAATTTTGGATTGGTGAATGAATGTCTATGTGTATTGATTCTCTTTTTAAATTCTCCTGCAGAAATGCTGATGTAAATATTATGGTTTGTCATATTTTCTTTAGGGGTAATGGTTGCCTGGTATACTACCCTAGTGGATCTCCATATATACATATGCTCTGTTAAAATAAAAACATCGAGCTCTCTGTGGCTCAGTTTTAATAAGTAATAAATTATTTTAATAAATACTAGGATCCACCCGGATTATATACCAACGGATCGATTACCTGTACTATATATATATATATATATATATATATATATATATATATATATATATATATATATATACCGTGTGCAAATTAATCGAAACCTAAACGAATAATTCCGTTATTATTTCATTTTTTCAATGAAACATGACCCAGTGCACATGTTAGTACTTCGTATGTCCATTCAACGAAGTCTTTCCTTGCAGATTGAACACGGATTCTCGATTGGATTTAAACCAGGAGAGTTTCCAGGCCAGTCAATAGTACTTTGATTTGCTCACTGACAAATTTCCGTACGCTTCCTTGGAGCAACATCCATCACAGACAATGGCCATAGGACAATTAATCGACAGTCGAGACAATAGTGTCTAGGCATGATCAAAATCTGATGCAATCACGGATGGCGCAATATTTTTCAAGGCCAAATAAATTTCATCATACATCTAAATAAATTCATATTACTGCACACCACTGCAAATGGAAAAATAGAAATCGATTACACCCTGTCACTCCAGTGGGTCTAGATCTGACCGCAAAGTGTAAGAAAGGAGACTAAAGCGGTTGTTTCAATTAATTTGCACAAGTGTGTACATATAGTATATGGAGTTGGCAATATTTTTCCGTAGGTGGCGTTTGAACTCATAATTTCGTTTCCGGTGTGACAGAAATTTATCACATATATACAGATATTCTGGGAAGTGACTTTTTGAATGCGTCTTTCTGTAGAATTCGTTTGGGGATTGTCAGTTTTCATTTTTTTTCTTTTTTTACGTTAAAAGTGATAAGTAAGGGAAATGAGTTGCATTTTAGCCATTTGACGCAGGCTTGCAGTCGTTGATGATTACCAAATCGAAACGCTGATGAAGATTAACGCAGGTTACGCGACACGGGGCATCGCAGAGATACTCCACATATGTAATATGAGTGTTGTAAGTTAGTAGCGAACACTAGGATACATGAATCGGTACGATGTTTTGGTGCCTAACGTTTTAACAACAATCAATAACGGAGTCCATTTCCGTCTTCGATTCTCTGCAACAGAAACGATCCATTTAAAAAAAAAAAAAGATCAAATGCGATAAAAAGGGTATTGTTTACGAAAATGTGGACCGATAAAAGGTCCTAGAGAAAACTAAATAAGACACCTTTAACGACTGCAGAGATCGGGGTCTGCATCCGAAGAAAATGATGCTGTGTATCTGGTAGGCTGGGGACGGGACTGTTTATTATGAGCACCTTTTGCAAAATCAGACGTTGAATTCGGGCAACTATTGTTCCAAACTCGATAGATTACCAATGAAAAGCCTTCTGAATAGGCCAATCGAAAGGGTATTGTCTTCCATCAGAACAAATCCATAACAGACCCGACAGTACAGCTGAATCGCTAAGCCTTGCCACTCTCGCCTTACTCACCTGAAAGTGTACTTTCGGACTAAGACATATTTCGATTCCTACTCACTACTTTTAATTAAAAAGAAACTTAGATTATCCGAAAGCCATCACCCGGAAAGATGGAAAGTTCTGGGAGGATAGAACCATGAAGCTGTCTCAAACATGGCAAAATATAATAGCATAAAATGACACATCTCTTAATGAATTAATCTATGTACGAATATAAGTACTATTTTTGAAATTCACTTTAAAAAAAAAACGACGAAAATTTGTTCCGGCCCAATAATAGCACTATGGCTATTTTACTCTCATAGCTATGAGAGCGCCGAGAAATTTTCAAAGATTTTTTACAAATATAATAATTTCTGCCATATTGCACTAACAGATCATCTCTACCCTTCGATAGTTTCCCCACCACCACCACCAGTTCAATGCCCATTTCAACATCACCACGGGTGACTGGGAACATGACCGAATGCCATCGGAACTACCCGAGGGATAGTCTGTTTCCAGCCAAGGACAGACCAGATCACGCTTCCTCAATCCCAAATATGGTTATTAATATCAACTTGTGAACAGAAACTCTCAATGTCCGACACTGTTGTCACTTGACCCCCCAAAGCTTTATTTTATTTATTTATTTATTTGTTCCCTTTGTTGCTACATAGGTGACCCGGCTTCAAAAATTTTATCTGCCGAAACATTTGAGATGGACATAAAAATAAAACTTTTCTCTTGTAGGTGAGCGTCCTAATAATAGTATCAGAAATTGTTTTTGTCATTTGGTAAAGCTCTTTATCAGAGATTCTGTAGCCTCGGTCTATAGAATCTGATGAAGGTTGCTCTTCTTTAAGACCTAAAGGAATTCTTAATAAACTACACATACTTCATCTAGGTTGAAATTATGTATATGATATGCCTCATATATAAGTCGAATAAGATAAAAAAATTACCTGTTTGGTGAGTTGTTCTTCACAAAGTTTATATAAGGTGAAGAATTTGCAAGCAAGAATGACGTTGTTAATAAATCCAACACTGGCCATCTTCACTCGGATGATTATCTGTCGGTCAGGAACCATCATGGCGACTGTGCGAAAATTGATTTTCAAATTCTCTGGTAATTCTTGGCGACCAGCATATCCAGGATTCTACAATATCAACCATGAGACAATACATTAATAACATTCTGAAACCATGTAACTAATATTTGTAAAAATCAAGGGACGAGAAGGGACATTTTTAAATTAATAGTGACGGAATTTTTCTCAAAAGCCGCTAACAGCTTACATCGAAACGTTAAAGATACAGAGACGCTCGGCTTTCGATTTAAATTTTGATGGTAGATGTATCCAGAATTTTTAATCCATAACGTATTTAGGAAGGATATTAGAATAATCAAGACCTTATACTGGAAGCAAGACGCCGGCATATGGATAGAAAATGAATTCAGTAAATATACGAAAATAGAAATCGATGTAAGGCAAGGATGTGTCTTCTCGCCGGATTTACTCAACCTTACAGTGAAGCAATCGTGAGAGAATTAGAATTCCTACCAGGATTTATTATTGGCGGCAACAATCTTAACAAGATAAGATATTGAGATGACGCAGTGTTGATAACATATGCATAAAGGAAACTACAAGAACATACAGAACTTAGTGAAGGAAAGAGAGAAGAAAGGACTATTGTGAGATGACAGAATCCATGGTAGTCAGCCAAACGAAAAGCCAACATCCAAATTACGAATTGGAGATACAAAAATGAAGTACAAAATTTAAATATCTGGGAAGCCTTTGAACAGAATTTGGAAAATTCGACACGGAATTCCGAAGGCGCATTTGTATACTGAAAGATGCCTTCCAAAAGCTGAGCAAAAATAAATTGTATAAATTTTTTCTTTATGATATAAAATATAAGCTGCCCGCCCTAATATATATATATATATATATATATATATATATATATAATAATAATAATAATAATAATAATAATAAAAAGCTCAAACATTAATATTCCATGGTTATAATTTATTGCATTGGAATCGTAATCATGATCCAAAGATCTGATGAATTGGATCGTGATTACGATTCCAATGTAATAAATTATAACCATGGAATATTAGTGTTTGAGCCTTTTATATTATATACTTGTTCTGTCCTGGACATTGAGCTCTACCTGGATTACGTCCTCTTGAAATTTAAATATATATACATGCATATATATATAGAGAGAGATAGATAGATAGATAGATAGAGAGAGAGAGTCTACTAATATTATCAATATATATATATATATATATATAAATATATATATATATTTATATATATATATTGATAATATTAGTGGTCTCTCTATATTATTTCAAGCGTTATTATCGCGGATTAATTCATATCTAAAATAGACGCCCCATTTTTATTTACTGAACCGTGTGTGTCCTGTGCATTTTAATTCGTTACATTAACTTACGCGCAAATAATAATATTGAAAGTATGAACACACCTCTTCCCCTCCCAGCTATGGGTTAAATAGCAGGATAATCTGTGTTCTATAGTACTGCTTAGCAACCTGTCTACCGCAGAATGTAACGGCAGCCTACTGAGGGAATATTTCAACCAACCCAATCATGAATCGATAATTAGACGAGATCGGCCGAGCGTGAGTCATGCATGCCAACTAAGTAAGGAAGGAGAATAGAATATTAGACGTGGTCGGCCGAGCGTACGTCATGTATGGCTATTAAAGAAGGAAGGTTATACTTACCATAGTCAAGAAGATACCAAATTCCGGGTTCATTTGGACTGTGTCGCCGTCGGTAAAAATAAATTGTTTCTTTCTTTCCTTTTTACATGTAAGAACAATGGCAATTTGTTGAGCAGCAACTGAAAGGACGGGCAGGTCAATCCGATTGAATTCATCGAAACAACCCCAAGATCCAGACTGGGCAAGACCTAATTAGAAAACAGGACGAGACAAAAAGGAAAAATCAGTATTTACAGAGTAACTGACATTCTATCTCTGGCTACATTTGGTCATATACAGGTTGCAATGGATAAATTGTCTAATTTACGCAAAAATGAAAATAACACTATTTACATTATTTGATCTATTGTCCTCATCTTTGTCGCCATATTAATTACAACGTTTCCGTCTTCTTCAGGTGGTTGGAATGTCGAACTAAACCCTTTATTTCGCTCACTGGGTTAGACTGTTCTAGTTCCACGTGTCATGTCTCATGGGTGTCAGTTATCTCCTGTTAATTTTCCTCTGAAAATTCTCCACTGCCTTAACGGGTATTGAACTCACACTCTTTGGGATCCCTCACTGGATCTAACTAACGCCTTTATCCACTGTGCCATGTGTCCTTGAGGGTTCAGTTCGACATTCCAACCACCTGAAGAAGGCCGGAGCGTACAACGACCAACACGTTGTAATAAATATGGCGACAAAGATGAAGACAATAGACATACATAATATCTCATCTCAGAAATATAGACAGATACTGAAAATAACAGGCATTTCATTTTAACAGATATACTTACCAAAGTGACACAAAAAATATCTTGAAATACTACAAACTAAGTATATTTAATAAAATCGCCATCCGCTTCAATTACGTCTTCCAGACGACTTCGGAAACTCTCGTAACTCTTCTACACAGGCTCTTTTCATTTGGTGAATTCTGCCATAGCCATAATCATTGCCTTCAGTTTGTCTTTGGTGTTACAAGGAGTTTTGTTGGTCTCTTGCTCAACTGCGCTCCACACAAGAGGGTTGCAGTCTGGGGAGTTAGGTGGCTAGATGTAAGGAGTGGTGTGGTCGCAGAAATTGTTGGACAGCCATGACTAGGTTCTTCTACTTGTGTGGCATGGTGCAGAGTCCTTTTGTCAGATATAGCCTCTTCCGGCAGCCACCCGCTTGACCCGGGGCAGAACTACCTCCTGAAGGCAGCTGATGTAGTCATGCATGTTGAGTCTGAGGCCCACTGGGAAGATGGATGGAGGCATAACATCATCCAAATCTTTCCAAATCCTCTGCACTGTCCTCAGACTGACACTCAAACAATCTGAAATCTTTGTATTGGAGCTTCTGATGCGAATTCCAAGCAATACAGCAAGCTGTTTCCAAATTTCTGGCAGAGTAAATTGCGTCATGGCGCTATTTTTCTCACAGACGGTGCCCAACTGACCCTACTATATTGACAAAATCAGGAACGAAAAACGCGCATGCACGAAATAAAAAATAAAAAATAGCGACAATTTACCCATTGCACCATAAAATAGATAGAGAGATAGAGATGAAATGATAGATTAATATTTATTAATCCGACAGATTTTAGTACTTAAACGTTATTTTTAGTGGATAGCCATATTTAAGTAGGCCCTCTGTTCATAATCTATCTATCTATCTATCTCATTCGTTTCCTTTATCTATCTATCACATTTTGTTTCTTATCTCTCTCTCTCTCTCTCTCTCTCTATATATATATATATATATATATATATATATATATATATATATATATATATATATATCATTCTGTTTTTATCTATCTATATTTATCTCATTCTGTTTCTTATCTATCTATCTATCTCAGTTTATTCATTTCTTTTCTCAGTTTATTCATATCTATCTATCTATCTATCTATCTATCTATCTATCTATCTATGTTTGTTCCTTATCTATCACGTTCTGTCCGTTATCTATCTATCTCTTACGTCTGTTTCGTATCTCTTTCCCTCTCTCTCTCTCTCTCTCTCACACACACACACTTATCTATATATACATATATATATATATATATATATATATTACATAAACTTTACTTTTAGTGAATACCCATATTTGAGTAGGCCCTCTATTTATTTATTTTCATCTACCGGTCTGAATATTCAAGAAATGCTATAAGATATATGCGCTCTCAGGTAGGATTCGAACCTGTGTGCCACTAAGCAAGGAGGATGCGTCATATCGGAAATTTTCATATTAATACTACGGAGACGTGTGAAAGAGAAATGTGAATGATATATTTTAGCGTCACATTACGTTAAATCGTATTTGCTATGTCCCGCTAAAAATGGAGCAACCTATAGACACACACACACTAATCAGGGTGACGCACGTTCGAATCTTGCAGGAGAGCTCATATGTTTCCATAAGAAATATAGATAGATATGAAAAGGCTGAGAAAAGTACTTCCGGCTGCTTACCTTTGAAAATCCGGCCCAGTCCTCTGAAATCCATCTGGTCTGAGCAATTGAAGACTACAACATATTTGCCCAGACAACGGCCCATATCCTTGACTGTTTCAGTTTTCCCTGTTCCTGCAGGACCAGCAGGTGCCCCTCCCATGGACATACCAAGGGCCTGCGCTAATGTGATATAGCATCTGCGGAATAGAATCAAACAGGAAAACCCCAAATTAACGAGAAGTCAATCATTAACAATCACAAATCCTTTATTACCATCGATCATCCAGGAATACTTTAATCAGCGCTATAGGGTTTTTTTTTTGTTTTGTTTTTTAAACGGAATCACCTCAAGCAAGGCAGTAATGCCACTAAAACACACATTTTCCTTCAATTATTTATTAGCAATTAATTATAAATTCTATCCATAGGATGAGAGTTTTCATCGAGCTTAAAGTTTGCTCTATGTATATACGATAATTACACCCTTGCGCAAATTAATTCAAACAAAACGAATAATTCCGTTATTATCTACTTTTTTTTTCGTATTTTTCCAACGAAATATGACCCATTGCACATGTTAGTACTTCGTATGTCCATTCCACGAAGTCGTTCCTCGCAGATTACTCACAGATTATCGATTGGATTTAAATCAGAAGAATTTCCGAGCTGGTCTATAGTACTTTCATTTGCTCACTGGTAAGGTTTGCCATTTTGTTCGTGCAGCATTACAATTTTCGTACGCTTCCTTGGAGTAACGTTCATCGCAGACAATGGCGGTAGGACAACTCATCGACAGTCGAGACAATAGTGAATGAAAATCTTAGGCCATCACGGATGACGCAATATTTTTCAAAGCCAAATAAATTTCATCATACACCCAGAAAATATATTCATATTACTTCATACCACTGCAAATGACCTAATCTGAGGAAAAAATAGAAATCGATTACACCCTGTCACTCCAATGGGTGTAAAACTGACCGTCTGCTGAAAGAAAGGAAACTAAAGCGGTTGTTTAGATTAATTTACACATGGATGTAAAGAAGAGTTACCCTTAATTAATTATTTACAATTTATTATAAGATTAATTAATTATTGAGATTAAAAATCAAAATTAAAGGCTGGATTTTTTTAACTTTTTAATTAAAGAGTAGTTTTTCTTAATTATTATTTAAAATTAATTATAGTAAAAATTCTATTAATAAGACTTAAGATCAGGTTTAAAGTTAATGTTATTTAATATAGGAATGCGTTCGTTCCAACTATCGTTTCTCGGGGAATTTCATAGTTCATGCCTCTTTTCATTGAATGGGTAATATAAAAGGAAAGAGTAAATGCTTCTAACTTACCTGTCCGTAAGTGGGGTGATGACCAATCTCTCGGGGAATCTCACAGTTCATGCCTCTTTTCATTGAATGGGTAATATAAAAGGAAAGAGTAAATGCTTCTAACTCACCTGTCCGTAAGTGGGGTGATGACCAATCTCTCTGTGCAGCCGAGGATTTCGTTTTGGTATGTGAAATCCACATCGGTGATAGAGATGAGGCACTTGTCTTGGTCTTCCAGGAAATAAAACCGTGACTGTTTCAGCCATTCAAAATCGTTTGGACTTCGGATATGTAAACGACACTAAGAAAAAAAGAACAGCTTCCAGTTATTGATGTATCGTCTTGATTTTTTTTCTATTTTCAAAAATACCTTAAACGCTTTACTTAATTTAACATTCACAATGCATTTTAAGTATTAAATGCATTATAGCTTTTTTTAAATAAATTTTCACTTTGGAAAAAAAAATTATTTGTTCAAAATCAAAAATGTAAACAGATTTTCTACTCAGTTGGAAATAGAAATTTCAGTGATTCTTCGTTTTACTTCCTCGGGTTAAATCATCCACCCAGAGTGTTCTCATTGGTCATCCATAGAAAATTCAACATTAAAAAAAAATCAACTAGCAAGTCGTAAAACCCGTCAACATAACAATTACTACTAGTGAGTTTGGTACAGTTATAATAACCCAACAAAGGTTGGCTTGTAAAATCAACAAGCCTTATCACGGCCACTGATTAGTAAATTTGATCCTCACTAGGTGCCCTACACAGAATTTGAAATAAAATAACCCAGTGAGTAAAATTAACCGACCTAACTTACTGCTGAGTATTAATTTGATCCTCACTGGGTGTCTCATACAAAATTCTACATTAAATAAATCAACAAATTTTGTCATGTAATCAAAGATTTAGAAAAAAATTTTAAAATTCATATGCCAAAATTAAAAATAATTTCAAAATTTAAAATATTATAAATTATTTTAATTGCATGCATGAGTTCCAGTATAAATAGTTATAAATAATTATTCACCGATTTTATCATTGTGATAATTTTGCATTATATCAAGTATTAAGAATATAGTAACTAGGGTTCTGTAAATTGGAGGAGAGAGTTATCAATGATAATGTTCTGACTTCGAATCTACGGTTATCTTCCTCTCTGTTTATTATTTTAATGTACTTTTTATCACATCAAATTTGGTGAGTCGCTAACGGATTTTCATTCCGAAAATGCGACCCAGAGAAAAAAAATAGTTTGGGAATCACTACCCTAGGGAAAATCTTCATGAGATCTGACATGCTTGAACCTCTCGGCAACAGATTGCATCGATGGGGAACGTAGGTTCGAATCCTTCCGAAGAACCCATATCTACTGACATTAGTTTCGTATTCAAAACGTAGACTAAATCATTTCTAAGTGATTATGGATTCAAATCCAACACTGTTTCTCATCGCTTTAAACGGTATATTTAGTGGATAACCTTTTTTAAACAGTGACTTTACTATTTATTTATTACAGTCTTTATTCCTCATAAGCATTTTAACTCTACCATGTACCTTGTGGCTCTCGAATTATGCATTAAGTGACCTTTATTATTAAAAAAAACTGTAAATTCAACTCACCAAGTTATCAAAAATGTCTCTCTGATGAACGTGGATTGTGATTAGCGTCTCATATTTAGTGCGGTCTGTTTTGTTTAGATCAAGCGTTGTTTGGCCAATTAACGTGTTGAGCAGTTTCAGAAATTCCTGGTTAGTTTGTTGCATAATCTTTCGATCAGTTCGGGCTGCCACAAGGGCTTCAGTTGAATCCCGGGTCCAAATCATTTGGATTCCTAAAATCCCAACCTGAAATATCAAGAAACAATTTTTTTTTTACCCGTATTATATAAGTGATAAATAATAACATTTCGTTTCACTGTTCCTTGATGTCCCAACGGATATAAATTTATGAATATCAGCGACCACTACTTATCTAAAACCGTTGGTCATTGTCAGTGGTTACATTAACATTCATAACGACAATTCGGGGAATGCTCTAGATTAAATCATCTGGTAATCGCGAAACAATGCTTCTATACATACGAAAATCTTAATTTGACTTTCGAATGTAAAATAATTACAGTAGATCGATTCTTTATTTATCGATTAAGAGAAAAACAGAAAAACTTTTACCCCAGTGACGTCAGAATTTGATTTAGAATATCTTCTTGATATCGGGTCGAGAAATTTTCAGCACCCCCTTGTCATATTGATACCCATATAATGTGACCAGCTTTTGTGACGGCTGAATAAAATAATTTCCTATAACTTCTTTCATGACGACAATGATTGTGCTTCCTATTCTCTGCCATATCTTGTGTGCAGTTGTCAGTCAAACTTTTGCTTCACCTGTTATGCTTTCGTCTTGCAATCTGATCCAACCACATTTTTCTCTTTCAATCTTGCCTATGATATCAATTATGTGTTAGTGTGTTCTCTGATCCATGACGGATTATTAAAATTATATATATATATATATATATATATATATATATATATCAAGTTAGTCGATGTTTTGAAATTTTTCATGCAACAAAAACAGACTATCATTATTGTTTCGTCCGTGTATTGTTTGATATATTGAAATGTAATTGTCATCTTTGATAATGGCTTATGCAACCCAAAAGCTTAGATTGGATTTAAACATGTATCAATATGGAAGGAACTTACTTAAAATAAATAGACAAAACTTGTCTATATTATTTAATGAAACATGCATCAATGAAAAATATATATATATATATATATATGTGTGTGTGTGTGTGTGTGTGTGTGTGTGTGTGTGTGTGTGTGTGTAATCTGGGGTAGCGAATTCGATGATGTTTTTTTTCTTCTACCCAAATTTTTGGTCGAAACCTGATACAAAGCGTCGCAGTGCTGTCCAGTATATATATATATATATATATATATATATATATATATATATATATATATATATATGTATACCCAAGTATATAATTGGTGTATACGGAATGAATTCAAATACCCAACAATTACTATTCTTAAAAGAGTGCTCAATACAGAGTAGAGCAAATATAATTATTTATTTAAAAAATTTATAACATAAATATGTTATAAAATCTATGTATGTATGTATGGATATATTGTCTATATATATATATATATATATATATATATATATATATATATATAAGCAATCAGAACTCACCTGGGCGGGAAAGGTGTTCAAGAAATCAAGTAGCTGAAAGTTGGAATCTTGGATGAGTCCTGCAGCATTTCTGATGACAGTGTGAAGTGACTTCTGCGACATCACCATTAATGCCATCAACCAACATTCTACGTTGCCTTCGGCTCTCACAGGTTTGTCCAGCTAGAATATGTAAATCACCAGAAATACATATATATATATATTCTAATTTGGTACTACATAAATGAACTGTAAAGAGTGATAAGTCGTAAAAAAAATGCAAATCTTTGAAGGGGAAACATTCATTAAACCTTCCCTAACATGTGACTCTAATCACAATTGAAAAATATTGAAGTTTTACACTTTCAGAAGCGGGGTGGTGGATCCTATTCATAATATCGATACAGTATCAAGTCGAATCCTGATTTTTACAGAGTTAACTGCATTTAGTTGTTAAAAAAAGACTTCTTTTTTCTATTTTTTCTAACAAAAAGTTTTCTTATAAATAAAGAATAAACGGATATATATATATATATATATATTAACAACTAAATGCAGTTAACTCTGTAAAAATCAGGATTCGACTTGATACTGTATCGATATTATGAATAGGATCCACCACCCCGCTTCTGAAAGTGTAAAACTTCAATATTTTTCAATTGTGATTAGAGTCACATGTTCTTTCTTTTTATTTATATATACATATATATTAAGTCTTAACTCTATTGAAAATTTTCAACATGTGTTTCGTCTGTATACCTGCAAATTTCAAATCTTTGCGAAGCACATTTTGTAGCATTTCAGGAGTTATCTCCTCCTTCAGAGCTAATTATATGCGTTCTTTAAACTCAACTAAGTACTGATCTTTTGATGATAAACCTTTCTTTTTTTATGAAACCCGGTGCAAAGAAATCTACGTGGGGTCAAGGGTCATCGATGATGCGTTCTTGTGTACTCATTATTAATAGGGTCATGGAAATGAATGAAATGAAAATTCGAAAAGAAAATTAGACACAAAATTAGACACTTATACACTTCTAAAACATATTAAACATGATGAACAGAAACAAAGGTGAGTTTTTAAAAAGACTGTCCGATTTCACTGAAATAGTTCATTCTGGGACGCCCTGTATAAGAAATGATGAATGGAATCTGGGCTTTGACATTTATAGGTGTACCAAATAAAAAAATTGACCAGCCTCCACGTTTTTTTGGTGGGTGGGGGTTACCTTGATTTCTTCACCCTCACTGGACTGAACACTCAAGATTAGCTCGTAATGCCGTTCGTGGAATTTGACAGTTTTGATGTTGTCAAAGACGCTAAGAAGATGAGCCTGGATCGTGTGGCAATCGCTGGCCTGGCCGAGGATTTCAAGCAATGCCGGGTCAGACACAAAGAAAAACCGCGGGAAAAGTAAGCGTTTCTTCTCCAAATATCTGAAAAATAAAAAGATAATTTTTGTTTAAGAAGCTATTTTATTTGATAAGTTATCATGCTTAGCCGAAAACATCATCAGCACGTTTTCATTTTATTTGGATGACCAAAACAAAGTTCATCCGCTTCATTAAGTTTGTTATCCGCGTATTGTAGTTGTTAATATTGTCTATTCTTCAGGCACGCTTACGGCCACACCATGTTGAAACACCGGTGCCCGTACGATCACTGAAGTTAAGCGACGACGAACCTGGTCAGTACATATATGGGTGGCCGTTTGGGAATTCCAGGTGCTGTAAGCTAAGATGTGCGTGTGGTTTAATGGATAATGGCTCGAAATTGTTAATCAGAGAGTCGAGTTCCCGTACGATCACTGAAGTTAAGCAACGTCGATCCTGGTCAGTACCTAGATGGGTAACCGCTTGGAAATCCCAGGTACTGTAAGCTTGGATGTGCGGGTGGTGTAATAGAGAATGACTGGGAATTTTCAGTCGGGGAGACGAGTTTCAATTCCCAGTGGGTTCGTTATAGTCACTTACGCGCAAATAACCCTGGAAAAGATATGAATCCACCCCTTCTCCCCCAGTGATCGGTTAATTCGTAAGAAAGTAGACTTCTTAAGTCCACTATTATCATACTTCCTAGATATACTTTCCTTCCAAAACTTTTGTCTTTGATTGCGTCTTGAATATGATAAAAAAAAACTATACCCGGCAGCAAGGCCACTGATCAGGAGGGTTTAAGGAGCGTAGAACCACCTTTTAATTGAAGTTGTTACCAGTTCCAACCTTAACCTTGGTGGTAGCACCCGTTAGGGTCCCAGCTATGGGCAAATAGTGAACTCATAAACTGGCGCCATAACACTATGAAATTATAAAATACATATCTATAGCAAAAATACTGGTAAATTTGCAGTATAAGCGCCAAAAGCACTCGGTATTGAGATATACCACTCTGGTGTGAAATTGCCTGATTGTTTCGAAAATGACATTAAAACATTGAGCTCGATTACCGTTTAGTAAATGAGTCTTGACCGTAACCCAATTGAAAACCTTTGGGCGATAATGGACAAGCGTGATCGTAATAGGAAAGTTAACACAGAAGATGAGCTTTTTCGCGAATTAAAAAAATGCTGGAAAAATCTGGCGAAGGACGTTGACAATTTAGTCTATAGCATGCCACGAAGAATTAAGATCGTTATTAAAGCAAATGGTTACCCAACAAAATGCTAAATCATTTTCACTTGTATAATGTACATATGAACACCTGTATTAATAAATGAATTCTATTACACACTTGTCTTGGTAAAAATACAAAAATCAACTTTCTATGGGTACACCCATATATATATATATATATATATATATATATATATATATATATGTGTGTGTGTGTGTGTGTGTATGTATAAGTGGGTAGGTATGCAGAAAATAGAAAAAAAAGAACACGTTGGGTGCATAATCCGGGGTTCCTTAGTATTTTTTCTTTTTTCTTTTTAAGAAGAGAGTGCTCCATACAGAAGTAGAGCTAATATTTTTTGTTTAAAAATATGATTCCTTCGCTACATAAGAGTTCTCATGTTTCAAAAACGAGAGCCGAAATATCCAAATAATTATTAAAATTAAGTTGGATTGTGGTGTTTAGTCCCGTTTCATCTTCAAGCGAAATTTTAGGAATAAGCTATTTGTTGGTTTACGTGTATTTTTAGGCCCGGTCATTTTGGAATTCGTTGTTGTGGGAGTGGCTAGACTATTTTCCTTCGTTAAGTGGTCAGAGAGTTGATTCTTATCAATAGATTCATCATCTTCTAAGAGGTTTTGGTAAGGTTGAGTAGGGTATCTATTTCAAGGCTAATGTTTGCGGTCACCCTTTAGTTAGTTCCCAGTGAGGGATATTTTTATGGCGCGCCTACAAGTCGTCATGTGTCTGGGGAATTGTCTTTTAGTATTGTCCATCTGATTATCTATTTATTTATTTGTTTATTCAAGTGGGTGTTTTATATACAGATCGCATTGCACTGAATTTCAATTTGTTTTTTTGTTTTTTGACGACTGCAAAAAGGGTTTTTCCTATTTAATGATTTGGCTTTGCTTTTAAGAATTTTACTTAGCTATGGGATTTTTTTTTATATGCTAATTATTTAATGCGAAAGTTTGTTGATGTCTGCAAAAAACCATTAACTCCTGCCTATGGTTTAATAATTTTTCATTATTTAGAAATTTAATGATGTGTAGTTTTTCCTGTAAGCATAAAGGTCATGGGTCATCCCAGGTTTTACAGGTTCTTGTTTTATTTATTATTTTCCATTTTACTTTTGGTGTTTTATTCGTTTCTTTTAGATGCCAGAAATATTGGGATAGAGATGTCTGTTTTCTATTTTGAATATTGTTGAAGGAGCTCTTGTGTTGCCTCCATCTAATTTTAAAATTATTCTTTGTTGAGCCTATGTATATCCTATCAGTGTTAGGACTCTCAATGGATGAGATAGTGCACTGGTATACCACAGATTTTGTGAAGCATTTATTTTCCAAAGGGCAGTTTTTAGGGTTTCTACAATCACATAATTTTTCGTTATTTTTATCCAATTTTAGTTTATGTGTTTTATTACTGTTTTGGTTTGCGTGTTTTTCTAGGATTTTCTTATTATGTCTTTTTATGATTCTTTCTATATTTTCAGTGCAGCTGTAACTCAATTTCAAGATGTTTTTGTTAAAGATGTCGCTAAGTTTGCTATTAGTGGGAAAGTGCTTTTCAATTAAAGCTAGGAACTTATGGCCTAGTTTGGTGCTGACCATTTGGTTGTACGGGGGGGTGTATACCAGATGATCTTTCTTTTCCTGTTTTTCTTATTATTGGTACTATCGTTTCTATAGGTTGTCAGCGTTTTTGTATCCGCTATTTTTCAGGGCTGTGTTGTAAAAACTACTGTGTTGTTGGAATATTTCCTTATTTGCTAAGTTCATACTTATTCTTTTCTCTATTGATGTGGGTATATGCTTAATTATAGATGAAGGGTGGTTTGACTTAGGATGTACATACAGGGGATTAGTATTAGGTTTTCTGTAAGGTAGGTGAATGTTGCAATCGGATGTCTAGCCACACTGATGAGCTGTGATACACCGAAACCATCTGTTTGTCGATGACTATATATATATGTGTGTGTGCACTCTTCTCGTTAAATGTGCTACCAATTTTAGATTTTGGTTTTGTTATTCTGTAAAGCTCTTTGTTTATGATACTGTAGTGCAGGCTGTAAGATCAAATAAACTACCGCCTTCTTCCAAAATTCTTCCAAAGGATTCATTCGTTTGGACCAATTTTACTAAGAGAATGGTTGTATATAGATGATATTTTAGACATTTTTTTAATCCGTCTAACAGCAAATGACATTCAAATTTAATAACATGGCTACATTCTTCCTCATTTTCCCTGATTTTTTTCTGTTATATTGTTTGTTTACACCACCGAACAGATGACGTAATAATTGTTCAAAATTCTTCGATAAGACATTTTATTATTAAATTACGAATGGTTTTTGTTTTCTTTTATCCTCAATATTTTTACTGCAACGCTCGCTTTTAAAAGAGTTTATCAAAGGTGATTTTACAAGTGAATTTCATACGTGGTGGTCGGTTGGAATGGTCACAATTTACACTATTTGGTCATTTACAAACGGTTGAGGGCATAATGTGACATGATTACAGATGTGGATTTTACAAGTTAGTAGATGTATACCTTGTGACCTGTTGGAATGAGAATTACTGGAATTATAATTTAGTCTAACTGATAAATTACAAGTGTTTGAGGGAAACATGACAGAGTTACATGTGTGGATTTTACAAGTCAGCGTCGGCCAAATGAAATGAGAATGACTGTTGTAATTTACTAAAAATGCTAAATTACAAATGGTTCAGCAGGAATGTTACGGTGTTTACAAATAAATGAATCTCTATATGGTATAGGAATTAAGATAAGTTGTTATGAAAGGCACAGACTGCCAATCACACTATTTGGATTTTACTAGCATATAAAAAAAATGTCCTTGGGTTAATCCCTGTTCTGTAAATGATTGGCTGAGCAGGGATAAGGAGAGATAGCAAAAAGATAACATTTAATAAGGTTACGAAGGACAAAAAATTGTGAGGAGCATAACTGCCTACGTCCTGACGGGACAGAACACGTAGAAGAAGTGGTTTCTTGGCGAAATGAAAACCATTTATTTACAATAAATTTAATTAGTACCTAGAAATATCTGGGTTTGAACTCATGACGCAACTGTGTGTTTTAAGCAGCAAAATCGGAGCAGAAAGTAACGATCTCCCCCCACACCTATTCATCGAGGAAAAAATGACACTTGAAATAAACCAGATGAAAGTGTTATGTAAATTTTTGAGCAAAATTCAGCAATCGATCCCGCAGTTTTTTGTTTGTTTGTTTTTTTTTACACCCTTCCTCAATTCTCCAAGAAGAGAATAACCAACACATTTTGCCACACTTTATATTGAATATCCTTCTCGAAGGATAATCCTCTTCCTTTTTCTATTCTTCAACTGACAACCCATTTGTTGAAAACTGGTTTCCTTTAAATTAACTAGATACCAGAAAAGTAGATGCCTTTTTACCGAAATCAAAACAAAAAATATCGCTACCCAATGTTTTAAAATATCTGCCAAAAATCAAGGAATTCTCCGATTCAAACAAAATGTTTCTTATTCATTAATGAATGCATTGTATACTGAATAGGTTATTTTATTAGAAACATGCTTTAGAATCATTATTTTCACTCATGTTTTCAATATATTGTGTGTATCTTTTAATTTGGAGAGTTTTCGTCAAATTTTACAGTTTTATGAATTGTCATATACATTACTTCCCTTAAATGGAACTCTTCATGTAATTATTACCTCCCTTAATATTATGTTCGATATATACAGTAAGCCCTCGATTATTACGGCTAATGAGTTCATTAAAAATACGCACTAATCAAAAACGCATTAATCGAATATAATAACTTACAGGAAATGATGTAATTTGTATCTCAAATTTTATTCATTCACATTTAATTTCTAATTAGTGTACTTTTTAATTAAAGTATAGGCACAGAAAAGGAGATACAGTAAAAATACTACGAATTAATGTTTATTAATGTGATTTTTTTTATGAAAAATATATTTAGAATGGTTTGCCGCATTATGTTCCTCTGTTCTTTATATTTTAAATGCTGCTTGTATATTATGTTGAAGAGATTAACATGGCTGCGTGTTGAAGAGCATTTAACATTTATACATTATTGAATCAAGGAAAAACAATGAGGAAACGATTTTTGTTTCAACGATAAAATATATATTAAAATCAACAAATACAAAACAATTTTGTAATGTGTGTATATTAAGGAAAAGAAAGTAGTTGCTTTTTATCTGTTAGCTTGAATAAGATAAAAGTGTAATTAAGAATGTTTCTTGAATAGAATGTTCAAAGTTCTATGTTGAAATAGAATGTTGCATTCAGAAAAACATACAGTTAATTCAGTTGTGTGTTATTTGTATAACTAACAGAGTGTTGGTTTGTAACTTGGCTTGTTCACAGAAAACGAATGGTGAAATGTAATTCAAGTTCTGTGTCTGTGTGTGCGTAGTGAGTAGAATCAATAGTCTGCGTAGACGCGTATGAGTTGGTGAATTCTACTGTCTATTTTTGGAACAAAACACTGCTTTTATAACTATTGCTAGGCTCCAGAAACAAAGGCAGGAGAATTGAACGAATACAGAAAATATATGATTGGATGAAAAATTAACCAATCGGTGATTTTCTAACAAAAGCATGTTTGTGAAATTCACGGCAGAAAAAATTCAATGTGGTGACTGCGATTAGTAAATTGTCCTGTGGTAAACAGTATTTATTATTTGACCAATCACAGTTGAGAAAAATGTAGGCGTGGCAAACGTAATAGTAGTCACTACAATATAATTAGCTTAGAAATTAAATTTTTATCGATGTTATTCCAAATATCTATACTTTCTTCTTTTAATTCATCGATATTTTTAAAAATGCCTTTCATTTTTCTGGTATTTCTTTTTCATTTTTCTATATATTTTCAATGGGATTTAAATCGGGTGACTGTGGCGCCCAGTCTAATAGTTTTAATTTGATTTTTTTTTAAGAAAGAACCCTATTTTATGTATATTTTGTATTTTTGGAAAATTTCCAATCATAAGCATTAGTATTTTAACCTGAAAAATTATAATCTTTCCATTGTAAATGTATTAAGAAATGTAAATTTCTGTATCTAATTAAATCGTCCATTTTTTTAAACAAAAATGGGAAATTTCTTTTTAAAACCTTCAAAATAAACATGAAAAAAAACTTCAAAAAATTCAGAAAATTTTAATAGTGACAAATATTCAAATATGTATTTTAATTATTAGCTTATAAAATTTATCCATTTATAACCTTCCATATTTTTAACACTACTGTAGTTACTTAGATAACCTAATACTTGGCAAACAAAATAGTTACCCATTTTAAATTTTAGAACATTTTTAATTAATCGACATCTATAAAAAAAAATCAATTTTCAATTATTATGGTTAAATTGAAGAATGTTTTACTGCACTAATCAAATATTGGCATATAAAAATTTTAGTGCATTAATCAAATATGCATTAATCAAAGGATTCCTGTATTGTGACAAATACAATTTTTAGAAATAATGAGTAAGAGTAAATATATATATATATATACTAGCAGTAGAGCCCAGCGTTGCCCGGGGATGTAACAGTAAGAGATAGATCAAGTATCGACCATTATAAAGACTGAAAAATAAAACTGACAAAGGTTATTGTTTAAGGTTGACGGACACGCATGTCTTAATTAGTTTTTTTGTTTTTGTTTACGAATTGGTCAAACTCAAACAAAAACATTATTTTCAATCGTCATGAGTCTACCGATTGAATAGAATTTTATTATAAATAATTGTCTTGTAAATGGAATTTTTAAAGCATTCTGAATGTAAAAATAAAGAAAAAAGTGTGCAAGACAATAAGAAACACTACCTGCCAAAAAAAGGTGAAGTTTTGTTGAAATCGGTTGAAAAATGTAGGAAATTCGATCCCATATATAAACGAACACACACACACACACACACACACACACACACACACAACCTGGGTTTTATAAGTATAACTCGATATGAGTTGTCCCCCTTTCATTACTGCCTCTTAATCGTGTGTTCAAATTGATTTAGTGCAAAAACAATTGTGTTTTTTTCAATTTTGGGCGCTGTCAGAACCACCGCAAGGTAATTTTACGTAGTCCTTTGAAGTTTTGTTGAAATCGGTTGAAAAATGTAGGAAATCCGAGCCAAGATATAAACGAACACACACACACACACACAACCTGGGTTTTATAATAAGTATGATGTAATGTATGTATGTAATGTATCAAGCTTTTCATATTGATGGAGATTTCCTTACTAAACTTTTAAGATATTGTAGGAAGCCAACATCTTGATTAGGTTATTTTTTTTTACTTCTATTCACATGTGCTATCCATTTTCATTGTTGCTGCTGTTGGAAGTCTTCGAGGGATATGGTTCTTATTTGATAAAGTTCTTTGTGATTCTGTAGTGCCAGTCTATAAATATCTGATTAATTATTCTTTTTTAAGACTTAAAATAATTCTTTCACTTGAAACCAATTTTAATCCTTGAATTGAAAAAAACAATTGAAATTTCCTTAATTCCTTCAAAATAAATGTGAATAAAAAAAACTCAAAAAATTCAGAAAATTTTAATAGTGACAAATATTCAAATATGTATTTTAATTATTGGCTTATAAAATTTATCAATTTATAACCTTCCATTTTTTTAACACTACTGTCATTACTTACATATCATAATACTTGACAAACAAAATAGTTACCCATTTTAAATTTTAGAACATTTTTAATTAATCGACATCTATAAAAAAAAAAATTAGTTTTCAATTATTATGGTTAAACTGAAAAATGATTTACCGCACTAATTGAGTATTATGGATGCACTAATCGAAATTTGGTATTAAAAAAAATAGCGTATTAATCGAAAAGGCATTTATCGAATAAAAATTAATCTAATTTGTAACTACCTTTGATTTGCACTTTCCATATTTAGCGTTAGATCCGTTGCGCGCCATTTTGTTTATTAAAGCCTTAGTTAAGCTATTTCCTGGTCCTATTGTTTTTATCACAAGAAAAATCTTTGAAGATATTATATCAGTAAAACAAATTATGACATATCAAGTGCGAACCTACAAATAATTCGTCCCGGATATTATTTCGAATAATTTGACTTCGAAACTTATTTCTAGAGCAATATTGGATTTTTAAGAGATTTTAAAATGTGTAGTATACATTTTTCGTCGATATTGGCGGTTCGATGAGTCGATGAGTGACGAATAAGCGGGATAAAGTTTTTAAAATGACTAAGACTTTAATTACACACTGAAATTAATTCAATTTAATACGGATTAGCTTAAAGGCTATTATCTTTCAAATAAAACCAAAATTTACCATCAAGGAAGATATTTAAATTATTTAAAATGCGTTTTCGGAATTTTATACAATCAATCAAGTTCAACATCTCGTTATGTATTCGCTTTTAACTATATTTATATATTGTGTTGATATTTTATTTTGATATGCAAATTACAGAGTATTTCCTTAATTATCCCGACACTTGATTTGGAAAAAAGTGTCGTTAATTGAGATAATTAAATTTAATTTTGCTCGAGGAAGATTTCGAAAAACTAGAATACTCAACTATAAATCTAAAATTGTTTTGTGTCATATAATTGCTTATTCACTTGGAAGTAAAAAGCAAAAAATAAACACAATGAACATCTTCGAAGTGGATTATTTATAAATAAAAAAAAAAAAAGATCGGTTCTAACATCTGTGGGAGGGGACGGCCGACCACTTGACCTCTTAAGTATCTGGCATCTCAAGTGTTGGGGTGAAAGAAATGAGAATTATACAGAGAATGAAGTGGCGTGACTATCTTTTCTTTTTATGTGCCATGTCCTTTCAGGACGTTGACGATCATGGCTCTCCACCTCCGTCTATCCCTTACAGCTCTCAACAAGTTCCTTCCCTCTGCTTCCTTCCCCAGACCACGTTCTGTCATCCACTTGCTTAAGCCTGCTAGATATGTCATGTGTTGTTTTCCTCTGTCTCTCTTTCCCTCTATTTGGCCCGTGAGTATCAGATTCTCTAGACCCTCCTTCTTCCTTATGTATCCCAGAAACTTGAACTGCTCTTTCCTGACATTAAGTACAAGCCTCCTCCTTGTTTACACCCTCTCTAAGACCAACCACCGTGCCACGGGCCTCGTGATCCTCTTAAGTGTGGCGCAAAATATTGTAACAGGAACCATATAGATGTGTCTGTGGAAGTCGTAATGCCACAGCGTTAGTCTTTGAATAAATGAATAGATATTAAACTTTTTTTTTTTTTCAAATAATTCTTTTCACTATTCTTCGATTATGTTATTTGAAATACTTTGTTTTAATATTCATTTGTTAAAATGATCCTAATTATGGTTACCCACCTGAAAGAGCTCAATAAAAACATTGTCTAAATTGTAGTAATTCTATGTATATTACTACCCACTATAAACATATTCATAATATTACTACCCACTATAAACACTCGTTTAAAACATTACATCATATCACCATTTTTCTACAGATCCATTATTCATTAATCTAACTTACGTCTAAAATAATAAGGATTTTACAACTTTCCATTTTTCATATATATATATATATATGTGTGTGTGTGTGTGTGTGTGTGTGTGTGTGTGTGTGTGTGTGTGTGTATGATCCTTTGCTTAAGTGGGAATAAATTTAATTTTTTAGCTGTTGAAATAAATTTCAGTATAAAACTGAAAATTCAAATGTAAGGTTTTTTGTTTGAAAGATTTCTTAAGTTTTATATATATATATATATATATATATATATATATATATATATATATAACACACACACACACATATATATATATATATATATATATAAAAGTGAACATAGAAGTCAACATATATGCAATCGTCAGTTTCATGGCCTGACGATTACATATCGTGAAACAGACTGTCGCCTCTAAGTGTTGACATATATGTTCACTTTTATATTTACACACGCTCTATCTCTGATATTGAGCACTTTATCCCATAAATATAGCATACCTTAAGACTATATTTCTTTCATATATATATATATATATATATATATATATATATATATATATATATATATATACGATACGTTACTCACACATTGCTGCCCTGACTTAAAGTTTTATGCTGAATCCCAGTTTTTTATACGCTTCTCATAATTATCAATTCTCTATTTAGGTGGCCTTTTTCTGATTTGTGTTATCTGTTGCGCAAAGTGGGGAGCGAGTAGAGATGAAAAGAGGCCGTTACCGATATCGGTATAATATCAAGATTTTTGGCGTACTGCATAAATACCGGATGTATGCGTCAAAGATAAGAGGAAGGCTGGTGGATGGCTTTAAATTTGTCAAACCCCAACAATATTTATCATAAATTTATTTCCATGCCTGCAGACAGATTTGATTTCTTGTCTCCTGTTTAGCATTATATTATCCACCATGCCTTGCAAAATCGCCATCTTTTCGCTCATGCACACGTTACGTTTGTTACACTAACCGGCAAACACATGCTCACTACTGAAGATCTCCAATTTAACTATGGGGTTTGATTTATCCTCCTCTCTTTTATACCAGTAGGTGGCTATAATACTCCTGTTTCCCCTCTCTTTTTTCATCACCAATATAAAATCTTTCTTCACTCTCGCTACGTATTACAACCCTATAGCAGAAAAGAAACCAATATCTGAAAATCATTTTTTGATTTTTCTTATAGTGACACTTTTGACTCGCTCTCTCTCTCTCTATCTATCTATCTATCTATATATATATATATATATATATATATATATATATATATATATATATATATGTATGTATATATCTTCATCCAGCACTATTCTTATGATTTTGTCATTGTTCTTCTTGATTTGTTTTATTATATATATAATATATTCCACAAAGAGGAAAAAATTCGATACAGTTTATTTAATTGTTGTAATTTTTGTTACAATTATTTGAAACAAAAACAAAGAATAGGAATGTTGTAGCTTAAAACAAAATAAAAGACACAAATGTTTGATGTGCTGTTCAAACAAAAAAAAAGCTAATTTTTTATGTTAGTTAATTTTTTTCATCATATAGTAAATTTAAAATTTTTTGTATATAATATATATATACAGTAGCGTCCAAAACTAAGGGACAAAATTTTAAAACCTAATATTTGTTAGAAATAACAACTGTGAAAAGCTGAAATTTTGACAACTGGTATTCGTTATCATCCATAATAACATACTAAAATTTGAATCATTTGCAAAGGATAGAAAAAGAATTATAACAATTATTTATTTTTTCAAATTTGGAACGTCCAAAAGTAAGGGACAAAATTGAGAAAAACAATGTAAACGGCAAAAAACAATAAAAAATACATGCACAATCAATATTTAGTAAATGAGCCCTTGCTCTCAATGACAGCTGCACATCTTCGACTACAAGAACGAATCAGTTCTTGACAATCCTCGATACTAATTTTAGACCATTCTTCTTGAAGCTTCACCCACAAATCCTCCGTGTTAGTGGGATTTCTTTCCATAACTTTCACTCCTAAGGTCTTACAAAGATTTTCTATTGGATTTAAGTCAGGACTTTGCGGTGCCCAATCCATAATTTCCAAATCTTGCTCGCTAAGGTAACTCATTACCACCTTTGCCTTGTGACATGGGGCATTATCTTGCATAAAGGTAGCCCTATCGAAACCTGAATTCTGTATGATTGGCACAACATGATCTTGAACAATGTTTTTATAGATCTGCGCGTTTACACGAGTTTGTAACCGGACAAGAGGCGTTGTACCTTGGCTAGAAAACATTCCAAATACCATGACGCTTCCGCCCCCAAACTTGACAGTTTTCTTAGTACACTTTGCACTTAATCTTTTAACAATACGTCTCTTTACATTGTTTTTTCCTTCATTTCCAAATAAATTAAACTTGCTTTCATCACTTAAAAATACTTTTGCCCAATTTTCATATGTCCAAATTACATACCTGTTTGCAAACTCTAATCTCTTCTTCTTATTCTTCGAACTAACAAGTGGTTTCTTCCCTGGGGTTCGATTAAACAGCCCTATTTCTTGCAGTCGTCTACAAACAGTCTGTCTTGACACATTAACACATGAGGTACTATTCATAACCCTTTTAATTTCTGTGCAAGACTTAAAACGGTCCTTTAATGACATACGCTGCATTATTCGATCTTCTCTTGCCGAAATTTTGCGGGGTCTGCCGGTTTTAAAAGCACTAACTATTTTGCCAGTATCATTGTAGGATTTAACAACCCTGCCTACAACACTCTGAAATCTCTCTAATGGTGTGCTTTTCCTTGTGTAGCTTCACAATAGCTTGTCTCACAGAGTAATCAAGTTTTGGCGTTTCGCCATGGTGTAAATGGCTGATGCAACGTTTACAAATGACGAAGTAAGACTTATTCTTTAGAGGAAATCAAAAATTTGAATATAGCATACTGTTTACATTGTTTTTCTCAATTTTGTCCCTTACTTTTGGACGATCCTATTTTGAAAATAAATAGATAATTGTTATAATTCTTTTCTATCCTTTGCAAATGATTCAAATTTTAGTATGTTATTATGGATGATAACGACTACCAGTTGTCTAAATTTCAGTTTTTCACAGTTGTTATTTCTAACAAATATTAGGTTTTAAAATTTTGTCCTTAGTTTTGGACGCTACTGTATATATATATATATATATATATATATATATATATATATATATAGGTTGTCCCCCAAAATTTGACATCATTTTAAAAGCCATTATCTTGAAAACTAATAAGTCTAGCTCAATGAAATTGAACAGTTTAGGCGTTGAACATCATAAGTTTATTATGAGACCGATGTCATAAGTGTTCAATATGTGCACCGCCTGTGACACGGCACACGTCAAGTCGGTAGTTAAGCTCTTACCAAACACGCTGTAGCCTGTCTCCGGTAACATTATCCAGTGCGGAAGTGATTCACTGCTTGAATTCATCAATCCTAGTAGGAAGAGGTGGGGACATAGACCGGTTCCTTCACATATCCCCATAAAAAGAAATCAAACAGGGACAGGTCCGGTGACCGCGGCGGCCATTTCATCAGAAAACTGTCTTCATCTCCACCACGCTTGATCGATCTCCTGGCAGATTCTCATTTAGATAAGCACGTACTGTCCTCTTCTATTAAATATAAAATTTCGATCTCTTTGATTCTGTAAAAAATGTGAGCTTATTTCAACAAGAATTACCAAAATTATTGGCCTGTGAAATGATGTCAAGTTTTTGACGACACCTTGTATTTCTGAGATGTGATATTGTAACTATTTACATTGTTCGGACTGTTGTCTTCATCTTTACTGTGATATTCGCAACGTCTCCACTGAACAATGTAAATAGTTTAAATAATTACAATACATCATGTCAGAAATATAGACAGATCCTGAAGAAGGCCGGGGCGTACAACGGCCGAAATGTTACAAATATGACAATAAAGATGAGCACAACAGTCCGAATGATGTAAATAGTGTAAATAGTTACAGCATCTCATCTCAGAAATATAGACAGATCCTGAAGAAGACCAAAGTGTACAACTGCCGAAACGTCATGAATATAACAATAAAGATAAAGACAACAGTCCGAACAATGTAATAGTATATATATGTGTGTGAGTGTATGAAATGTATATATATATATATATATGTGTGTGTGTGTGTGTGTGTGTGTGTGCAATTTATTATATATATTATTTATATTATATATGAGCGGTACTTATTTGTCTGGCGATCACAAAAGTTTGAATCCCAGGGTCACAAACTCACATCAATCCAATATATACATATATATATATATATATATATATATATATATATATATATATATATATATATATATATGTATTAGTTGTTATTTTTTTACAAGCTTGTAGTAAAAATAACAACTAATACGGCAAGAAATTTATATAAACAAGGATCAATTCATTCATAACGGATCTGGAGGTTTTTGTGTACTATTTGAATTGTTTGCGAGATGGGTGTCTCGCCATTTAAATCATTAACCTTTGCATTAGTTTTGTGTGAATAATTCATGTATTTGTAAATTGATTGCATGTTTATTGTAATTTAAATAACTGATCCATGTGCGACTTTTGGTTAATAAGTGCGACATTACTGTAATTATTGAACAATATAGTTCATGCCACTTTGACAGTAAAATTTACCAGTAAAATAATTTGTTCATTACCATATTTGGTATAAACGCAAACACTTTAAAAAATTTAAAATCAAACTCAGCGTTGCTTTGGCGCGTTCAAAAAACCAATAACTCATTTTCAATAGCATTTCGGATACAATACACATATATTTTCGATGTCCTCTTATTACTAAGAGAAAAAACAAGAACAACATCTATTATATACCTGAAGATGTCTGTAGGAACAGACGAAAGCTTGTAGTAAAAATAACAACTAATACGGCAGAAATTTATATAAACAAGGATCAATTCATTCATAACGGATCTGGAGGTTTTTGTGTACTATTTGAATTGTTTGCGAGATGGATGTCTCGCCATTTAAATCATTAACCTTTGCATTAGTTTTGTGTGAATAATTCATGTATTTGTAAATTGATTGCACGTTTATTGTAATATATATATATATATACATCCGATGTGATGAAAACGAAAGTAATATATAAATTCCAACGTTCACAGCATTAATCCAAAAGAGGGCTCGATACCGATAGTAGAGCGATAATTATTTATTTATTATAATTTTTATGTATATTTTTTCTTCTCAAACAAATGGAAAAAGGATGTGACGTTTCACACACGGCTTGCCTACAACCAGGATTGTTTATAACCTTTTAGATTCTCACCCGTCGAAGTGCAATTGAAATGCACTGAAACAAAGTTGCATCTTTGTAGTGAGTAAAATGGTTTTGTCTATATGATAAAATTATAATAAATAAAAATATATATATATATATATATATATATATATATATATATATATATATACGTCACTCGTTTTAAAAATGTATATGTTTACGTCTGTGCACATAAAAGTAGAACGTAACTTCAAGAAACAATTTTGAAACAATGTACTTAATTTCATTAATAATTCGATGATTATTTTCATTCTCTTCTGAGGAAATGCTTCGATGTTGTACCGAAATATCCTCAACCCGATCAAGAAGGCCTTCCGAAATCAATACCTTGAAATAGATTAAGCTGAATATTTTTCATCAGAGAGGTTGACACTTACATTAAGATGTTTTTCAAAGAAGAGGAGAGATACTTACCCAGTCAGGGACTTCTGACACAGTTCGAGTTGCTCAAGTAAATGTGGTAACAATTGCATAAGGGTTTCGTCCCCAACACAACAACGGACCACATTGGATGTCTCGTGGGCCCTCGTCATGATCTTCACCCAAGATTTGTCAATATTTGAAAACCTTTTCGCTTCCTGCCAACAAAGAATTTAACATTTTTAAAAGAACATAAACAAACGAACGTATTTATTAAGTAATATCAATGACTGGCTGCTCGTAACCGAGTACGCCTGTCTACATAGCACTTTAGTCATTCCCCAACACTTAGTAATATATTCAACAAAAAAAACCCAACTATCATAGTTAGCTGCAGTTGTGCTAAAAAAAACATCGGCCAGTAGATAGGTCGGCACAATCACCCCATTCTAAACAAGCGTTTGTAAACATTTCGTATATAATACGTTAAAATTTCCTTTTCTCAGCCGTGCGCCGATAGGGGTAAGATCTCTGACTGATACCAAATCGATCGAGTTTCGATCCTGGCTTGAAATAATCGGACGTCTAGCCACACTGATGAACTGATTTTATATATATATATGATTTTATATATATATATATATATATATATATATATATATATGTGTGTGTGTGTGTGTGGAGTCTACAAGACAAGTTTAACACCGAGCATCTTGGAGACCTTCCTGCGGTTAGATTTGGTGTTGTATGACAAACAACGTCTTAAGGTGAGCCTTTGTGTCATCTTAAAATTCTGAAATATATATATATATATATATATATATATATATATATATATATATATATATATAAAGAAATATAGTCTTAAGGTGTGCTATATTTATGGGATAAAGTGCTCAATATCAGAGATAGAGCGTGTGTAAATATAAAAGTGAACGTAGAAGTCAACACTTAGAGGCGACAGTCTGTTTCTACGTTCACTTTTTATATTTATATATATATATATATATATATGCGCGTGTGAGTGTTATGTCTGTGTGTGTGTGTTAAGTATATATTTTATATATATATATATATATATATATATATATATATATATATATAAGGACACTTCGATTCGACGTGGTGTAATGATTAGCAAGCTTGTCCTGCTATATCAATTACTACTGAGTAGTTGACACTATTCTCACTGGATGCCTCCTACCTTCGGCCTTGTGTCACATCTAAGCTACTCTTAGTAAATCAGTATATATATATGTGTGTATGTGTGTGGGGGCGCTCACGCGTGTATGTGCAAAGTGAAAAATTTAAATTTAAAAATGAAATTAAAAAAGTTGAATAGATTTTCAGTTCTTGCGATAAAGTCTCGGCTTTAGAAATTGTGTAGAAATATTTAAATTTGATAAGTTACTTAGGCTGTTTAATAAGCGTTTATGAAACCATATTCTGCCAATAATACAATATTCTTTTTTAGACGTTGATGAGCGAAACATCACAAAATATTTTGTCAGTCTTCGAAAACATCGTAAACTTCACCTATTTTTTAATAGTCGATCATTTTACCTGTATTTTTAGCGATGGATCGTATATAAGAGTTCCACTTGAGGTTGGGTGTGAGTTTGAGGCTTAACATTCTTTCAAGGCACAGAGCTTCCTCGAAGGGGCATCCGTTCATCGTAACTGACGGTAGTTCGGGGTCTGGTCGGCAGTGATAGAATTTAACCAGTTTAGTTTTCGAGGCATTGAATGTAACCAATCGGTTTATTCCCCACTAGAAAGTTATTGTTTTAAAAGTTAGACAAAATTACCAAACCAAATTAACAAAGACACTCTACCCCAGCCTATTAAGCATCATATTGCTACTAGTGTTCTTCCTGTTCACAGCAGACCTTCTCGGCTGGCACCGAAAAAGTTGAGAATGGCTAAAGTTGAATTTAACCAAATGATGGAACTGGATATTGTCCCTCCACCCAAGAGTAACTGGGCGACTCCTTTGCAGCTGGTTCCCACAAGTGGTAGTACCTGGCGCGCATGTGGCGATTATAGAGCACTCAACACTGTCACCATGCCTGACCGCACCCCATCTCTCACATACATGATGTAACGGCTATTATCCAAGGTAAGCGTAGATATACTAGATTAGACTTTATCAGGGCCTACCATCAAATTCCGTTAGAGTTCAAATATATTCCAAAGACTGCCATAATAACGCCATTTATGTTGTTCAAGTTTTTACGTGTGCCATTTGGACTAAGAAATGCGGCGCAGTCTTTTCAAAGATTTATCGACTTCCCTTGGATTGTTGGCGGGGCTTAGGACAGTGCGTGTCCGTTGGTTACGTGTGAATTCAGCCCCTTACCAAACTGGCTTCCCGTGGGGTCTTTTTACTCTCGTACATAGAAACGTTAACATCTCTCTTTCCTTAAGTCCACAGATATAGAAAACGGATATAATTTTTACTAGATTCGGTTGAGTGGGAGGAGACACTTGTCTCAAACATCAGCAAGGCACGTTATTTCACCTCATCTAGGGAATCTGAAAAAGTAAGGCATGTTGTGTGTTTATCTTTTATGTACCTACGATTTTTTTTTTGTTTTTCAAATGGGTACGCTTGTATCTCGTCTTTTATTTCTGTTTATTCAGTGTTAGTGTACCAATAGATACACTAATGCTAATATTAGTACCTGGTGAATTGGAAACTACCAAATATCTTCCTAGTATCAGATTGGCGGTAAATTATGTCTGGCGAACAAATCATACTAATAAGTGGTACTAATACAAATAAAGGCAACTGTATATTTTTAATATTTTAATAAAGCAACTCTATATTACTCTATTGGTGGCAGCTATATATTACGAACATTTTTGATAAGGTAATTGTATATTAATGTTTTTAATAAAAGAATTGCTTATTACTATATTGAAGGCAACATTATATTACTCTATTGCAAGCAACTGTATATTACTAATATTTTTTATAAGACAACTATATATTGCTATATTGAAGGCCCCTGTCTATTACTAATTTTTTAGTAAGGCAACTGTATGTTACTATATTGAAGACAATAGGATATTAGTAAATTTCTTGGTAGAAAATTTCTTTATTACGATATTGAAGGCAACTGTATATTACTTTATTTGTAACTCTAAGACAATAGGATATTAGTCTATAAATAATTTTTAAGACATCTGTAAATATTTCTATATTTAATGTTTTTAAGACATCTGTATATTATTGAAGGCAGTCTGTATATGTTTTAAGACATCTTTATTTTATATTGGTAACTCTATATTACTAATGTTTTTAAGGCATCTGTATATTTCTATATTGAAGGCGAGTCTATATTAATAATGTTTTTAAGACATCTGTATATTTCTATATTGAAGGCGAGTCTATATTAATAATGTTTTTAAGACATCTGTATATTTCTATATTGAAGGCGAGTCTATATTAATAATGTTTTTAAGACATCTGTATATTTCTATATTGAAGGCGAGTCTATATTAATAATGTTTTTTAAGACATCTGTATATTTCTATATTGAAGGCGAGTCTATATTAATAATGTTTTTAAGACATCTGTATATTTCTATATTGAAGGCGAGTCTATATTAATAATGTTTTTAAGACATCTGTATATTTCTATATTGAAGGCGAGTCTATATTAATAATGTTTTTAAGACATCTTTATATTTCTATATTGAAGGCGAGTCTATATTAATAATGTTTTTAAGACATCTTTATATTTCTATATTGAAGACAAGTGTATATTACTAATGGTTTTGATAAGGCCAATTTATATTACTATTCCGATGGCAAATATATATTACTATAATGACGGCAACTGTATATTACTAATGTTATGATAAGGTATCTATATATCGCTATATTGAAGGCAAGTGTATATTAATAATGTTTTTTTAATAAGATTAAGGTCTTAATTGACCAATAGTGTCATGTTTGGCAAACATGACACTATTCTATTCAATTACGACCTTATTCATCTCTGATTCAAGAAAAAAAGTCTATGTTTCAGAAATTAGGAGATTTGTACGGTCAATTCCAAGCTTATCATTACTTGATTCTTCAAAATATGTTGGCCTTCATTATTGACCGAATAACCTGGCTCTTCTGGGAACGGAACAAACACACTTATAGAAGCTTTAAATGAACTTCCTAAATATTTTCTTCAGAATGTCTGGCCAGAAATGATAAAGCTGTTTACTCCTTTTCCAGTACATATGTGTTTACTTGTGCGTGTGAAAACACGAATTATACACACACACACACACCGAGAAAAACACAACAATATGTTTGTGTGATAAACACTGCGCACGAGAATAACGACCTTTCAGTGTGAATCTCGTCCTGAGAATTTAGAAGCATTTTTTTTAACTCCGCGTTAGTCATATTTGGTTTTTGTTATTACAAATTTTTTAAAGTATTCGTACTTGGCAACTTGTTTCTTATACCCCCTCCACGATACTATCCTGACTCTCAGTGAGTGTGTGTAGCATGCATTGGGGTGCAATTGTAGCTCAGTTGACGTGGGAGGCAGACCCGAGCGCGCTATCCATTTTCAGAAATCCGAGGTGAATAACGTAGTACTAAGGGGATTTACATTTATGTCAATTTTTATTCTAAATCGAGGAATTTGCTGAAAAATTCTAAATAAAAGAAACACACAAATAACGTGTCTGTATGTAAAAAAAAAAAAGTGTTGTAGTGTCCTCCCTCTAAAGAGTTTATGTTGGACTCTTCCGCCTACTATAAAATTAGTAGGAGAGAAGGCCTTGGGGAACAGTCGAATAGATTGAACGCTGGTCAACCGTCACGCACTCAATACTCGTGTACTACTTTTCTGGTGTATTTACTATTTAATATATGATATATCTGTAACACTTGTTTTGTTATTTCTTTAACCATTTACTTGGTCACAACATCTTGGAAGTGTTACAGATATACATATATTAAAGAGTAAATAAACCAGAAGAGTATTACACGACTAGTGAGTGTGTGTCGGTTGACCAGCGTTCAATCTATTCAATTGTTATATTTACCAGCCTCCCCATGAGTTAGGATGTGGCACAAGGCCGAGTTTAATGTGTAGGCCCTGTCAAAAATTCCCTACATACCCCATATAAAATGGGGTCAGGTAGCTGTTTCCTGAGACGAGACTCTGCCCTTTGACAGCCTCGTCTGGGGATCCTCTCTGCCCGAAGGCAGAGAGTTTGACCAGCACAGTGCCAACATATCTATTCGACTATTAATATTTAACAGCCCCACCACGAGGGATGTATGTGGTGCAAGGCCGAGTTTACCGTGGGTTCTCCGAGCCAAAAATATTCCCTTAGAAGCCGCATTAATGGTTTCAGGGCTGTCTACCTCCCCAGATGAAACTTTGCTCTTCGGCAAAGCCTCGTCCGGGTTCCTCTCTGCTCAAGGCAGAGAGTTCGACAGTAATGAGCAATCTATGCGATTTTTCCCCAAGAACTTCTCTCCTACTAATCTTATAGTAGGCGGAAGAGTCCAACATAGATTCTTTAGAGGGAGAACAGCACAACAAAAAGAAAGAAAGAACGTATCCTTCTTTTACAGTGGTGTTCACTTTGTACATGGACCGAGAGCTACTCGTGGTAAAGGTTTCAATAGGTATAGCTTATGTGGAGATGTGCAGAAGATAACAGTTAACTCTAGACTTGAACCAAAAAAAAAGAAAACATATCCAAGTCTAGGGTTAACTAGAGTGATCGGGGAAGCAGCTTCTTGGGAGTCGGTTCGACAAGACAGCCGTCCGTGGGAAGCAGCTGCTTGAGTGGAATTTCTACCTCACCAGGGTAATATGAAGGGAATATGATTAGGATGGACAATTATGCTGTAACACTATTTGGACAATTTTGCTGTTACACCCTGTATATATAGATTTATTATTATAATTATTAGTAGTAGCAGTATTCCTTTTATCTACACTAGTAGCAGTTAATGAATTTGCTATCCAACTCGTCATTTTTGCGGTGATTGACGAATCTTTAAAGTGGGAGGGTGGTTCGCTAGAATGTCCGTGGTATGGTAGGTCTTAGTCGTGAAGGTCAGAATTGGAGGAACTAAAAAGTGTTGTTCATCTGAGCATTCACCATGGAAATAGCGATAAAGCAGTGAGAGGCTTGCGACATCTCCTTTCTGCAAAAAGGGTGACGGAGTGGAATATAATTTATCGCCTACAAGGACGATTTTAGACTCTGCGGAGAATGAAAAGTGAAGCGCTGGGAAACTCCTGTCCATATATGGCAGATGTAATCCATTTTCCGCCTGATCTGGTTCTTGTAAAGATAGAGGATAGCAGGAGGAGTGAGTTACTTTCTGGAACCGTACAGGGAACCCAGCATTTTTAGTGATGGATCGCATGTGCATGTTCCACTTGATCTCTGGGTTGCATTTGTCCCAATAAGCGCTCAAAGGTATCAACCGTTCATCACAATTGGTGAAAGTTCTGGGTCCGATCGGCGATGGTCAAAGTTTGGTCTTTGATTGAATTTGACCTGCCAGGTTTGTTTCCCTCCCCCAACTGTGCTGCTAGAATTAGGTGAGAGAGATCGAACTGCAAGGATCTGGTCATCGAACTTTTTGAAGGTGCACCCATATACCTTTGTATCATCAGCATCCTCTTGGGAGTCGATCCCACAGAGAAGCAGTTCGTAGGAAGAAGGTGCTCGAATGGAACCCACAACTTACCAAAGGAATACGAAGGAAATGAAGGGTGTTCGCTACAATATTCATGGCATGGCGGGTCTTAGCCGCGAAGGAAAGAACTGGTGGGACCAAAGAATGATGTTAATCTGAACATTTTTCATGGAAATAACGACAGAGCAGTGAGGAACTCGCGACATCTCGTCTGTGAGAAAGTTGTTGTAGGGTGGAAAATAATTCATCATCAAGGACGTGAAGACGCTTTTGGACTCTATCAAGACAGGAAAGTAAACACTAAGCAGTACCTGTCCATATATGGCAACAGTACTCAATTTTTTGCCCGATCTCGCTCTTATAAATGTACAGGAAATTGCAAGGAGTCAGGTACTTACTGGAGCGGTAGCGGGAACCGATCATTTTTTTGCTCAGTCTCTTTAGGGATGGAACGTATGTACGAGTTTCATTTGAGGTCTGGGCTGAGTTTAAGTTCCAGTAGACACTTAAAGAACGGAGCTTCTCCTAGGGAACATACGTTCATCTGGTGATAGTTCTGGGTCTGATCGGCGATGATGGAGTGTTACTAGTTTGGTTTTCGGGGAAGTTGAATCTGACCAGTCATTTTTAAACTACTGTGCTGTTAGAGCTAGTTCAGAGGAGAGATCAGCTGTCAATCTTTGGTCATCTACAGTTTTGGAGGTGCACCCCTTATACCGTTGTATCATCAGCATAGATATTCACAATTGATCGGAGTATACTCTTAGGCATATTATTTATACAGAGGCGAAAGAGGGTTAGATCAAAAAGCCAACCTTGTGGCGGGGGGTGATCGTTAGGGAGGACTTTATAACTAGGAAAACTCTTTCAGTGACTCCATAGCCAGTGAACTTAAGCAGTAACACTTTATGCCGCGCCTTGTCAAAGGCCTTTGAAATATCTAATGCGACCGTCCTTGAGATGTATCTGCTTTCAAGTGCCTCAATAATTCTGTGAGTAATCGCATTTAGGATATCAGCAGTGAACAAGGCAGATCGAAAGCCACACTGCTTGTCGTTCAAAAGGTTGTACTTACTGAGGTGATCAACAAACTTCTTTTTGATTATAGATTTGGCTGTGTGTAAAAAAGAAAGAAAACAAAAAGAAAGAAAGGAGCAAGGGGCATGTCTGTGCAAAAGAAAGAAAGAAAGAAAGAAAGAAAGAAAGAAATTGTCTGTTAGTAAAAAAGAAAGAAAGAAAAAAGAAAGTGTATGTGTGTAAGAAAGAAAGAAATTGAAAAGAAAGAAAAAAGAAAGAACGTGTCTGTGAGAAAGAAAGAAAGAAAGAATGAAAGAATGAAAGAAAGAAAGAATGAAAGAAAGAACGTGCCTGTGTGTTAGAAAGAAAGAAAGAAAGAAAGTTTAAAAAGAAAGGAAAGAAAGAAAGAAAGAAAGAAAGAAAGAAAGAAAGAAAGAAAAAATGAAAGAAAGAACGTGCCTGTGTGTTAGAAAGAAAAAAGAAAGAATGTGTCTGTGTGTAAGAAATAAAGTGTGTGTAAAAAGGAAAAAAGAAAGTGTCTGTGTGTAAATAAGAAAAAGAAAGAAATTGTCTGTGTGTAAAAAAAGAAAGAAGAAAAAAGAAAGAAAGTATGTATGTGTAAAAAGGAAAAAAGAAAGATCGCGTCAGTGTGTAAGAAAGAAAGAAAGAAAGAAAGAAAGAAAGAAAGAAAGAAAGAAAGAAAAGGAAAGGAAAGAAAGAAAGTTTAAAAAGGAAAAAAAGGACGTGTCTGTGTGAAAGAAAGAAAGGAAGAAAGAAAGAAAGAAAGAAAGAAAGAAATTGTCTGTGAGTAAAAAAGAAAGAAAGAACTTGCCTGTGTGTAAGAAAGAAGAAAGAAAGAAAGAAAGTGTCTCTGTGTAAGAAAGAAAGTGTGTGTAAAAAGGAAAAAAAGAAAGATTGTGTCTGTGTAAGAAAGAAAGTGTCTGTGTGTAAATAAGAAAAAGAAAGAAAGAAAGAAAGAAAGAAAAAAGAAATTGTCTGTGTGTAAAAAAAGAAAAAAGAAAAAAGAAAGAAAGAAAGTATCTATGCGTAAAAAGGAAAAAAGAAAGATCGCGTCAGTGAGAAAGAAAGAAAGAAAGAAAGAAAAGAAAGAAAGAAAGAAAGAAGTTTCTTTATGCATATTAAGCTGGCATGGGTCCAGGTCAGTGAAAAGCTGTTAAATTTACCCAGCACTTTAACCTCAAAGAACACCTGCCGTGACTCGATTAAACCTGTTAATAATCTCCTTTCAAAAGATTGCTTCATTATCAGACGCATCAGCCAATAAATGTGTCAATTCGCCTTTGACAATTCATTTACAGCAATGCGGCAATTGTTGCGTATAAGTACTTAGAAGAAGGAGAGAAAATTAAAGAGAAGAAAATGAAAAATTGAATGGGAGAGATGAGCAAGAGAAGGAGTGAGAAAGAGAAAGAGAGAGGGGGGGGCTGAAAAAAAGAAATGGAGAAAAGCAAATAAGAGCAGAAAGGGAGAATGAATAATTAGATATTTAATTTATATTATGAACATACTGCGGTTGTTATTTAAACAAAGGAAGGTCATGTAGCCCCGGTCATTCAAATGCGAAAAGCACGATTGTCTTACAAATGGACCTGAAAAATCCTAGAATTTCTTTGAACTCGGAATTTGGTCACAGCCGCCACAGGTAAACAACCTACAATTTCAGCCAATGAGGAAATTGGACCCCCGACCAGCCTTTCCATACTTTTACCTCGAGGAAGAAGCACTTGTATCGCTGGAGATTTTTTCACTTTCAAGAAAGACATTCAATTAATTCCTTTTTTTCTTGATTTTTTTTTTAACGGGTGACAAATAGATTTTCATGTGTAAATAAATACCCTTTTTCATTTGCTGTGTTATGCAAAAAATTATGTTAAAAAAATATTTTGCTGTATTGTCATATTTGCACTCCTTTTACCAACTGCAAAGAAAATTATATGTCCAGCTAATTATCATCATATTTTTACAACAGCATACATGTCTACAATCGCAATTCAGAAAAATTCTTGTTGAAAATACATCTATACTTCTTCATGAAAATAATAAACTTAAACTAAAAATTCTTGAAGATATCTATATTAAGAAACTGAAACCAAACATTAATAAAATTAATTATGAATACTGCATGTTTACAATAGATAGTACTAAAACTGAAACGTTAATCAAGTCAATCCCACAGTACTCAACTCAACATTCTTCACTTCACAAGTAAAAAAAAAATTAACTTTCAAATGAACACAGCAATTTAGTGTTCGAAAATGATGAACACTTCAATCTTTGTCTTGAAATAAACAACACCCTGACGATGGTATTCTACTAAACTCGAAAGTACCCGGAATAAAAAAATATGTATCAACGCAGTAATTTTTTCTCTTCCTTTAATAATAACAAGAAAAAATTTGTCCGTGAATATGAAAGGATCCAATTAAAAATAAGTAGAAAAACATGTCTAAATTATCCATTGAAATATGTCACAGTGAACACATGCTGCCAAAATATACACAATTTTTTTTTATATATATATATATATATATATATATATATATATATATAAAGATGGTAATGTTTAACTTCCGATTGGTATTATTTGCGACAGTTGATTTTTTTATTGTTAAGTCTTACATCATTTTTAACTGTTTTTTTTTTTGCGTGCAGATGAGTGTATTATGTTCGTATATTTCATAAGTATATACAAGAATATATAAGTATATTTATTTATTTTCGCCTAACGGCCTGTCAGACAGCATATACACACACAAACACATATACACACACACACACACACACACACACACACACACACACACATATATATATATATATATATATATATATATATATATATATATATATATCCGAAGAAATATTGCTTTTTTTATTTATTAATCCGACATATTTTTATGCTTTAAACATTTTTTTAGCGGATCTTCATATTTGAGTAGACGTTCCGTTCTTATTTAAGAAAAAAATATACGCTTCGGGTTCGAATCCTGTCGAAGGACGGCTTTTCTTTGATAAGACTTCTCGAATATTCAGGCCGGTATACTAATAAATATACTGGTTAAAATTTAAAAAGAAATAACGGGGCGTCTACTCAAATATGGGTATCCACTAAAAAATATGCGTACTGGATAAATAAATATACCGGGCATAAAATTGGCAAATTGTCCAAATCGTGTAACAGCAAATTGTCCAATTGTTCGATTAAGCTTTGAATCATCGTATCTTACAAATGATTAAAGATATCTTACTGGAATTCTCCAAGGTTTTTATAATACTATTGGACTCTACTTTGAGCAATCAGAATGTATAATTACTCTTCAAGGTTAACAGAAGAATCGTGATTAAATCGATCATAAACGAAAATGATATGTTCATCACTAATTACTCATAGCTAAGGATCGGAAGCTCATGAAGGTTTGAAGTAAAGTTTATATATATATATATATATATATATATATATATATATATTATTCTAGGATCTTTTTCCAACTTATTCAAGGTGATCTTCGCTCTAACCTTCTAAATTTCTGTCCTAGTGATTCACTCGTTTCACATACAATTTCATTTTCAAATCTTTTTTCACTGTTCTTTGGACTGTTGTAGCTAAAACTCCTTTCTCACGTGCCAAACGTCTTATGGATTGAGTTGGATCTTTTCTAATAGATTTCTTTAGCTCTAAGTTGAAATTATGATCCCTTATAAGAATATAAGAATATATAAGATGGTGTCAAGATAGCTAAACGTCTTATTTGAAAACGTGGATAAAAGAAACTCAATTAGTTTAGTGTTTTTTACATGTTAAACATTTTGTGGGATGAACCATTATGCTGTAACATGATTTGGACAATTTTGATGTTACAAAGATGGAAGCCAGAGTATGAATGTTGTCCAAATCTTTTTTCATTGCTTTTGAACTATCGTAGCTAATCTCATCTTTCATCTTATGGATTCAGTTGGATCTTTTCTAATAGATTTCTTTAGCTCTAATTTGAAATTTTGATCCCTTATAAGAATATATAAGATTGTATTAATGGATCTTTTTCGCATATTTTTTCTGTATATATAGATGTTTTATTATAATTATTAGTAGTAGTATTGCTTTTATCTCCACTAGCGACAGTTAATGAATTCGTTAGCCAACTGGTCATTCTTTGTGGTGATTGACGAAACTTTAAAGTCTGAACATCCTTTTTTGGTTTCTTTCTTGTAAGAAAGGAAGAAAAAAAAAACAGAATTAGAAACCTGCTCTTAAACGTGTCGTTAATCTGCTGACAATTTTCTTTTCTCTCCTTATCTTCTTGATATTTGCGTGAGTATACAGATGTGACTTCACCATCCCTCAGTCCTTGTCTTAATCGAGGAGGTAATGTCTTTGGCCTCTACGAAGCCGTTCGACAAGCGGAAACATTCATAGACTCAGAAAAATGGAACAGCCTTTTTCCGAGGTTGTAACAGCTCAAGATCTTTCTGAAGAAAAAAAAATAATAGGCGTATGCTAGAAATAGGTGAACTGTGAATAGATTCACAGGCGCATGAATACTTATTTTTGAAAATCTTATTGACACCATAGCATCGGTTAAGGCGCCTCACTTGTCAGACACAACGTCACCAATGGACTGTGGAAGAATGGCGCCATATTACCCAGTCAGGTGCTACGTTTCTAGTTATTTCACAGACTGTAGAGTTCGTGTGGAAAGGAGACCGAATAAAACTTTGGATTCAGACTGTTAGCAATGTTTTGTGAAGGCTCTCTCAAGGGTTTAATTGTGTTTTCTTTTATTTCATAGTTAAAATGCATTCTATTTTGCCATGTGGGACACACACAGCGGATCATTCGTAACCATTTATGTTTGCTATGCTTCCTGGCTTTGAAAATCATACAAATACCCCATGTCCATTGGACGCGCGTGACACGAAACAGGAACACTGTCTTGAAGATAAATCAATGGCCTAAAATGAAACTGTATCGAGTATAAACAGGATATACTACAGACTTCACTAAATTCCTTGTAGCCACACTCACAAACCGAGAACTTTGTTTTGGACAGATCTAGAAAATGAATTATTGGATATACTCAGGTGACCCAACCAGAACATAAAAAATGACATGCTACGTCCTGTAACCGACATTATTCAGGAGAAAAAAAGAGCTGCTTGTTATTATATAACTGTATCTAAGTTTTTACACTGCATTATATATATGCATATATCTTAGAATGTTTTTTATTGATTCGAAAGATTTTTATCACTTTAAACGTAATTTTTAGTGGATACTCACATTTGAGTAGAAACTCCGTTTATTTATTTAACAGCATATTTATCTTTATATATCTATATCTGTATATATTTATATATGTATTATCTTTACACACACACACACACACACATACATATATATATATATATATATATATATATATATATATATATATATCGGGTCCTGCAAGCCTTCTTTGTGTAAACAACGTGAGTGTTTGTTGGGACTCGCTGTCATTTGTCTCTAGTTTCTTCCGCATATATATATAATTTTTTCCCCAATTCCTTTTATTGTACATTTTTCTGTATTAATTTTAAATCTCCCGTTGAAGCCTGAAGAGCGGGAGCGAAACCGGTTGCTTCTCCCTTGTAGTTGTTTTTTTTTCTTTTTCTTCTTTTTAATATGTCTTGTAATATTAAATTTTATACTTTTATTTCGATCATTAAATTTTGTAACTACAAAAAAATATATTTATATATATATATATATATATATATATATATATATATATATATATATGTATTATCTTTATATATCAATATATATATATTTATATATACAGGGGTTGGACAAAATAATTGGAACACTTGTTAAATTCAAAGAAAATTTATTTAATATGGAGTTGTTTCTTCTTTTAGCCTCACAGACAGCTTTGATACGTCTAGGAATGGAATCATACAGCTTCCTGACTTCATCCAGAGGAATGTTCAGTCATTCTTCCATTAAAACCTTTTCCAGCTTTTTTTACAACACGACGGTGGAGGATATGGCTCCTAACTTGTTGCTCCAAATGCACCACAAATGTTCAATAATATTGATATCTTGAGATTGGGGAGGCCACTCCATGTGTTCTAGCTCACTTTCATGCTCTTCACACCAATTCTTAACCACTCGAGTGGTATGTATTGGAGCATTATCGTCTTAGAAGATGCAGTCACCATCAGGGAATAAAGTCTTGGCCATTGGATGAACATGATCTCCCAAAATGTTCAGGTAATCTTTGCTGTTGATTCTACTGTGCAGGGCAACTATTGGACTGAGACATTTCCATGATATGGCGGCCCAAACTATCACTGATCCACCTCCATGCTTCACTGTTGGAAGAAGGTAGTCAGGGTTGTAAGCTTGTTTGGGCTGCCTTCATACATAAACTCGCCCTGAAGTTGGGAAAAGAGAAAAACTGGACTTGTTTGAGAATATGACTTGCTTCCATTAGTCTGCAGACCAGGCATTGTGATCTTTGCACCACTTCAACTTCTTTTGAAAGTTGCGAATGGAGAGAAGAGGTTTCCTCACAGCGACTCTTCCATGATATGCAGCCTTATGGAACTCACGGTGAACAGTTTTAGTAGAAACTGAACTATTCAGATGGTTATTCAACTCAGCAGTCACTTTGGCCACATTTGTCCGATGATTTTTTGCCACATTGCGTTTCAATGCACGTCAGTTCCTGTCAGTAAGTTTGCAAGTCCGGCCCGAAGTGCTACGGTTGCTAGAGGTCTTGCCCTGTTTCTCGAATTGCATCAGTGTTCTTGATATGGTAGCTCTTGAAAAACCAAACAGTTCAGCAACCTTAGTGATCGAGGCTCCTGCCATGCGAGCTCTAACAATTTGCTCTTTTTCGAACTCGGAGATGTTATGCATTTAGCTTAAATTTTACTAAATTCTAAAAATAAATAAGACAAAGACAGTAAATTAGAGAAATAAACGTATTTACAATAGATATAACCTGCAATTACAAAGTTTTAAAGTTCTTAATATAATAGGTCTTTGAAATATAGGAGTGGATTTTGCAACTGTTCCAATTATTTTGTCCAACCTCTGTATATATATATATATATATATATATATATATATATATATATATATGTGTGTGTGTGTGTGTGTGTGTGTATATATATATATATTCGTCTACCAGAATGAATGTGCGATAAATCCTATTAAAGAAAAATTTCTACTTTCCAGAGGGAAGGCACTAAGTTTGGCATCGCCTGACCGACTCTTCTTCGTGGGAAAGTTAGTTAAGGCGTTTCGGGCTTAACGGTAGATTCCTCTAGCCCGAGGGACACAGATTCAAATCTTCGCATTTGAGCAATAAAGGAAGTTTTCCTTACAAAATGGAGGATACATTATTATTACTTAGATTTCTCGAATACGCGGGCCGAGAGACGTAATATCCACCGTTCGTTTAACAAATAAAATAAAGTGTCACTAATAATGTTCGAAGTAATAAAAATGAAAGATTAAAATATATATATATATATATATATATATATATATATATATATATATATATATATATATATATTTCAATAAATCTTTCATAAAAAAGTAAATTAGTAAAGTTCATGATATAAAATGGCGAAATCCTTCGCTAACAAAATTTTAGAGATGCATTAACCTACTAATTATTTGATAAACTCCTACAACAAAAAATTCTCAAATTACCATATTAGTAGAAAACGCACTCAGTTAAATATAAAAAAAAATTCAACCTTAGTGTTGCGAATGCCCTCTCTAAAAGTTTGTATCCGTTATCAATGACACATTAAAAAAAAATAAAACATTTTTCGATTCGCATTATATATTTTCGTCTCGGATACTACCCGAATTTTACCAAAGACCATGCCTGAAGATTACTGAATGTACAGTCGAAAGTACTTGCGTATTTAAGAAAGACCTTATACAGCTTATAATCTTTCAAAAACAAAAAACAAGGATCATAACATTCATAGAGTGATAAGTAGGTTAATGCATCTTTAAAAATTTTGTTAACGAAGGGATTTGGCCATTTGATATCATTAACTTCACTAATTTGCTTTTTGTATGAATGATTCATCGTAATATAAATTGAACTGCACCACATATTTGATACATACATACACACATACACACACACACACACATATATATATATATATATATATATATATATATATATATATAAGTAATAAATCCGTTGGTAAAAAATCGAAGTGGATTCTAATAATATAAAATATTTAAACTGGTCCACAAAAAGAGATCAATGCATTATAACGAAGCATATAAATTACATAACAGAGAAATTATATATATATATATATATATAGACGATTTCAACCGAATCAATACGTTAGGTGTGTTCAACTCAAATGGTGGATTGTATCAGAACTCGAAATGTGTGTGTGTGTGTGTGTGTGTGTGTGTGTGCCTTTGTGTGTGTGAATAAATATAGGTATATATTTAAGGTATGCTGCCCATATAGCATATAGTTTTAAAGTGTGCTATAAATATAGCATATAGTATGGGCATCAATAAAAGGGATAGGTCGTGGTTAAATATAAAATTGAACACTGAAGTCAACACCAAGTGACGACAATCTCTTTCCTGCTTGAATGCAATCTTCATGTCATCCGAACACACGCATATACGCACACACACACACACACACACACACACACACACATATATATATATATATATATATATATATATATATATATATATATATATATATATATATAAGTGGATACAGACATCAAAACCAAGCGGCGTCAATATTTAAGCTTTATGCACGAAACAAACTGTCATGGCTTGTGGATTACCTCAGTGTCCTCTTTTATATTTACATACGATGTATCGCTTTGATATTCAACACTTTTACCATACATTTAGAGTACCATAAAACTGTATTTCTATCAATTATACATACTATATATATATGTGTGTGTGTGTGTGTCTGTGTGTGTGTGCGCGCGCGCGGTGCTATAAGGTCATGTGTTCCACTGACTGATTACCACTGTCAGATTCTTACGCGCTATTGCATGCAGTCATTAGGAGGCTGGTAGTGGGTTTTTTGTTGATATGGGTACTTATACCCCCTCGTCTAACCCACCCTGTTACAATAAATGTAGCTGGTGAAGATACATAATGCTCTCACCAAATAAGATCATTGATGGGGAAAATACTCATACAGAATATGTTATGATAGTATCTCCAAACCGGAGAAAAAAAAGGATTTTAAAAAAAACATCAGAATAAAAAATGCATTGGTGTGTAATTAATAGTGCTTCCTTCTGGAATTATTTTTTGCTATATACATTCAGACATTTTTTTATGTTTATACGTTCTTTTTATAGATACAAATATTTAAGTAAATGCTCTGTTTATAATAAACAGTTTTAACGACATTTACCGGCCTGAATGTCTGAGACATTTTCATAGAAAATATGCATCCTCCGACAGAAATCGAACCTGTATCCTATATGGAACAGTCATATAGCCTGACGTGCCTTTAACCGATTAAGCCACAGAGGAGCGTTACGGATAGCAAGGTCGATTTTATTGTATTTTTTTTTTTTTTGAGGGTGGGGGGTTGTTTTGTTTTTTTGTTTTTTTGAGAATTGTAGTTTAAAAAAAACAGTAAAATCGACCTTGCTAACGAAACGCTCCTCTGTAGCACAATCGGTAAAAGTACCTCAGGCTATATGACGGTTCCGTATAGGATGCAGGTTCGATTTTCTTCGATTTTAAAATTTCTCGGACATTCAGGTCGGTAAATGTCGTTAATATTGTTTATTATAAGCAGGACATAAAAATAAATATTTGTATCTATAAAAAGAACGTATAAACATAAAAAACGTCTTAAAATAAATTTCGGACTTTTTCCATTTCATATTGTGATATATATATATATATATATATATATATATATATATATATATATATATATATATATATATATAGATAGAGAGTGAGAGAGAGAGTGTGTGTATGTGTGTGGTCATATATCTGTATTTGATTATTTGTGAGCAGACATATATATACTGTACCGCGCGAAAGTGTTCAGCAGCTACTTTTTAAAAACATTTCACGCCAAAGTAATTCAATAAAGCCACTAAGATGCAAGTGGTTACTGAGTTTTCTGGAATATGAAAAATACCAGCCAGGAAAAAGAACAATTAAAGAACAAGAATTAGAACAAGGATTTAATGATTGACGTCGCACGAAATGGTTTGTAAATCAATGTTGACTTGGAAGCAATAAAGCAGAAGAGAGTTCCAAAAGAGACAAGTGAGGGAGAAGAAACTGTTAGCATAGAACTTACGGTTACACCTAGCTATTTCAAGTGTAAAAGGATAAGATCTTGCCGCCATTCTTCGCTTAAATTCTAGTTATCATAGAGGAAAGTTCATCTGAATAATTACCATGAAAGTATTTACCGAAAAAGCACAAGGGAGTTAGATTTACGGTGGTTTGAAAGTGACTGAAGTCAGAATAACAAGTGTGAACCAATAATATTATATTATTATTCTTTTTTGGATTTTATCAAGAATATCTAAATAAAGCAAGAACACTAGACCAGACGTGGGAGGAATAGCCAACGCCAGGAGGAATAGCAGACTTATAAATATGCAAGATAAATTTTGGCGGCAAAAATTGTCTAGTACGACACGATGAAGAAATTTTTTTAGCAGCAGACCTAGCAATCGGTTCAATATAATATATTGTAAATTTATAATAATTGTCAGCTTATAAGTGGATGTCTATATTTCTGAGATGAGGTATTATGTACACTATTTGCATTATTCGGACAATTGTCCTCATCTTTGTTGCCATATTTATTACAACGTTTCGACCTTTTAGTATCTGTCTATATTTCTGAGATGAGGTATTATGTACACTATTTGCATTATTCGGACTATTGTCCTCATCTTTTTGCCATATTTAGTCTATATTTCTGAGATGAGGTATTATGTACACTATTTACATTATTCGGACTATTGTCCTCATCTTTGTTGCCATATTTATTACAACGTTTCGACCTTTCAGTATCTGTCTATATTTCTGAAATGAAGTATTATGTACACTATTTACATTATTCGGACTATTGTCCTCATCTTTGTTGCCCTATTTATTACAACGTTTCGACCTTTCAGTATCTGTCTATATTTCTGGGAGATGAGGTATTATTTACATTATTCGGACTATTGTCCTCATCTTTGTCGCCATATTTATTACAACGTTTCGGACTTTCAGTTATCCTCTATATTTCTGGGGATAAGGTATTATGTACACTATTTACATTATTCGGACTATTGTCCTCATCTTTGTTGCCCTATTTATTACAACGTTTCGACCTTTCAGTATCTGTCTATATTTCTGGGATAAATTATGTACACTATTTACATTATTCGGACTATTGTCCCTCATCTTTTGTTTATTTATTACAACGTTTCGGACTATATTTCTGAAATAGTATTTGTACACTATTTACATTATTCGGACTATTGTCCTCGCCATATTTATTACAACGTTTCGGCCTTTCAGTATCTGTCTATATTTCTGAGATGAGGTATTATGTACACTATTTGCATTATTCGGACTATTGTCCTCATCTTTGTTGCCATATTTATTACAACGTTTCGACCTTTCAGTATCTGTCTATATTTCTGGGATAAGGTATTATGTACACTATTTACATTATTCGGACTATTGTCCTCATCTTTGTCGCCATATTTATTACAACGTTTCGGCCTTTCAGTATCTGTCTATATTTCTGAGATGAAGTATTATGTACACTATTTACATTATTCGGACTATTGTCCTCATCTTTGTCGCCATATTTATTACAACGTTTCGGCCTTTCAGTATCTGTCTATATTTCTGAGATGAAGTATTATGTACACTATTTACATTATTCAGACTATTGTCCTCATCTTTGTTGCCATATTTATTACAACGTTTCGTCCTTTCAATATCTGTCTATATTTCTGAGATGTGATATTACGTACACTATTTACACTATTCGGACTATTGTCCTCACTTTGTCGCCATATTTATTACAACGTTCGGCCGTTGTACGCTCCGGCCTTCTTCAGGTTGTTGGAATATCGAACTTAACCCTTTATTTCGCTCCCTGGGGTAGACTGTTCTAGTTCCACGTGCCATGTCTAATGGATGTCAGTTATCAGTTATTTCCCGCTTAATTCCCTCTCCAAGTTCACCACCGCCATAACCAGATATTGAACTCACACTCTTTGGTTCCTGTCACTGGATCTAACTAACGCATTTATCCACTGTGCGATGTGTCCTTGAGTCTACTCCAGCGAGCGAAATAAAGGCTTCAGTTCGAGATTCCATCCACCGGAAAAAGACCTGAGCGTACAACGGTCGAAACATTGTAATAAATATAGCGACAAAGATGAAGACAATAGTCCGAATAATTATGAGTGGATGTTTGGCATCGTGTTTTTTACATATGAAACATTGGCCCATTTGGAGTCATTTGCGTACCTAATTATAATTCTATAAAAGAAGTTCTGAATAAAGGGGTGGGGAGATGCGAGATGACGTCCCTATACCCCCGCCCAGCGAAAATGGCCGTGTAAAAGGTTTCGGCCATCTGACCATTTTGCTGTTTTCTATTTTGTCACTCACCTTGGGGAGTTGTTTCGCAATGTCTCCACCCACAAAGACGGCCTCCAGATAAACCCACAAATTCTGAACTGTCAGCCAGTTGTCGATGATCTCTGATGAATTGGATAAGTTATTCACCCACTCTTGAATGGACTTCTTGAAAGGTGCATTGTATCTAAAAAGGAAATATATATATATATATTTATAAAAAAAATGGGGCGATTATGAATATATACAGTCAATGACGAAATTATTCGTACACCCATCAATTTGAATATCTTTATCCATTTCTCAGAATCTAATGCCCGTATGATGCCAGGTTTTTATATGGTAATAGGCACCGAAAAAGGAATATAAAACTCAATTTTCAGAACAATAAGTTAAATACAACAAATTTGATAGGCGAATTAGGCAAAATAAAAAATGAGAAAATTATCGTACAGTATGAAAAATAGAAAAAAATCGAACAATTTTCACAATATTAATAGTCAATAGCATGACCTCTTATCTTTATAACTTACTGCAATCGTTTTCTAAAGTTTTTGAAGAGATTTAAACAAATTTTTTCTGGGATTGTCTTCCATTCTTCAATGGTTACACGTTCTAATTCCTGAAGGTATTTTGGCGACCGACGATTTATTCGAACTTTCAGTTCTTGCCATAGATTTTCAATAGGATTCAAGTCAGTGACATTGCATTTAAATTTTTGAAGATCAAAGTTGGCTGGAAAGCATCAAGCCGGAAGAGATTTCCACAAGCGAGAAGTGCGAGAAAGCAAAGAACTTACGGTTACATCTAGCCAATTCAACTGTAAAATGATGAGACCTTACCGCCAATCTAGCACTGCGCTTACATTCGTAAAGTCTAGGTACAATAGCGAAGAGTTCATCCTGTATTCAGTGCATGGCATGGCATGTGGAATTAGAAATATCTACGCCCGAGATTCGGTTGGAAATTCCAATGTACAGTCAACGACGAAATTATTCGTACACCCGTCAATTTTGAATATCTATCCATTTCTCAGAATCTAATGCTCATATGATGCCAGTTTTTTTATATTGTTAATAAGCACAAAAAAGGAATATAAAACTATTTTCAGAACAATAAGTTAAATACAACGAATTTGACAGGCGAATTATGGAAAATAGGAAATGGCAAAATTATTCGTACAGTATGAAAAATTTTAAAAAATTAACAATTTTCACAATATTAATAGTCAATAGCATGACTTCTTATCTTTATAAGTTGCTGCAATCGTTTTCTAAATTTTTTGATGAGATTTGAACAATTTTCTACGATTTTTTCCCTGCACCCTGTCCCATCACCTCATATCTAGGCAAATAAAATATCACATTGTTGATCTAGAAGAGTATTTGAGCTTGTTAAGTGCGGATAAGTAACTGACTCTCACGTAATGATTAGGGAGTAGAGACAGAAATGCTGTTGCCACTATTGTTAAACTTGACAGAGACCAATAAATTCACTCCATCCAAATCTCTCTCTCTCTCTCTCTCTCTCTCTCTCTCTCTCTCTCTCCTCCCTCCTTCATATATAATATATACAGTCAACGACGAAATTATTCGTACACCAATCAATTTTAAATATTTTTATACATTTCTCAGAATCTAATGCCCGTATGATGCCAAGTTTTTTTATATGTTAATAAGCACAAATAAAGAAATATAAAACACGAACAATAAGTTAAATACAATAAATTTGACAGGCTAATTATGAAAAATAGGAAAAGACAAAATTATTCGCACAGTAGAAAATATCGCTTTAAATTGACTGATTCGTCGTAGTATAAGTAATTTACATAATTATTTAATCGGTGAAGCCTACTAGACTATTTATTCAGTAGATATTTGTGGTAATTCCAGCAAAGAACATCATGTGGTGCATAGAGTGTCACCATTTTTATTCTTACCTTAACAACTGCGGAAGACAAAGGAGCTTAACATTAACTTGAGACAGAGAATTATTAACTTCCACAAGACGGAAAATAGTATACAACGCTATTTCGAACAGGTTAGCTATTCCTAGATCTACAGTACAGTCCGTTATAAAGAAGTTTAGCCAGTTTGGCACGTCAGAGAATTTGCCTGGACATGGAAGAAAACCAAATTGTCACCGAAAACTCCACAAAAACTGTTTCGCGAGGTTAATATAAACCCAAGAGTTGTTTTGAAAGACATTGCCAAAAGTTTGAATATGATGGGTATCAGCGTAAGTATTCACACAATACAACGTTGTTTTAATAGAAATGGGTTGTATTGGAAACTGACCACGATGAAACCCTCTTCACAAAACCATGTCACATTGTTGCTCGTTTTAATTTTGAGAAAAACGTCCTTAGACAAAGAAAATTGCTTTTTGGAACTAGCCCTGATGGAGTGATGAAATAAAAATTGAGTTTTCTGGGCATAATGATGTACAGACGATTTGGCGCAAGAAAGGTGGGGCTTTCCTCCCAAAGAACACAGTGGCAACATTAAAGCATGGAGGCGGCTCGATGATTTCTTTGCGGTTGTTTTAGTTCAAGGGGGACTGGACAAATACTTGCAATAAGAGGAATAATGAAATCTGCAGACTATATCAAAATTATGGATGAAAATCTACAACTAACAGCGCAAAATCTTCACCTAAGTCGGTGATTTACTTTCCAGCAAATATAATGCTCTAAAACATACGTCTAAATCAGTGATTGTGTGGCTTCAGAAAAAAAAAGAAGATAACAGTTATGCCATGGCCTTCAATGAGTCCTGACTTGAATCCTATTGAAAATCTATGGCAAGAATTGAAAATTCGAATAAATCGTCGGTCGCCAAAATACATTCAGGAATTACAACGTGTAACCATTGAAGAATGGAAGAAGATCTCAGAAAAGACTTATTCAAATGTCATCAAAAACTTTAGAAAACGATTGCAGAAACTTATAAAGATGAGAGGCCATGCTATTGACTATTAATATTGTGAAAATTGTTCAATTTTTCTGTTTTTCATACTGTACGAATAATTTTGTCATTTTCTATTTTGCATAATTCGCCTATCAAATATGTTGTATTTAACTTATTGTTCTGAAAATAGAGTTTTATATTCCTTTTTTTGTTTTATTTTCCTTTTTATCAAAAAGCCAAACTGCACTAACTACTAAAGACAGGAAGTTGCAGAGGACTGTGCTTATCTACTTCTTTAAGGGACACGGCGTATAGAAGACGTTTGTTATGAGGAAAATGCATGTTAGGGATCACCCGGTATATTTAAAAATCGTCAGGGAATGTTTAAATTAATTGATACGTTTCTATATTAATAGTTATTATCCATTTATTTCCAGGAAAAAAAAGCTCTTTTTTTCTCATGGAATGTGCTCGATGATGACTGAAGATGTGTCTGCTGAAACGTTGTATCAAAAACAAGAATTATACGACATGAAACATTCTACTGTCCGAACAATATTGGGTGTAAATAGAAGCTTGAAAGTTAACAAGTTAGTCACGAAGACCAATTTGCTAACACAGTAAATTCAACACTTACATCTACGACGAGATCCTTTTATTAATTATTGTGATCGCCAGATTTTTTGTTTCCCTCAAACTATTTGAGAAAATTATTTCGATTTAAAGAGATAGTTAGCTGGACCTAAGAGGCCATAAAAAACAATATCATTTGATTGAGTCAAAAATAATTTCCGTTTTTATCATCTTCATTCTTTATTCAAAACATCAAGTACACCGTTGTGTAAATGGGTGTATAAATAGTTTCGTCGATCACTGTATATATTGATTTAAACACTTATATTTAGTTAATGATAATGTAAAATTAGTTCAGTAAAACTTATTAATACTGCATGAAGTTTAATAAGCATAAACTTATAAAATACCTTAGCACATTACTCGTCTCTTCAAGGTTTAATTCTGTAGTTAATGTCAATAACAAAAATGAACGCAATTATACACACGCTGATGAGTCCCAAATCGGACGAAACGGCCGTCTAGTGCTTTCTGCAATCTGTTGAAGATTCTTCTAGACTCGATAAATTACTAGATTGATTATTCTAATTCCATAAAATTCTGACTTGTATATCCTTGCTTGACCCAGCTAATGCTCTGCAATGGAGGGGCTAAGGTGAAATGAAAGACGTTGCTTTTGGGCACAAACCCCTTGGGTTATGAATATTTGGATGCGTATCAACACGGAATTTGTGAGTAGCGGCGCTGTATCGAGTCTATTCAGTTTCTACTTTATCGCCAAGGCCCGTTGGGATGGTGCTTTCGTTGTATGAAAACGGACCGAGGTTCGATTGTCGGTAGTGGATGCGCACTGCCGATGAATCCCAAATAGGCCGAAACGGCCATTCAGTGCTTTCTACATTTTATTGAGGATTCTTCTAGACTCGATGAGTTACTATATATATATATATATATATATATATATATATATATATATATATATTGATTGCGCAACTCGGAGTTTCATAGGTTTTGCATTCTTCAGGTGCATTTTTTTCGGTTAACACCGCTTCTATAATATTTCTGTTTATTGCGAGATATTTAATGTATTTATACACTTGTTTATATATATATATATATATATATATATGTGTGTGTGTGTGTGTGTGTGTGTGTGTGTGTGTGTGTGTGTGTTACAAAATAAAGAACATGTAGGAAATGTCTTAATCCAACATGTTTCACTTTTATTAAAGGTTAATCAGAGATAGAAATGAAAAAAGCAAAGAGACAGAGTACTTGTTTCTGTTTATATATATATATATTGTGTGTGTATTTAGGCAGCATTTTTAAGAATTAAGAATTTTTAAGAATTTACATAAAATAAATAGACAACACTTGTCTATATTATTTAATGAAACATGTATGAATATATATATATATATATATATATATATATATATATATATATATATGTATGTATGTATGTATGTATAAAGAAAACGTTCATGTTGAAAATTCACTTTGTCTACGCTATTATATACGGAGAATAATAGACACGAAAGATACAATATTACGGTGTTTAATGTAAAAGCAAGAGAGTAACATGTACAATATATATTACTCTCTTATGTACTTCGTTGTAAGAAGATGTTCGAGTGGAACTTACTTCTCACCAATGGAACACGGAGGGCAATGTGGGTTCACTCAAACGGCTTCTTTCCACGAACCACTGCTCTGTGGAATTGACACCCAATGTGTTATTTCCCCGATGATTACCATCTTAACCTGTTGAAGTCTCGGGTTAACCGTTATGTTCCCCTCCTATCCGTATAAACTGTCTCTTAATGTAAGTCTCTGCCTCGAACGGCACCCGGGCCTTGTACATAGAACCTTACTGTAAAAATAAAAAAAAATATTTGCCAGAAATAGACATCTTTCATTGTGTAGACGATCATGGCTCTTCACATCTTCCTGTCCCTTGTAGATCTTAATAAGTTTTGTCTTTTTGTTATTTCGCCCAAACCCTGTTCTGCCATCCACTTTCTCAAGCCCATTAAGTAAGTCGCGTGTTGCTTTACCCAGTCTCTTTTCCTTCTATCAGATTTGCCAAGCTCACCTTCCTGCGAGTCCCAGAAATTTCAACTGCCTCTTCCTGATGTTAAGAATAAGTTTCCTCTTTTTTTCCATTCTCTCCAAAACCTCGTCGTTGCTCACATGTTTGGTCTATGGTATCCTCGGCATCTTTCTGTTAAGAAGTTTCCTCTTTGATTCCATTTTCAAAAGCATTGCCTCTTCCTGATGTTAAGAATAAGTTTCCTCTTTGATTCCATTCTCTCCAAAACCTCGTCATTGCTTCACAAATCCTCGTCTGTAGAATTGCTTTGATTCCACACCTCGTCATTTTTCAGCCCATGGTCCATCCAAAACCTCGTCATTGCTCACATTTTCATGGTATCATCAGCATCTTTCTGTAGAGCTGCCTCTTCTGATGTTAAGAAGCTTTGCCATTCTCACATTTTCCTGATGTTAGCTGCCTCTTCCTGATGTTAAGCCTTAAGTTTCCTCTTTGATTCCATTCTCTCCAAAACCTCGTCATTGCTCACATTTTCAGCCCATGGTATCATCAGCATCTTTCTGTAGAACTTTCAGCTGCCTCTTCCTGATGTTAAGAATAAGTTTCCTCTTTGATTCCATTCTCTCCAAAACCTCGTCATTGCTCACATTTTCAGCCCATGGTATCATCAGCATCTTTCTGTAGAACTTTCAGCTGCCTCTTCCTGATGTTAAGAATAAGTTTCTTCATTCCTCTCCAAAACCTCGTCATTCATTTTCATTCTTTCTGTAGAAACTGATGTTAAGAATAAGCTTTCATTCCATTTCTCAAAACCCCGTCGTTGCTCACATTTTTGGTCTATGGTATCAGCATCTTTCTGTAGAACTTTCAGCTGCCTCTTCCTGATGTTAAGAATAAGTTTCCTGATTTTCTCCAAAACCCATCACATTTTCTCCAAATCCTCGCATCTTTGCTAGAACATTTTCTTCCTGATGTTAAGAATGGTATCTTTGATTCCATTCTCTTTCAGCATCTTTCTGTAGAACTTTCAGCTGCCTCTTCCTGATGTTAAGAATAAGTTTCCTCTTTCATTCCATTCTCTCCAAAACCTCGTCATTGCTCACATTTTCAGCCCATTGTATCATCAGCATCTTTCTGTAGAACTTTCAGCTGCCTCTTCCTGATGTTAAGAATAAGTTTCCTCTTTCATTCCATTCTCTCCAAAACCTCGTCATTGCTCACATGGTCCATGGTAATCAGCATCTTTCTGTAGAACTTTCAGCTGCCTCTTCCTGATGTTAAGAAGTTTCCTCTTTGATTCCATTCTCTCCAAAACCTCGTCATTGCTCACATTTTCCATTCTCTCCAAACTTTCAGCTGCCCTTCCTGTCATTGCTCTTTGATTCCATTTTCAAAACCTCGTCATTGCTCACATTTTCAGTATCATCAGCATCTTTCTGTAGAACTTTCAGCTGCCTCTTCCTGATGTTAAGAATAAGTTTTCTCTTTGATTTCATTCTTTCATTCACATTTTCCATGGTAAAACCTGTAGAACTTTGCTCCTGATGTTAAGAACAGTTTCCTCTTTGTTTGACATTGCTCCATGGTATCCTCGGCATCTTTCTGTAGAACTTTCAGCTGCCTCTTCCTGATGTTAAGAATAAGTTTCCTCTTTGATTCCATTCTCTCCAAAACCTCGTCCTCATTTTCAGCCCATGGTATCATCAGCATCTTTCTGTAGAATTGCTCACATTTTCAGCCATTTTCAGCTCCATTGGTATCATCAGCATCTTTCTGTAGAACTTTCAGCTGCCTCTTCCTGATGTTAAGAATAAGTTTCCTCTTTGATTCCCATTCTCATTTTCCAAAACCTTTCTGTAGAACTTTCAGCTGCCGTCATTAAGTTTCCTCTTTGATTCCATTCTTTTCATTGCTCACATGTTTTATCATGGTATCATCAGCATCTTTCTGTAGAACTTTCAGCTGCCTCTTCCTGATGTTAAGAATAAGTTTCCTCTTTGATTCCATTCCAATTCTCCAAAACCTCTGATGTTAAGAATAAGTTTCCTCATTGCTCACATTTTCAGCCCATGGTATCATCAGCATCTTTCTGTAGAACTTTCAGCTGCCTCTTCCTGATGTTAAGAATAAGTTTCCTCTTTGATTCCATTCTCTCCAAAACCTCGTCATTGCTCACATTTTCAGCCCATGGTATCATCAGCATCTTTCTGTAGAACTTTCAGCTGCCTCTACCTGATGTTAAGAATAAGTTTCCTCTTTGATTCCATTCTCGTCAAATCACATTTTCGTCATTGCTTTCTGTAGAATTTTCAGCCTCTTCCTGATGTTAAGAATAAGTTTCCTCTTTGATTCCATTCTCTCAAAACCTCGTCGTTGTTAACATGTTTGAACTATGGTATTCGGCATCTTTCTGTAGAACTTTCAGCTGATCTTCCTGAAGTTAAATTTCCTCTTTGATTCCATTCTCTCCAAAACCTCGTCATTGCTCACATTTTCAGCCCATGGGTCATCAGCATCTGCATCTTTCTGTGGTATCACTTTCAGAACTTTGCCTCTTCCTGATGTTAAGAATAAGTTTCCTCTTTGATTCCATTCTCCAAAACCTCGTCATTGCTCACATTTTCAGCCCATGGTATCATCAGCATCTTTCTGTAGAACTTTTCAGCTGCCTCTTCCTGATGTTAAGAATAAGTTTCCTCTTTTTGATTCCATTCGTCATTGCTCCAAAAGCCCATGGTATCATCGAGCATTAGAACTTTCAGCTGCCTCTTCCTTTTCAGAATGGTATTTTTCAGCCCAATATCATCAGCATCTTTCTGTAGAACTTTCAGCATCTTTCTATCATCAGCATCTTTCTGTAGAACTTTCAGCTGCCTCTACCTGATGTTAAGAATAAGTTTCCTCTTTGATTCCATTCTCTCCAAAACCTCGTCATTGCTCACATTTTCAGCCCATGGTATCATCAGCATCTTTCTGTAGAACTTTCAGCTGCCTCTTCCTGATGTTAAGAATAAGTTTCCTCTTTGATTCCATTCTCTCCAAAACCTCGTCATTGCTCACATTTTCAGCCCATGGTATCATCAGCATCTTTCTGTAGAACTTTCAGCGTCATTGCCTCTTCCTGATGTTAAGAATAAGTTTCCTCTTTGATTCCATTCTCTCCAAAACCTCGTCATTGCTCACATTTTCAGCCCATGGTATCATCAGCATCTTTCTGTAGAACTTTCTGATGTTAAGAATAAGCTCTTTGATTCCATTTCTCCAAAACCTCGTCATTGCTCACATTTTCCATGGATGCATCTTTCTTAAGAATAAGTTTCCTCTTTGATTCCATTCTCCAAAACCTCGTCATTGCTCATGTTTGGTCTATGGTATCCTCGGCATCTTTCTGTAGAACTTTCAGCTGCCTCTTCCTGATGTTAAGAATAAGTTTCCTCTTTGATTCCATTCTCTCCAAAACCCCGTCGTTGCTCACATGTTTGGTCTATGGTATCCTCGGCATCTTTCTGTAGAACTTTCAGCTGCCTCTTCCTGATGTTAAGAATAAGTTTCCTCTTTGATTCCATTCTCTCCAAAACCTCGTCATTGCTCACATTTTCAGCCCATGGTATCATCAGCATCTTTCTGTAGAACTTTCAGCTGCCTCTTCCTGATGTTAAGAATAAGTTTCCTTTGATTCCAAAACCTCGTCATTCTCCAGCCCATGGTATCAAAACTTTCAGCTGCCTCTTTCTGATGTTAAGAATGCTCTTTGATTCCATTTTCAAAACCTCGTCATTGCATTTTCAGCCCATGGTATCATCGGCATCTTTCTGTAGAACTTTCAGCTGCCTCTTCCTGATGTTAAGAATAAGTTTCCTCTTTGATTCCATTCTCTCCAAAACCTCGTCATTGCTCACATTTTCAGCCCATGGTATCATCAGCAACTTTCTGTAGAACTTTCAGCTGCCTCTTCCTGATGTTAAGAATAAGTTTCCTCTTTCATTCCATTCTCTCCAAAACCCCGTCGTTGCTCACATGTTTGGTCTATGGTATCCTCGGCATCTTTCTGTAGAACTTTCAGCTGCCTCTTCCTGATGTTAAGAATAAGTTTCCTCTTTGATTCCATTCTCTCCAAAACCCCGTCGTTGCTCACATGTTTGGTCTATGGTATTCATCTTTTGTAGAACTTTCAGCTGCCTCTTCCTGATGTTAAGAATAAGTTTCCTCTTTGATTCCATTCTCTCCAAAACCTCGTCATTGCTCACATTTTCAGCCCATGGTATCATCAGCATCTTTCTGCTGAATTACACTTCTATTGTTTCAAGTTTCTTCTTCATCTTTGAGATTTCCAGCATTCGCTGCCATTCAGCGAAACTTGCCTGTCTCGTAATACTCAGATTAGATTTTGGAATGCTTCTTTGGCCACGCTAATACGTCTTCGGATTTCAGTGTCGCACTTTCTGTCCTCTATCAGAACAGAGATTTAATATCTGTACCTGCTTCATTTTAATGTCCCTGACCTGAAGTGTATTCATTCATTAAACCACTAGATAAGTTTGCTAGTGTTAATCTATCGTTGAAATGAAAACTTTTATTTTTTTTAATTTTCTTCCTGTTTTTGTTGTCCTTTTCACTTTTCTATTAAAGCATTAATGCCATGAAATAATAGACAAACTTTATGCACACCGTAAATGACACCAGTCACACAATACTGTTTTAAATCTTTTTTCAATTTTCCATTCATCAGAATACTAAATTTGAGAATGGCTCGCTGACACATTTCTCTTTATTCCAAATTACTCTTCCGTTTCACGTTGGATTCACTGTAATCTTGTATGTGTCGCGTCTCAACTAACAACTTGAGCGATATTGTCTCTGCAAACGTGACCCATAATGATTTTTTCTCTTTGTTAAGGCACTCACTTCCCGTATCGCTATACCTTCAAACAAGGTAGTTAATCAAGCGACTCGTAAACTGCCTCTACAACTCTTGCCCTCAGCATGCTTGAAAAGCCTAATCCTCAAGCTAGATTTTACAAGTCCTCTTTCCACATTTTGGGTATAAGTGTTCTTTTTCTTGGCCATTTCCATTAAAACCTCGTTTGCTTACTCGCTCCGCTCATGGAAATTCTCAGTATCCTTCTGTAGAACCACAATTCTGTTACCTCCAGTTTTCCCTTTAACTATGGGGAGACTGTACAGCATTCACTACAATATAAGAGTATAAGGAATGTCACATAACAATCCAGTATTCTTTTCTTTGACATTGTATTCAAACTAGATTTCCCGTCATCTGTTGTCCTAATTTATCATAACATTTCGGCAGTTTTTTGAAGTGAAACAGTTTCAAATAAACATATTTCAGTATTATTCATCTGGAAATTAACTGTATGTCTATGTCCCTATTTCACCCCTCGCTTCCGTTCTCATTCTCTCTCCTCTTCATACACACACACACACACACATATATATATATATATATATATATATATATGTGTGTGTGTGTGTGTATTCAAACATTTTTATGTTTATACATTCTTTTTATAGATACAAATATTTAAGTAAATGCTCTGTTTAAAACAAACAGTATTAACGAAATTTACTGGCTTGAATGTCCGAGAAATTTTCATAGAAAATATGCGTGCTCCGACAGCAACCGAACCTGTATCCTATACGGAATCGTCATAGAGCCTGACGTGCTTTACCGATTGAGCCACAGAGGAGCGTTTCGGTTAGCAAAGTTGATTTTACTGTTTTTAAACTACAATTTTCTTTCATTTTCTCTCGTACATTCATATCTGCTCAATGGGTATCCAAATGTAAACAAATGATGTCACACATTATGAAATGGAAGATGTGGTTGAAGCTAATGGCAATTTTATTGAATAGATTTAGTTTTTAGTATTTCAAGATATTTTTGTGCAATTTTGGTAAATATATCTGTTAAAATGTGTTGTCAGTGTTATGTTCATTTTTGCGACATTTAGACGACAATTCATCCACTGTACCCTGTACATCAGTAGAATCAAATCTTTGTCGCTTCATCTGTGAGGAAATTGTCCAGCTTTTGCCGCCATATAAGATATTTTTCTGCAACTTTTCTTTGTTTTTGAGGAATTTTTCCAATCTATTAATACTTTGCTTAGTTTCTGAATGACAACTATGGTTATTCCAATGCACGTTCGTCTTCCCGTGTTGTCACATTGGCCATCGTGTTTTCACCCAGATAGTTAATTTTTTCCCTTACTTGATTCTAACGACCCTGAGACATAAATCACTCCATGGACTGCCCCCCCCCTTATTGCCAACTATGTTTTCTCTCTTCTTACAGTTAATAGTCCTTTCTTCTCACTTTCCATTACTATCTTTCAATATAATGCTACTAGCCTATCTATTAGGATTAGCCCACCATTAATAAATCATGGTATGGCCTTTTTAATTCTCTTAGTTTCGTCTTGCCGTATTAGCTAAATATACCCGATGAGAAAACGTATATCTGTCTTATTCCTGTTTCAATTTTTGAGCATTTACTGAACTTGTCGTCTGTTCCTTCTTCTATGTACCGTGTTCCTTCAACTTATGAGACTTCCTTGGAACATCAGATTTTTCAAGACAATGTCTTGCTAGACAAGCACTCTAGGACAGTGTGTGCGTCTTTAGGTAAGTTATATAAGGCAAGGTATTACTAGGGTCTTACCTGTTGCTCATGAGAGCGCTTAGAACCATAAGCGAGTCTTCCATCAAACTGACGATTTCGCTTGTTGAATCTCCACGAAGCAGCTGCTCTCCACGATTCTTGAACGTAGCAAAAGTGAATTGCTTGTTGTCCCATTCTTCAGTGACTTGCTTCAGCTTAGCTTCAATGTCTTTTTCTTTATCAGCCGAGATACAGATGTCCTTAAATTACAAAAGAAACACTGATAATAAAATAAAAGCCTTACATTCGCCTTGATAAAATCCCTCAGTGGACGAAACGAGTCGGCTAAGTTCTCTTTTTGTCTTTATTCATATTCTCCCTTTACAGATATACTCGATCTGAAAATTTTAAACACTGATAGAAGATACATAAACATGTCTAAATATCTAATCAATAAATTCCGATACCACAGGAACATTCTATGGCTTGTAGCAACATCTCTATTCTATCAATTACAAAACTCACCGAGAGCCATGAAAACTGTCGGGGTTTCTATTTTCCTCTGTTTTATTTTGTAAACGACGAGGGTAGTCACTTAACAGGGTATATGATATTGTCATGGGTCCTTACCTATAACTACAGAATGAACTCTTCCTAACACTATGTCTACTACGCCTCTCAAGAAAGAGGGTCGAATCGAGCCGAGCTTTTCGGCTTGACTGTCGAACTCTCTGCCTCTGAGCAGAGAGGAACCCGGACAAGGCTCCGCCGAAGGGCAGAGTCTCGTTTGGGGAGGTTGACCAACCCGATCCCGTTTATACGGGTTAGAACCCGGGCATTTTTTGGCCGAGCTTACGGGCTCGGGAAACCCACGTTAAACTCGGCCTTGTGCCACATGCAACCCTCGTGTGGGGTGGCTAGATACCGAATCGTGCCGAGCTTCTCGGCTTGACAGTCGAACTCTCTGCTTCTGAACAGAGAGGAACCCGGAAGAGGCTCCGCCGAAGGGCAGAGTCTCGTTCGGGGGGGTTGACCAACCCGATCCCGTTTATACGGGTTCTACGGGCATTTTTTGGCCGAGACTACGGGCTTGGGAAACCCACGTTAAACTCGGTCTTGTGCCACATGCAACCCTCGTGGGGGGTGGCTAGATACCGAATCGAGTCGAGCTGATAGTAGTTCACTCCAAACCAGACTGACAGTCATACTAACAACTTCCAGATCTTGTATTATTATTTCGTGTAATATACCTTCGTTATTTCTACTCTTGTGTTCGTATTGTTCTTCCTTGGTCCTAACCTGGACCATAACAGATATAAAATAGTTCTTTTTTATTTTTAACTATTTTGAGGTGAACATTTTTCATCTTTTCTATAACAATATTTTAAGAGTGATGTAGTATTCGTGAATTCGGAAAGAATAATTGATATAGCAAACCTACGGACGATAATGGGTATGCCCCCATGCACATAAATACAGTAGTAAATACTGTATGTTGGTCTGCAGTTGGAGATTCGTCTCCAGTTGTGCTGGCCAAACTGTCTGCCTCCGAGCAGAAAGAACCCACAGACGAGCCTATGTTGAAGGTCAGTCTCGTCTCGGAAAACAGCTACCCGACCCAGTTTGGTACGACGAATTTTTGGCCGAGAACTCAGATACCACACATTAAATATAGCATATCTTACAACTATTTTTATATTTATATTTTATATATATATATATATATATATATATATATGGCATAACGAACAATTTTAGGTGAAAGAAGGGGACAAAGTTTTCTTGTCACGTTTCGTCCTATGATGTCCTAACAGATGAAACGCGTCACATGGCATTTTCCACTTTCACACACACACACACACACACACACACACATACACACACATACATATATATATATATATATATATATATGTGTGTGTGTGTGTGTGTGTGTGTGTGTTTATCGCAGTTACAATACGTTTGTCTTTGTAATTTACTCCGGAAGATGATCTTAAAAATTACTTGGGTTAAAAAACTACTATTCCTTGATGAATTTCATCTCAACATCAAGAAATCGATGAGACAACTTGAAAGGATCTCTATAAAAATAAGTAAACACAATACGCCTATATTATTCAATAAAACCTGTGTGAAGAGAGAGAGAGAGAGAGAGAGAGAGAATCGCTGCTTGTACAAAGATATAGCATTCATTGACCGAGTAGTATGGACAGACTGAAATAGATAGATATGAACAGACTGATAAAGATATGGACAGACTAATCGATATCCTCATAGTACCATAGCTGTACTGAAGGCCCCATTGTCCAGGTGATGTCCAAAATGAATAAGGACCACTTAATTGCAGCTTGTGGACGGTTTCGCGCACGAACAGAAGCAGTCATCGAAGCCAAAGGTGGTTTCATAGTATAATTAGATAAAGAAGTATCATGAAGGATAGATAGATATGGACAGACTGAGATAGATAGATAGATAGATAGATAGATAGATAGATAAAGACTAAGATAGATAGATAGATAGATAGATAGATAGATAGATAGATAGATAGATAATTTAAAGACTAAGACAGATAGATAGATAGATAGAGAGAGAGAGAGAGAGAGAGAGAGAGAGAGAGAGATTCGCTGCTTGTGGAAAAATCTGGCTTTCATTGACCGAGTAGTATGGACAGACTGAAATAGATAGATATGGACAGACTGATAAAGATATGGACAGACTGAGATAGATAGATAGATAGATAGATAGATAGACTATTTATTCAAAAATTATGATATAAACATGTTATAATATCACTACAAAAATAGCCATTTTGTTTCAACACTTCTGGTGTCTTATCAAGTGACCGTGTTGAATGTAGAATAAAGAGTTTTAAAAGGTTCAAATCAACCAAACATCCCTCAATAGAGGAAACGCTGTTACATAAGCTACAATGACCAATCAAAATTCAAGTATATGAGAATTTAAAAAACTTCACACAGAATCTTGGTTATATATAATCAAGGTTCGTTGTCAAATTTTTTGAATTATCATTATTGTCATTATTACTATAATTATTATTTTTATATTAATATTAATAGTAATGATAAAGTTGTTATGATTTTTTAAACAATAAAACTAATGATAAATTAAAAAATGTATTAAAAAAAAATGAAGTCCCTTAGGGTATGTGACCTTCCATGGTGTGTGAGCTTAAAGGGTGTGTGACTCCCAAGCTATAGGTTATTTAGCTCATAAAGAAAATCCAGCACTGTAACTTTGTCAAATCTGGTCGATTTGCTTGAAAAAGACATGAACAGATTGAGCAAAGCAATTATAACGATGGAAATGCACGCCATTTTAGAGTGACATCTCATACGTGACAAAACGTCCTCCGCTTATTTACATCTAATAAAGCAAATAATACGACGCAAATGAGGTCTGCTTGAAGAGGTTGCACGCAAACAACGGAAAAAAGCTTAGAAAGTTGAGAGTTTACTTCAATGTCTTCTTTGTACTTGAGTATTGGTGCCTCCAGGATGTTTTTCAAGAGAAAGTTGTCGCCTTCGACATCAAATGTATGTCCGGTAACTTCCGTCATTCTCCGCCAATGACGATTTTTCATCGCTTTATTGCTCATGAGTTGTAGTAATGGGACAATCTCATTGAAATCGTCAATCTTTTTCTTTAAGTCTGCATAAGCCTGCCAGTCCCTCAGAGCCCGCGGCAGCTTACGGCATCTGAAAATACCCCAGAATTATAGAGTCAGTTTATATTTAATAATAAATAATAATATTTACTAAAATAAAGATATGTAAACTTTCTAAACGTTTGTTGTTGTAAATAAAGTTCATGATAGCTTTAATAATTTTATTAATTTTTATAAGACTTAATGTTATAAAGTGTGTTCCAATAACTTGGACCGATTTTAAATGTGAATTAAGTTGAAGTGTCTAATGATTTTTTTCTTTTTCTTTCAGATTTAACAACTTAAGTCTTTGGCAATTTCTACAATAGAAAGATTAGCAATCAAACAACGTGTTAAAGTTATCGAAGCCTATTACGAAAATGGACGTTCAAACAGAAATGTATTTCGCGCACTTTGCGATATTTTTGGTCAGCATAATCGACCAACCGAGAATGCAATTGGAAACGATATAACGTTGTTGTGGAGAGGTTCAATTCCTACACGCGATGACGAATAAAGGCGTCTGGTTTTTCGGCCACATTCTCGTACACTGTAGCAATTTTTTCAGCTGAACGGCGTAAACGTGCACGCAGCGGTGTTTTGCACAACTGCCACCGACCTAGTTTGTTTGAATTTACAAACAATTTTTCAGTTTTTTCTCAACTGCACTCTTGAAACTTTAACACGGCCGATATGATCCACCAACGATTACCGAGAGACTCAAGTATACGACGAATACTTACCTGGAGAGTCTCTTATAAATAAGTATTTAGCCTGCCCCCCCCATTAGGACAAGATGTGACACAAGGTCTATTTTTAGGTGGGGACCCGAGTGCGTACACACGGGATAGGAACAAAAATTCCCCTCAGCTCCCGCAGCCGTCGGTTGCGCTGACCTCGATGCGAACACTGATCCCTCCCTCTGGTGCAATGGAAGGGCGCGGCCTCGGGCAGCTGTTCCCAGGGTCGGGCACCTCTCAGTATAATTTCCTCAGTCTTCAGTCGGGGGATTCTCTGTCCTTTGATAGAGAAGCCCCTGAGCGCATCTGTCCAAGGACAGAGACGCAACTGAGAGATCATAAGTAAACGTGATATTATTCAAAAAGAGTAATTCGCACTCTTATAAGTAGAGTCAATATGTATCTGCCCTTATAATTTAAAAACATGGGCAATGTTTATCTACATAGTCAAATATACTAAACAAACAGATTTTGACATAATATAACCAACAAAAAAAACTCGGGCCGATAAAAATCGACAGCCGAGGAAGTAAGTTCCGATAGGAGAAGGGAAGCCCTTATTTTAAACCTTCTACTGCTTTTCAGTCATATCCTCACACGGAAAAAGCTATAAAATTAAATCCAGACAGAAAACCCGAAGGTGGTTGGTTGTCAACACTGACAACGTTCCTGCAACTTCAACAGCCAAGCCGTCCACAAATGTAATGCTATGTATTCCACTGGATCTTGTCGGTACGGCCGAGAGCCGGGGGCATATGGCTTGGGTAACACCCGGCCTCCATATAACATCAACAATCTAGTGAAGGAAGACTCTGAATTTAGACCACCCGCTGCCTCTTTAAATTACTGAGAGGAGGGATAGGGTATCCTCAAAATCCCCGGTGCAAAGGAACCATTGCACTATTTTGCTTTTGAACAACAATTGTAATATGGAAGCGAATGGTGACCACTGCGGTACAAAATGCGTTAACTGAATGAATCAATGAATGATAACCCGACAAGTGCTGATATTATAGATGTTATAACACATACATCGTTTCTATTAAGTACCTGACCTAAGTATGACGATAAACTATACCCGCGTCCTGGGTAAGACGATAAACTACATCCGCGTCCTGGGTAAGACGATAAACTACATTTGCGTCCTGGATAAGACGATAAACTACATCCAGCAGCAAGGCCTCTGATCAAGAGGTTTTGAGGAGCGTGGAACCACCTCTTAATTGCTGGTGTTTCCAGGTCCAACCTGACCCGGGGTGGTAGCACCTGTTATGGTTCCAGCTATGGGCAAATAGTTAGCACTCATACTTGTGTAAAATAGGTTTTAATACCAGAAATACTTTGCAATAAAAACAAAATTATTACCAGCAATAATTTTTGAAGGAAAAATTATCAGGAATTCTTAAAAAAAATACTAGCAATAAAACAGCTATACATTCTTTGAAAAAAAAATATTACCAGGTATAGATTTCAAGAAAAAATATTCCCAGAAATAGATTTTTGAAGAAAAACATTAACAGCAATAAAAAAAAAATTGTCAGCATTAAATAACCCATGCCGTAAAACAAAACAAAACAAAGCAAACTGCCATAAATCTATTTCAAAATTTTGTTGGCATTAAATGACCCACTGAAGTTGATATGCCATAAAACAAAACAACCAAATCTATTAAGTACTCCAAGGCCCTCATCAGGTGTTCATTGATGGCTAATACTGAATTAAAAAGAAATTTCTAAGAATGTTCTAATGTATTAAATAGCTTTTCTTTAAATACATATCTGCATTTTGTTTTTTAATCATTTCACCCGAAGCAAGGCAATAAAGCCACTAAGACACAATGTTATTGAGTGTGAAAGAATATAAGAAAAATAGAGTTTAGCCACTTTTTAATCATTTCGCCCCAAATATGGCAACAAAACCACTAAGACGCAGGTGGTTACTGAGCGTTAGAGAATCTGAGAAAAAAAAACATTATTAAGGAGAGAGAACAATAAAAGTACAAGAATTAACAAGACAGAAGAAAATGATTGACATTGCATTCAAATTTTTAAGATCAAAGTTGACTAGAATGCAAAAATCCGGAAAAGAATTCCATCAGCGAGAAATGGGGAAAAAGAAACTGTCAACATATATTACGTCTACGCATTTCAAGTGGGAAAATGATGAGACCGAACTGCCAACCTAGTACTGCGCTTAAATTCATAAAGTCTAAAAATGTTCGACAAAATATTTTCTTGTTACTAATTTCCGCACAAGGAAGAAACGTTTTGAAAGTGAAATAAATTATTGACAATATTAATAAAGAATATTGCATCTCGAATAAAAATGACTGTTCACCTTGTTTGGAAATCCTGTAGTTCTGTATTAATCCCGTCAATGTTGAGGTCTGCCCACAGGATGTCCTGATAACCGTTTACAGAATCAATGACGTTGTTGTAAAGTCCATAGAGTTTCTGCAATAGCTTCAACTCTTTACTGATCTGTAGCAGCTGTTGGTACTGTGTGACAGGCAGGCCAAACAGTTCTTCACCTTGCGTATATGTAACATACTTCCGGAACAGATTGTCGAAATTGTTCTGAAATAGGATTAATCGATCCGATGCGTCACGCGGATCGATACCTGATACCATCGGACCAGACTGAAAGAGCAAGAAAAACAAAAAGAACTTTAAGCCAAAATTTCAAGATGTATCAAAAACACGAACTGAATATAACAACGCAAGTACTACGACCCTTTATTGATTTAGGTGTACGGCCATTACGATCACTGAAGTGAAGCAACGTCGAGCCTGGTCCGTACCTAGATGGGTGACTGCTTGGTAATACTTGGCCTTTGTATGTTTTGATGTGCGGGTGGTGCAATGGATAAAGGCTGGAAAATGGAAACCAAAAGGTTGAGTTCGAATTCCAGTCAGGTCCGTTATATTCATTTACGCGCAAATACTCTTGGGAAAGGTATGAATCCACCATTTCTTCCCCAGCTATGGGTTAATCAGTAGCACTTGTATCAGCAAATCAATATTATCTCCAAACAAACTCTTACAATCTTACAATCTAAAAAATATTTTCTGGCTTTAAATAATCTGCAAAAGGTAAAATAAAATCGTAACAAACCGCAAGCCTGAAAAAAAAATCAAACCTTGCAATTATTTAAGTTTAAAATAACGCCTTCTTTTTTCCAAATATCTTACTATAATTATAAACCATAATTTCGTAAAACGAAACCTTAACTAAAACATGTTTGAAAATTTTCATCTGAAATAAAAAAAAAATATGAACTTTGAGAAAAATGGTGACAGTATATAAAACGAAGAAGCCATTATTTAAAAAGGAGGACCAGGAGGTTATAGGTTAATAACGTCTGATAATATCTTCATAATAATAACTAAATATTACTACTTACTAAGACAAACCAAACCTACACGTTTGTGCAAATTAACTGGAACAAAACGAATAATTCCGATATTATTTACTTATTTTCGTATTTTTCCAATGAAACATGACCCAATGCACATGTTAGTACTTAGTACGTCCATTTCACGGAGTCTTTCCTTACAGATTGACCACAGATTCTCAATTAGATTTAAATCAACAGCATTTCCGAGCCAGTCAATAGTACACTGATTTGCTCACTGGTAACGCTTTCCAATGTTTTCGTGCAGCGTTACATATTTTCGTACGCTTCCTTGGAGTAACGTCCATCGCAAACAATGGCCGTAGAGACAATAGTGTCTGGGTGTGATAAAAATTTGATGCAATCGCAGATGAGGCAATATTTTTCGAGGCCAAAAAAATTTCATCATACACTCGAAAAAGATTTATATTACTGCAAAGCACTGCAAATGACCTAATCTAAGGTTAAAATAGAAATCAATTACACCATGTCACTCCAATATGTCTAAAACTGACCGCATGTTGAAAGAAAGGAAGCTAAAGCGATTCTTTTAATTAATTTGCACAAGGGTTTATATTTACCATTTTAAACCTACTGTATATTCCAACGTAAAAAGATAGAAAGTATATCCGTTGGCAAAAAGAAAAGCCGAACACGCGAAATACAAATTGGAGATGCCAAAATGAAACAAGTACAATAATTTAAATATCTAGGAAGTGTTTTAATGGAGGACTGTAAGGGTGACACCGAAATCTGAAGACGCATTGAGATAGCGAAAGATGCCTTTCAAAAGCTAAGCAGAGTATTAAAAGCAGGAGAATTTCGCTAAAAACAAAGAAACGATACCTAAATGTTATGCAATATCGGTCCTCCTATATGATAGCGAATTTCTGGATAATCTCCTCCCACTTGAAGACATTCTAGTCAAGAGAAAGTTCTACAGAAGGATGCTGAGAATATTATGGATGGAACATGTGATCAACGACGAAGCTTTAGAGAAAACGGAAACACGCAGGACACTTATACTTAACATTAGAAACAGAGTTTCAATTTCTAGGGCACATAATGAGGAAAGAAGGTTTAGAAAAATTAACACTCACGGGATATTATTGAAGGTAAGAGAGACAGTGGAAAGCAGCGAATAACCTACCTAAGGAGCTTTTGCAAATTCTTGGAAGAACCGGGATTAGGAGAGATAGCGAAAAAAAAACAGACTTTACTAAGGATTACAAAACAGGAAATTGTGGAGAGCGATGATTAAACATGTCCTGAAGGGATGTATACGTATACAGAACCAATGTCTACATTTGAGACTTTAGTATAAACCCGAACCTATGTCTTTTTTTTTCTTCTGTTTCAGCCTCAACTTGTGTTTACCTATCAATTAAATCACTGTGATTTTTTGTCTTATAACATTAAAGTTCTCCACTGACAAAGATTACGCGTGGAAAGATTATATTGAATCAATTTCTAGGTCTGCTGCTAGGAAGGTTGCTTTACTGTGTCATGCTAGACCATTTTTCTATCTTACATATTTATAAATCTGCCACTCGACTTTGCTTTGAATATTTCCCCATAAACTATGTCTCTTACTCTGTAACATTCTACCTCGAGTGGCTCCCGAGTTTTGTACAGAGTGAACATCATTGTTAAAAAAAAAAAAGTATGTGTACCGCCCTCACGACCCTAATGAGTTACGGGACGAGAGATGCCGTAACATCAAAAGAGTAAACAAAACGACTTCTTTGAAAGAGATAGTAGGCGTCCAAAAAGTATCTTTTTCATGATTATATTTTGGAAGTTTCATCTCGTATAATTCAATAAACAAGCGTAATTTTGTAAAAGGTTATTTACTACGTTTCAAAATGGTTTAGTGTAAAAAGAAATATGTCGTCTGCTTCAGTGAAATGTAAAATTATGTGGCTACGTTTCAAAATGGCTTGGAGTATAACAAAAAAAACTGTCGTCTGCTCCATGAATTATGAAATTATGTAACTATAGAGAAGGATCTGATCGTAATGGAAACGTATCAGGGACATAAAAGTCTTATAAATGTATTGAAGCCTATCGTAATTGTAAAAGCATTCAAAATTAATGAGATTTTAGACATTTTTGTTGTAAGGTTAATTTCAAAGGTGTATTTTTCGAATTCATTTCTTTTTATTGAAAAAAAAAGAAGAGTTATTTTCTCCAGAGTGGTTCCATTGTTTGTAAATTTGATCCATCTCATTCAGGGCTGACAATGATTTTGTTACTGCTATCTGGGCTAGAACGATTGGTTTGACAAAAATCTCTTTTCTCAGTCAACCATAATAGCGTAACAATTAAGAAGTTTGTTTTTTGTTTGTTTTTTTTTTCTGGATGGAGAGGAGATCAGGATGAAGTGAATGCATGCTGATTCCAAGGATATAAGTGTAAAAATCAATATAAACATCTGCAGTCGGGCTTTAAATTCTTTCCATCGACTCTGTATATTTGTGTGTATGTGCGTGTGTGTGTGTGTGTGCACGCGCGCGCTGAGATTAGCCGTTGATGCGCATATAGTGCCGGAAAAGTGGGAGGGTGTGCTGGGTTCAAATTCAGGCAAGGTCTGTTTCGTTCAATTCTCCCGTGGGCTTGAAATGAACGTCGTCTCGAGAACGATAGAACATTAGTTAGACATTTTGGAAAGACACGAATTTTTTTATGAAAATTTTATTTTATTAATTCTAAATTTCTTTTAAAAAAAATTTCGGGACAATTAAAGTTGTTTGTTCGTACAGTTTTGGAACAATGATAAAAAAAGTTACCCTGGATCCATGCTTTATACTGAGGGTCTTGGAAAGGTCATGACTATGTAAAATAGCAAGGTAAACTGGGTTCTCTTGCCTTTGGTGGCAACCAATCTAGTATAAAATCTACCCGGAATGTAAAATCTTCCTGAAGAAGTATGATCTCAATCAAGCTATCTTACCCTAGACACACCTATTATTGCTAAGGATGCATTACATTTAGTTGTACTAAAGGGAATAATTAAGGGAATAATTGGGCCACTTCATATTAAATATTAAGCCCAATGTTTTTAATTGCCAGAATTTGTAGTTGTATGATGGTATCTAACGCCAATTTTTCTAACATCGCTAAAATCTAACGTTTATTCTTTTAAAGTACGGCTGCTTAAAAAGATAAAATATAAGTTCATTTTCCGTTTCTAATCGAATAGAAAATCAGTGCGGCTCCGGTTAAATTTGAACATCAAATCGAAACTTCAAACTTGCTTTAAAATGATTAGTAGGCTTAAGAACATAATACGTTGAAACACCGGTTCCCGTACGATTGCCGTAGTTAAGCAATATCGAGCCCGGTCAGTATCTAGATGGGTGACTGTTTGAGAATGTCAGGTGCTGTAAGAATTGAATGTGTGCTGGTGGGCTAATGAATAAATGGCTGGGAATTGTTAATCGTAGAGACTGGTTCCAATTCTCGCTAGGTTTGTTATAGTCACTTACGCGTAAATACCATTGGGAGAAGTATGAATCCTCGACTTGTCACCCCAACTATGGGTTAATTAGTAAGACGTGTATCACTAAATCATTATTAGCCAGCGAAAAAATTCTTACACTCTAAAAATATTTTCTGACTTTAAATAACCTGAAATGGGTTGATAAGCCGTAAAAAATGACTCGATCAATCAATCAAATGGCTAATCCAGTGTTTTTGTTTTTAGATGGTTTCTATATCAATTAGAATTTCAGATATTTGAAGAAGAGACTAGTGCTGTCAAAAGTTTGGAAAAAGAAAAAAAAATCGCAATATTAACATTTTGGATAATTTTGTAATTGGTTCACTGTCGAGAAAAATCTTCCCAGCCCCTTCCACTTCATGTCAGCTGAGAATGTTGGCCCAAGACATGAAGTGGAAAGACTATATTGAATTCTATTGCTGGGTCGACTGTTAAGGAAGTTGGTTCACTGTGTCGTACGAGACAATTTTTCTCTCCAAAATCTATCTTACATATCTATGTCTACCTTTCGTCGATGTTTAGAATATTGCTGCCAAATATAGTCCTGTACCCCTGCTATTAATTTTGAGCTCCAAAGAAAAATCAGCAATATTATTGACCCTGATCTGGCGTCTTGGGTTCAGTGTCCGCCATAAAGTTGCCTCCCTTTGCCTTTTCTATAAAAACTTTCATGGTAATTGTTCGATTGACCTCTTCTCTATGGTTTAATTCCCCATCCCCTCCCTCATTAGGTGGTCAGTGATGTCAGTTCGCTGGTGGATGCGGGGTGCCTTTCGTTTCGTGTGAGTGTTTTCATATTTGTTGTTGTGCCTAAATGAGTACGTGTCAGTGTGAGTGCTTCGGATGAATGAATGTTTTATATTATTATAATCCCAGATTGATTTCGGCCAGTTAACTGATGTTTCTGGCACATTTAGTGATTGTTGGGGGGGGGGGTTTATTACTAATATTATTTTCTTTAGTTTCTTGTCAATAGTTTTGTTTTTAATATTGTAAATACTCATTGGGGCTAGTTTTTAGGATTGTTGTTTTATTCCCCCTCCTCCCACAGAAAATGAATTGTACATATGGGGACTAGTTAGTATTTTCATAGAGACAATGAGGTATTATGGTGGATGTAATAAGAAAGGTACGTAAGAATATATATATATATATATATAATCTTCCCAGCAAATTTTTTAAAACTTTATACAGTGTAACCCGGATATAAGAGACCCGGATATAAGAGAAACCCGGATATAAGAGAGATTTTCTCTGGTACCAAATTAGAGCCTGTGTTAATGTATATAAAATAGACCAAACCCGGATATAAGAGACTTCTTCTCCGGTCCCGACAACTCTCTTATATCCGGGTTACACTGTATTGAAATTTCTATTTATCTCTCTTTTATTTTTTTCCTTTCCTTTTTTCCTCTCCCTTTTCTTTACGTCTGGATAAATTGACGACCTTTCTTAAAAAAAGAAAAACTTCTGTCTGAAGATATGAATATTTGTATAGAGTTGGAATAAATTATAAGCGAATTGATTTTTTTAAGAATCGTCTGTAATTATTATTATATTGCTCAGTTACTACATTGTCCTCGCTAATTATCAACTGATATATATATATATATATATATATATATATATATATATATAAAGACAAAAGTAAAACTCAGCCGTCGTTTTTCGTTCTCTGATGGACTTTATCAAGGCAAATATAAAGATTTTATTTTGCTACAATTATTTATAAACAAAAAGAAACCTTTCAGTTAGTCTAATGAATATTAATGAGCGCCTCTTAAATTTAATTTTTGATTCTTGTTTATAAATACTTGTTGTAAAATAGAATCTTTACAATTGCTTTGATAAAGTTCGGATCGGCTAAGGGAAGTTTTCCCTTTACAGATATATCTATATTTATATCTTAAATCTTTTCATACACGCACATATATATATATATATATATATATATATATATATATATATATATATATATATATATATATATATATATATTCCGGATGTAACAGAAAAACTGCCCAAATCGTGTTACAGCATAATTATCCATCCCGTAAAATGTTTAATATCTAAAAAGCACTAAATTAATTGAGTTCTTTTTTCCAGATTTTTAGATAAGACGTTTAGCCATCTTGACACCATTTGTCGTAAAATCACTGAAAAAACCTTTGAGTTATTCAGCTGAAAAGAGATCAGGTTCAAATTGTTTTGTGTCAGACACAAAAGAGTCATGGTGAGAGGGAAAAGATCATTCAGGCCTTCAGTAATGATACAAACATTCATACTCTGGCTTCCATCTTCAAAGTTAATTGAAGAACCATCAAGAGAACGGTGAATAAGTTTTAAAAAGATGAGGCCTCACAGTTGAGAGGAAGACTTAGAGCTAAAGAGATCAATTAGAAAAAATCCGACTCAATTCATAATACGTTTAGTACATGAGAGGGGATTTTCATCTATGATAGTCCAAAGACGAGTATAATAAAAACTTGAAAAGGAAATCGTACGTGAAACTTGTGAGGCAACTTGATACTCCAGGACAGAGAGTTAGAAGGTTAGAGAGGGCGAAGATCATCTTGAATAAATTGGAAAATAAACCTGGAAGATTATATCTATATTTAAACTTTATTTCAATCCTTCCTGAGATTCCGATCCTTAACTATGCTTAATTAATGATGAACATGTCGTTTTCGTTTATGATCAATTTCATCATGATTCTTCTGTTAAGCTTGGAGAGTAATTATACATTCTTATTGCTCAAAGTAGAGTCCAGTAGTGTCATAAAACTCTCGACGAATTTAAGTAAGATATCTTCAATCATTTCTAAGATACAACGGTTCAAAGTTTAATCTAACAATTGGACAATTTTAATGTTACACCATTTAGACAATTTTGCTGTTACACTTTGTATATATATATATATATATATATATATATATATATATATATATATATATATATATATATAGTTTGTGTTTGTGTGTGTGTGTAATTCTGGTCTGAATGGGCCAAAGGAAAGATTTAAGCAATTTTTTTTTAAATTCTTCTCCGCATTTGTTTTCATATTGTTTTTTATTTTCAGGTTCTGTCAATCTAGCACTTTACGTACCTTGTCGTAGTCTTCATAAAAACTGCTGCAGTCTTGTACAAAGATCTTGACATTGCTGATAAGTTCGTGTCTGAAATCAGGTTGTAGCTCCAGTAAGTGGCTAGCTACCTGGGAAGCCTGGACCTGGAGTTTTTCCCAGGAGTAACGTAAAGTGTCGCAGGGGTCCGTTTCTTCTCGGGCTACGGGCAGTTTGTGTTTGTTTAACATGGCGTAAGATTCCTGAAAAACCATAAAATGCATTGCAAATCAAATAAAGAAGCAAATACGCCTTATATAATCGAGTGAAAATGAAAAATATAAAACGTTTTGCACAACGAAACACGTGTATCACGACAATATGGTTGCATGCAAGATGTAAAAGATGTAAAAGAAATCAGTAAGAAAAGATGGACCCTTTATTGCCAGTGAAAAGAAGATATTTTTGTTAGCAAGATGTAAAAGATGTAAAAGAAAGCAGTAAGAAAGGTATGAACCTTCAATTACCAGGAAAAAGAAGATATGGTTGTTAGCAAGATGTAAAAGATGTAAAAGAAAGCAGTAAGAAAGGATAAACCTTCAATTGCCAGTGAAAAGAAGATATGATTGTTGGCAAGATGTAAAAGATGTAAAGGGTATAAAAGGCAGCAGTAAGAAACGATGAGTCCTAAATTGCCAGGAAAAAGAAGATATGGTTATTGGCAAGATGTAAAAGATGTAAAAGAAAGCAGTAAGAAAGGATGAACCCTAAATTGCCAGGAAAAAGAAGAATATGGTTATTGGCAAGATGTAAAAGATGTAAAAGAAAGCAGTAAGAAAGGATGAACCCTCAATTGCCAGTGAAAGGAAGATACGGTTGTTAGCAAGATGTAAAAGATGTAAAGCATGTAAAAGGCAGCAGTAAGAAGGGATGAATCCTAAACTGCCAGGAAAAAGAAGACATAGTTGTTAGCTAGATGTAAAAGAAAGCAGTAAGAAATGAGGAACCCTCAATTGCCAGTGAAACGATATGGTTGTTAGCACGATGTAAAGTATGTAACATATATATAAGATAATTATATGTTATATAATGTAATCATTGAGAATCTTCAGATGTGGACTTGAAATAAGTTTAAAAACTTCATAAAGTCTGTAAAAAAAACGAAAATAAATTTCATACAAAATTATTATGTTTTGTTTTTTGTTTTGTTTTGTTTTTGTTTTTGCTTTTATTTCCCAGAAACCTACGGTCAGAAATAGCATCAAGACATTTTTCACTCAAAAAAAATAAAAATAAATATGGCTTAACATTTTACGTAGAAAAAAGTTCCTTTGTCAGGTATAAGCTGTACTCGCGAGAAGAACCATTTGGATATCAGGGATCCTTTCAACGAGTCTATCGGAACCTTTTCAAGTTAAACCCAGAGACCCCCAAAACAACTGGAATTATTGATGAATACACGTGACGCATTTTATAGATTTCCACTTCAAGATCCTGGTATTTTGATAGTCTTTTAAGATCTTTCCAGGATGCATTGCAGTCTCAAGGAAAGGTCATGTCAACAAAAAAACACATTCTGTTTTGTGGTCATTGATCACTATTTCTGGGTGATTACTTTTCATTGTTCTGTCTGTGTGTATTTTAAAATCCCATGTCTGTAACCGGGTCTGCGTTGTGTTCATACCTGATACAGTGTTATCTGATACAAGATGATTAATTGTTTCTGGACATTCATCACAGAATCTGAATTTGGGTTCAACACAATTTTGCAGTCGCTTCGCTTGATAATTTCTAATGAGCAAGCATTGGTCCTTCAGTTTCAGCTTTTAATCCTGCCCTACACAGCCACTGATGGATATGAGGTTTCTCGACATTAACTTATTTGGCACATGAAGATGTTCATCTTGGCATCTTTTCTGCGTGTGGTCCACTGCATTCGCATTTGCTTTCTTTTTTAGGTTCTTCAGTTTTGGGATTATGGCGTACTTACACTTCATTTATTTAAAATTAACTTTTGAATTTGTTGAATTCCTTTATCAGATCATCATCCAGTTTTCTTTCATTTCTCGGTACTTTTCTAATTTCATTAGACAATTCTAGTTGAACTAATCTTCTGCCTCCTTCGAATCTGGACACATACAAACGATCAACATCGGTCTCAGGATGATACATGTGATGACATGTGAGAAGCCTTCTCATTTTTACATCTTTTCGCTTAATGTTAGTTACGGTCCAGTTAAGAATGTTGAAACTATTGCACCAGAGTGACAGCGAAATTGTTTATAGATGTACATTATTTATGCTATTCAGACTATTATCCTCATCTTTGTCGCCATATTTATTACAACGTTTCGGCCGTTGTACGCTCCGGCTTTCTTCAGGTGGTTGGAATGTCGAACTGAACCCTTTATTTCGCTCACTGGGGTAGACTGTTCTAGTTCCACGTGCCATGTTTAATGGATGTCAGTTATCAGTTATCTCCTGTTAATTTTCCTCTGAATGTTCTTCACTGCCTTTACTGGGTATTAAACTCACGCTCTTTGGGTCCTGTCACTGGATCTAACCAACGCCTTTATCCACTGTGCCACGTGTCCTCTCCTTGAGGACACATGGCAAGTTGTCGGCATTAAATGACCCATTGAGGTTGATATACCGTAAACCAAACCAAACCAATATATACTGACATAGATAGATAGATAGATAGATAGATAGATAAAAATTATTACCACCAATAAAAATTTTGTCAGCATTAAATGACACACATTGAGGTTGATATACCGGAAAAAAAAACAAACCAAAACAATATTCGGTAACATTTCTATTCCAGAGAAAATGTTTTCGTCGAGAAAAGAGTAAGTACAGTCGTTATTAATTTATACTGATTTTCTAAGCGTAGCTTAGATGTGGCACAAGGACATCTAGTGAGGATCGAACTCATTCTCTAGTCATAACTATCAGGTCATCCCATAAGTTCTGTCCGAATTTTAACTTTTTGTTAAAATGAACGAAATTTAAAGAGTATTTTATAATGTCGAATGGAGGTGAACATTATTTTTATGTTTAGATGCATTTAAGCTGATCAAATGATTTCAGAGAAAAATAAGATTAAATTTTGTTTGGTTAAAACCCTGCTAACATGGAAGTACCCAAGAATCATTTGAGGCACATAATGCTTTATGAGTTCAAGAAAGGAAACTCAGCAGCCGAAGCGGCTAGAAACATTCACTCAGTTTATGGAGAGGAATGTGTGAATGAAAGAACTTGCAGAAGATGGTTTGCAAAATTCCGAGGTGGGAATTTCACCCTTGAAGATGAAGATCGACCCGGACGTCCAGTTGAGTTTGATAAAAACTTCTTGAAGCAGCCCTTGAAAAAAATCCTGTTTTATCAGTTGAGGAATTGGCAGTGGTTCTCAGTTCACACCATACAACTGTCCATCGTCATCTTCAACAACTTGGAAAATTTCCTAAACTTGGAAAATGGGTGCCTCATGAATTATCTGAAAACAACCTCAAATACCGAGTTGACATCTGCTCTTCTCTCCATTCTCGCCAACTTCTTTCAACTTTTTTGGATAGACTTGGGACTGGCGACGAAAAATGGATCATTTATCGAAATGTTAAGCGTCATAGACAGTATCTTGGTCAAGGGGAAGGACCCCAACCACAGCCGAGAAGGGAACTTATGGGCAAAAGGTTCTTCTTTCAATCTGGTGGGATCGTCAAGGAATAATCCACTTTGAATTCTTACCACCTAATGCAACAATTAATGCTCAAATATACTGTCAGCAATTAGAGCGTTTGAATCAAGCCTTGAGGAAAAAGAGACCTGCTCTAGTGAATCGAAAAGGGGTGATGTTTCATCAGGACAATGCGCGACCCCACACAGCAAGAATCACGTCACAAAAGATCGAAGAACTTGGTTGGGAGAAAATTCCTCATCCACCTTATTCTCCCGATCTTGCTCCTTCAGACTACCATTTGTTTCGTAGCTTACAGAATCATTTGGAAGAAACAGCTTTTGTAAGACAGGAAGAGATTAAAACTGACATTTTTGAGTTCTTCGAATCAAAGTCAAAAGAATTTTACAGTAATGGAATTAGTAAGCTTGTTAATAGATGGAAGGAAGACATAGATAATCAGGGAAAATACATTGTTGATTGAATCTGTAATTAAATGTAACATTTGGTCACTTGTTTTCTTTATTCAAAATTCGGACAGAACTTATGGGATGACCTAATACTTTAGCGAGACAAGCTTGCTAACCATCGCCGAAGTGCATCTTTTGTTACTAATTTATATGTAGTAGACAGACATGTTAGGTACTTTGTCATTTCCTGGGGATTTCCATTTTGGGGATATTGTTACAGCTTGCCTTGTAGTATTAATGTTTATATTTTTTTTACATTCTTGCACAGTTCTCTTTTGATCTACTCTACATTGGAATTACATTTCTTTGGGCTGTTCCAAATATTTTCCCCAAACTTTCGCACTTCAATAGATGACGGCTTTTTAATGTCTATAATTTCTTTTCCAATTTCCCTGTAAAATTTCTTGAGGTCCGTATGGAACCCACAATGCTTTTCACATCGTTTTGTTCTTTATGCATTTCCTGTTTAAGAACTTCCTGGATTGGGAAATTTCATTTACTGCTTTAATTTTACATTTCCTCTTCATCTTCCTGCTTTTCAGTGTCGAAACATTTTAATTTCTTGAAATCTCATCGCGTCTCGATAATTCTGTTCAGATTTCCTCAATTTTTCGTTTTAATTTGCCTTCCAAGCAGGTTCTTTCTGTCTGTTGTTTGATCTTTTTTCTTTGTCTAGATATTAAGTTTTCCAGTAGCTCCTAAAGCTTTTGCATATATAGGGTGACCCAAAAAAACGGGAACTTTTTAACAATCCAATAAAACCAAGAGTGATGGAAGAAAAGTATTTTATTCTTAGTAATTGAAACCTTAAAACATGCCATTTAAGAAACAATGATGGAATTTTCATTTTTTTTAAATTACATCCTGTAGATGGCGTTCTCCTGTACGAATGCATTCTTGAAATCTGCTGTTGAGATTCCTCATTGACTGCTGCAACATCTCAGCTGGGATACTGTTAATTTCATCTTGAATTTTATATGGCGAAATGTTTACTTGCTCAAGGTCACTGTCCTGCAGTCTTGCCACTTGCTCATGTCTGGCAATGCGCACTTCAAAAATTCCCGTTTTTTTTGGGTCACCCTGTATTATATTATTTACTTCTGTAATATTTTTCCAGTTGTATGTCCATTAACAATGTTTACAATGCGTTATAAATTTGTACAGCATTTTTATTGAACTTTTGGAAGCTGGTTTGTTTCTAAACATTCGTGTAATTATTTTGCTGATTATTTCAATAAATGTTTTCGCTTCATTAGTTTCAACTCTGTTATTTTCAAGGAATTATGCTTCAGTTTCGTTTGCTTCGTCTTCATCAGTAACATGGATCTGAATCAGTGAAACTATTTATGTCGGGGTTAGATTCTTCCGTTTAATTTCCTAGGTGTTTAATGTTTCGTGTCTCATTTATTTTACCTTGGAGCCCATCCTCTGACATATTATGTATTTCCACAAACGTTAAAGAGCTTATTCTGTCCATGAAAAACGGCTATCCCCAGCCGGACGTCAACCCGATATTTCTAGGCCACAAGGATTTATTATTGTTATGGGGCCTCACCCATAATAACATAATGGACTATTCCATACGTAATAAATACTGCGCCTCAAGAGAAAGCAGGGTGTTCCGTCTGAAGTCTGGAGTTCAGTCTGGAGTCTGGAGTGAATTCCGTCAGGAGTCAGTCAGTCGAGTCAGAGGCAGTCCGAAACAGAGTCGCGTTCAGACAATTACTACTAACCCTGATTGTTCGTACTAACATTTTTCTACCTACTCTGTATATATTCCTGTTTGTAATATATCTGTGTTATTCGATATCCGTATTCGAGTTCTTCTTTATTGGTTCTAAGCGGACTACCGTACCATATAAATATGGGTTGGTACCGGAAGAGGGGGTAGATCAGTAGGAAATTGAACCGGACCATAACAATTATTATTATTATTATTATTATTATTATTATTTTATTTTGATTTTTGGTGTCTACTCATTTCTTTCCGGGTCCCAACCAGAAACCTAATGTCAGAAATTGTATCATGACATTTTCCACTGAACAATTAAAAAAAACATATTTTACATAGATAAAGCCCTTCGTAAGGTGTTGATGGATAACTGCTTGGAAATATCAGATATTGTAAACTTGAATGTGCGGGTCGTGTAATGCATAATGGTTTGGAATTGGAAATCGGAGAGCCTTGTTCCAATTCCAGGAATAAAGAGTTATACAAGACCTGGTAGGGCAAATCACAATAAATGCATCCAGCAGCAGCAGCAGCAGCTCAGGTTGCACTTTTAGAGGTTAGCGAACTATTTCCAAGAATCTTTCCGCTCCTCATAACCATTTGAGGGGACACCTGACATCATTGGAAATGTGCAGGTGGCAGCTGAGACGGAGCCGTCATCACCTGACCGAAACATCAGAGAGGATCTCAAATAATAATAATAATAATAATAATAATAATAAAATCGAAATCTCAAGTAATGTGATACATGAGAACCTCAACAATCCCCGTTGTAATTGGATCCCTCGGATTCGTTTGAAAAGATTCCAGTAGACTTATAGAAATACAAAAAATTGTTCTCACGAGTACAGCCCACACCTTACAAAGGGTTTTTTTCTATCAAATTTTTTTTCTTTTTTTGTCAGTGTAAAACGTCATGATGCCGTTTCTGACCTTTGGTCTCTGGGCGGGACCCGGAAAGAAATAAGTACACATCATAAATCAAAGTAAATAATAATAATAATAATAATAATAATAATAATAATAATAATTATAATCCGTTATAAATATTTAGAAACAATTAGCATCAAGTTGCACGGTGTTAGCACCCACTGAATATAAAACTCGGCTTGATAGAGTTGGCTAATATCTGCACTGCAATATATGAAACATTTACGGGAAGGAAACTGTGTGAAACTGATATGAACATCGCTCGGATCCGATGACAGGGATGGGACCTGTCATAGTTTTATGAGATTTTAGAATACACACAGACAAAACAAACAAAGCTAATCACCCGGACATTGTGATGAAAGACCACAAAAACAGAATGAAGCTTTCTTATTGGCATTTTAGTGCCATCAGATTGTCATGTATCTTTGAAGATCCTCAAAAAAAAACTATCAAAATACAAGGATCTTGAAGTGGAAATATAAAAATTGTGAAAGATGAGGAAATCAATAATTCCAGTTGTTGTAGTCGAGGCCCCCGGATTGATTGCAAAAAGGTTCCGATGATGTCATTGAATGGATTCCTGGTAGCCCATGCCTTAAAGAAATACAAACAAGGTACTCACAAGTAAAGCTCACACGTTACTAACAGCTTTATCTATGTAAAGAGAGAGAGAGAGAGAGAGTGTGTGTGCGTGCGCGTGTGTGTGTGTGTTTAATCATCAGTGGAAAATGTCACCATCAAACCGTTTTCAAGTTTCGGTTTCTGGTTGAGACCAGGAAGAAAATATGTAGTAGTAGTAGTAGTAGTAGTAGTAGTAGTAGTAGTAGTAGTAGTAGTAGTAGTAGTAAAAAATCATCATCATCATCATCATCATCATCATCATCATCATCAAATAAGCTTTGGAACAAATAGCTGTAAAATGAAAGAAAATATTTTAGATACGCCCTAATATCTCTTTCGGAACTACTGAAAAGATTCAGAAAAAAAACCTCCTATTTCTTGGCATTTCGATTAAAAATTATCAACTCTAAAGATTATGGAATCGACATTAATCTGCCACTTAATCCGGAGATTGATGTAAGCTGTCATTTTATTTTACGTCCCTCTCACCTCGTTCATCCCTATAAAAAAATAATATTTTGTTATTAATGTCACATTTAAATAAATAAACATTGTCCCTGTAAAGAGTGGTAAATATCCTAAAACTTAAAAGTTTAACAAACATGATTGTTGACTGTCAACCTCACCTCGATGGGTCCAATGCTCATGTCGATTCGTATTTCATTCTCCCTAATCTCCTTCAGCGCCGCCATACAGTGTCGGATGTCGTCTAAGTCCTTAATGGGACGAGACAGTCGCTTACCAAGATCTTCAATAAAGGCAAAGTTCTCTTCCATATCAGTTCGGTACTTGATATTGCAGGCGCGACCATAATGTAGGCGCCAGGCTTTAGTCTCTGTCAGTAATCCCACTTTTAAATCTTCTGTTAAAAGAGAAGAAAAAAAAAAACAAAGTTGCAAAAATATTAGTCAGTCATTTATGTGCGTGATATACGCTTAGTTGATCATGTATCTTTCGATTTTTCCCCCGCAGTAGGTTGCCATTTCTTTCTGCGGTAGATCAGTTGCCATCCAAGGTTATAGAACCCAATCTGTCCTGCTATTTAACCATAGCTGGGGAGTCATACCTTTCCTAAGGATATTAGCACGTAAGTGAATGTAAAGGATTCGACTGGAATTCGAACTCGGCTCTTCGATTCCTCAATCCGAGCCGCTATCCATTACTCCACCATGCCTCCCAAAATAGGGAGTATCCAGTGAGAATCGAACTCACTACTCAGGCGCAATTTTTCTAGCGAGATAAGCTTGCTAACCATTACACCACCTCGAGGTGCCTACTAGACGAAGACTTATTCAGAACAGTATTCCTGTCTTTTCTTTTTTTAACAAGTTCACTAAGTTTCAATCTGTGTGATTTTTCTCCGAACCAATATATTTTTACGTCGTATTCCTTCAGGAACTAAGTGATCACGATTTCCCCGAATGATTTTCTTTGTCATATTGGTATTATTATGTTATTAACATGTACAGATAGAAAAGATAGCAGGGTCATGTTTCCTTTTGCCTTCGCCAGGGTTTGAAATCCCTTCACTTAGACAGGTTGCAAGCGAAGACTAGAAAATTCAGTCTACGCTGCTATTTAATCCATAGTGGGAATCCAGAATATGTTTCGGTTTTAAATGAGCCATAATGGGTTGATAAGACGTAAAAAATCAAATCATTCAAAAATTCAAAAGTCAGTCTTATTTCATTTTTTTTTTTTCAAAAAGCTTAAAATAATATTAATGAAAGCATATTAATACCATTAAAAAAGCATCTAAGGAACATTTCGGGCGATCCTTCTTCAGAGATATATCGCTCGCGAACTTTTTTTTTTTAATTAATACCGACGGTACACTAAAAAATATTTAGGGAACTAATAGCATAGTGGAACACTTTCAGTAGAACGCTTTCATTATTATTATTTTAAGCTTTGTTAATTTTTTACAATAATGTTCACCCGGTCTAAGATCCAAGAGCCACTCAAGATAGAGGGTTACATTGACTGATTGATTTTTAAGGCTTACCAACTTTGTGGAGGTTATTTAAAGCAAGAAAATATTTTTAAATTGGAAGAATCTTGTTGGAAATAATAATATTTTACTGATAAAAGTCCAACTGATCACCCCATAGATTGGGGGGAAGAGATGGATTCTGACGTTTTCCAAGGATATTTTCGCGTAAATGGATGTAACGAACTCGACTGGAATTGGAACTCGGCTCTGCGAGTTCCAATTCCGAATCGTTATCCATTGCATAGAACACACATAAAAGCTTACAGCACTTGTTATTCCAAAGCGGTCACTCTTCTAGGTACTGACCCGATTAGACGTTTTTTAACTTCGATGATCGAGCGAGTTAAGTAGCAAATCTGCTTCTTTTCTTGTCTGAACCTTTCCGGTTTTTATCAAATTTCATTTCGCAAATATCTAATAAGCTCTTAACTCTGAAGAAATGGTCCAAGTCTTTGTCGATTCGGCCGAGTTGAGAAAGGCATGAAACAATATCTACTTGGTACTTGGTAACCTAATTGACAAAATCTCTGAAATGCCACGTTACAAGGATTGATTTGTGTTTTTTTTTTGTTTTTTTTTCACGTCTTATCACCCTTTTATGGGTTTTTAAAGCCAACGCCTATTTCAGATTGTTACTTACAATGCCCACTGTTCTAAGTAGTTCCCCATCTAATTATTGACTAGGCTCAACGCTGCTTAACTTGATCGAACGAGGTAACCGGTATGTTCAGTGTGATTTGACCGTTAACCAAAGAGAGTATACTTGACAAATTATTCTAAGTAGTTCCCCATCTAATTATTGACTAGGCTCAACGCTGCTTAACTTGATCGAACGAGGTAACCGGTATTTTCAGTGTGATTTGACCGTTAACCAAAGAGAGTATACTTGACAAATTATTCTCCAAGACGGTAACATTTGTGAAACTTCTACACTTAGTCTCATTATTAAGCTGAAAACCCTCATCATGTTCTTAAACAACCTTGTCAGATCAAGTCGATTATAAGAATGTTATGTATAGTGCCAAATCCTTTCAGAAATATATAAACTGTCATACAACCACATTCTAAGATCAATGGTTAAAAATGACTTTGACGGAATAAATTTACATTATTCGGACTATTGTCCTCATCTTTGTCGCCATATTTAACACAACGTTTCGGCCTTTCAGTATCTGTCTATATTTCTGAGATGAGGTATTATGTACACTATTTACATTATTCGGACTATTGTCCTCATCTTTGTCGCCATATTTATTACAACGTTTCGGCCTTTCAGCATCTGTCTATATTTCTGAGATGAGGTATTATGTACACTATTTACATTATTCGGACTATTGTCCTCATCTTTGTCGCCATATTTATTACAACGTATCGGCCTTTCAGTATCTGTCTATATTTCTGAGATGAGGTATTATGTACACTATTTACATTATTCGGACTATTGTCCTCATCTTTGTCGCCATATTTATTACAACATTTCGGCCTTTCAGCATCTGTCTATATTTCTGAGATGAGGTATTATGTACACTATTTACATTATTCGGACTATTGTCCTCATCTTTGTCGCCATATTTATTACAACGTATCGGCCTTTCAGTATCTGTCTATATTTCTGAGATGAGGTATTATGTACGCTATTTACATTATTCGGACTATTGTCCTATATCTTTGTCGCCATATTTATTACAACGTATCGGCCTTTCAGTATCTGTCTATATTTCTGAGATGAGGTATTATGTACACTATTTACATTATTCGGACTATTGTTCATCTTTGTCGCCATATTTATTACAACAGCCTTTGTATCTGTCTATATTTCTGAGATGAGGTATTATGTACACTATTTACATTATTCGGACTATTGTCCTCATCTTTGTCGCCATATTTATTACAACGTATCGGCCTTTCAGTATCTGTCTATATTTCTGAGATGAGGTATTATGTACACTATTTACATTATTCGGCCTATTGTCCTCATCTTTGTCGCCATATTATTACAACGTTTCGGCCCTTGTACGCTCCGGCCTTCCTCAGGTGGTTAGAATGTTGAACTGAACCCTTTATTACGTTCATTCGGGTAGACTGTTCTAGTTCCACGTGCCATGTTTTAATGGATGTCAGTTATCATTTATCTTCTGTTAATTCCCCTCTCCAAGTTCTCCACTGCCTTAATCGGGTATTGAACTCACACTCTTTGGGTCCTGTCACTGGATCTAACTAATGCCTTTATTCACTGAGCCATTGGGTCTTTATTGAAGACCACACTTCTTCAAACACTGTGGACTGACGCTACCGAATCATAAATAAACAACTGAATCACAAATGACAGAGCTCAAATCATTTGAGGATTTCCAACAACAGTAACGTCTAAAATAAATATCACATGTAACATGTTGATGGATTTATTTGTTTTCCACGTCTTATCAACTCTTTGCGTGTTATTTAAAGCCAGAAAACATTTTTACATTGTAAGAACTTTTCTTTTAGATACTAATGGTTTAGTTATATATGTCTTATTAATTAACCCATAAAGGGGAGTAAAAGTGGTGGAGTTATACATTTACCAAGGTTATTTGCGCATAAGTGAATATAACGAACCCAAGTGGAATTAGAACCCGGCACTCCGTTTAACAATTCCGAGTCATTACCATTACACTATCCGCGCATTCAAGTTTACAGTACCTGGAATTCTCAAGCGATCACCCATCGAGGTATTGATCAGGCTCGACATTGCTTAACTTCGGTGATCGTACAGGAACCGGTGTTTCAACGTATATGGCCATAAACTACATGTAAACACGAAGAGAAAATAATAACATAATGAAGATGTTGACATTCCACACGTATTCAAAGAAAAGGTTAGGAAGGAACCCTCCTACATCAATACTAGAAAGAGCGATAACAGCTACTGGTATTTACTGTTGTAGAGTGGTTTTCACAGTGGAGGCTTCTATTTCACTAAGTCGATCCTAAATTAGGTTCGACGTACAAAACTTTAGGAACTTGAAATAATAGTTAATGACGCAGCAATCTAGTGGTGGTGGTTGATACTTTAATGTCTGACATCGACTGATTCACCAACTCACTGAGGATATTCAGTCAAAGGCGTAGCCTCGTTCGGGTTCCTCCCCGTCCGAAGGCAGAGAGTTCAACCGGTCAGCTGGTCGTCCGACTTCAGACTGAACTCAGACCAACTCACTGAGCCCCCTGGCGACTGCTACTACTACTACTTATTATATCTGGGAGAGTCTATTAACAATATAATAGGTATGTTCCGGTATAACATTTACAAACCTATTTTCCTGAAAAATTGTTTCAACCAGCATTAACACAAGCTACTCGGTCAATGAATGGCGAATGCTTCTTTATAAGGAAACTGCTAATGTTAACATTGACTGATAGCAACAAGATGCTTATTTAACTTGTCTAGGTTTGTAAACAGGTGTGGGCCTGAAAACAATTTACGTTATGCAGGCTAAAATTCACGCAAATAAATAGATATGTAAAAATTCACTCACCTGTGTACATAGCAATGGGCCCGACATCGTAATATTCTGGCTCTTTTATTATTTCAGCCTCCAGTTGTTCATGGTAACGTATTTTAGTTTCGAATTCCGATAATCGGGGGTCATCTTTGAGAAACTGCTCAAGATCATGCTCACGGTCCAGTTCCCAAATTGGCCGGTAATGATCAAACTGCTCCAAGGCGATCGTTACTTCCTAAAAGCATATATATATATATATATATATATATATATATATATATATATATATATATATATATATGATTATTTATTCGAAAGTTACAACATAAATGTTATAAAATCACTACAAATATAGCCATTTTGTTTCAACACTTCTGGTGTCTTATCAAGTGATGATGCTGAATGTAAACTCTTTATTCTACATTCAACACCATCACTCTGATATCGAAATGAACAACACACAAGGCCAAATAAGATTGAGAGATAAATGTAGAAGGGGAGAGAGTCAGACATTTAACAGATTGAAAATTTGAACTCTGAGAGAACTAAAAATTTGAACAGATAGATAATGAACAGACTGAGATAATGAACAGACTGAGATAGATAAATAGATATATAGATAGATAATGAACAAAAATAGATAGATAGATAGATAGATAGATGACTATTTTTGTAGAGATTTTATAACATATTATGTTATAATTTTCGAATAAATAATTATATTTGGTCTACTCTGTATTGAGCACTCTTTTAAGAATAATATTTATTGGTTATTGGAATTTATTTCGTATACACCAATCTATACTTTATATATATATATATATATATATATATATATATATATATATATATATATATATATATAATGGATATAGATCCGACAGAATGAAGAAAAATATTTGGAAAAAACAAAAAAAATCCTTAAATGCAATTATGTTGTTTTAATATGAATGAAATGTCAACGTCTGAAATGTCATTTTTAGCGAGATTAATGCTCGACAAGCATACATATAAATTTTAGATCATAATAGAATTCTTTTCATTTTCATTTTCATTTAAAATACTCAAATTTTAGGAATACGTTTTGAAAGCGTCGCCCATTTGACGACAACGTGACCATGCTTAAACGGAAAGCTGATCATTTAAAATTTTCAGTTATCTGTTTTGGATAAGACTTGTTTTTTATGTCCATCGTCTTTGTCAAGTTAAACTAATTATGTTAATTGTATTTTAATGAATATTGTCCTGAAGAAGGTTTATTAAACCGAAACGTCAGACGTTGACATTTCATTCATATTAAAACAACATAATTGCATTTAAGGATTTTTGTTTGTTTTTTCCAAATATTTTTTTTCTTCATATATATATATATATATATATATATATATATATATATATAGAATAAATCCAAATGAATAAGGCAAAGGCCCAAACCTAGGTTTCACCTAAACGGCTCTTCAGGGTAAACTGAAGTTTAGCCAGTTTACCCTGAAGATCCGTTTATGTGAAACCTAGGTAGGTTTGCCTGGCTCATTTTGGATTTATTCTAATTTACCGCTCTACTTAGCGTATTGAGCCCTCTACGTTTTAGTCTTTCTACTCGTTTTGTTTTGTTTTTTTTGGACGAAGGATTTAAAGCACTTGGCGATTGGTTTCGCCTTACTCTGATGTTTTTAGTTCTTTCTTCTTTTTTTTATTTCCAATTTTTACCTCGGGTACTAATTTGCCCTCTGGTGTCTACAAGTTGAGTCATCCCACGTTGTTCAAGAGAGTAATACTGTTAATACATACATATATATATATATATATATAATAAATGATAAAATATAGTTGTAAGGTATACTATATTTATAGGGTAAAAGTGCTCACTATCCGAGTTAGAGCAGAAGTGAGGACACTGATGTCAACAACGAGTGACGATAGCCTGTTTCATGCTGGAATATAATCTTCAGGTACGCTAAAGCATGAACCAGGCTATCGCCACTATATGTTGACATCAGTACCCACTATTCTTATAGATGTGTTTAATATATAAAAAAACAAATACACATAAAAAAATTCAGGTTGCGTGTGTTGTGTGTATGTGGTGTGTATATGTGTGCGTGTGTGCGCACATGTGTGCATGGGCCGGGTATAAAAAACTCAAATATAAATAAAATATATCAGTAAAAAGATAATATGAATAACGACTAAAAGAAAAGTTTTCTTTGCCAACGCGTTTCGTCCTTTGATGGACTTTGTCAAGGTTAATGTAAAGATTTTATTTTGTAAGGTGTATGTATAAATAAAAGTAAAAACACCGTTATGATTTTAAAAATGTCAAACTTAAAAAAGGTCAAAAATATACTTTAGAGTAACTGTGTAAGTAAAGGTAAACTATGGAAGGTGTTAAGCGATGTAATTTAACCCCAAGTAAATGTTGTTAATGCAGTTGTTATATATATATATACAATCTTGACCTCTTCGAGTTAATGATCAGTCGTTATCTATCTTATTTAGTCCCATAATCCTCACAATCTATAACCTCCTCTTTCATTCATATCACGCATCTGATACATCATAACTGTTCTAGCAGTAATCAAATGCCTTCACTGACACTCGACGTTTGTAATGGGTGAACTTTAGTATCTAAAAAGAACTTATTAAGAAGTTCCGTCATTTATCTTTTTTCCTGCCATTAACTCGAATGAAAATATGTAAAAGAAAGCGATAATAAAGGATTAACAGCCAGTTGCCAGTGAATAGAAGATATGGTTGTTAGCAAGATGTAAAAGATGTAAAAGGAAGCAGTAAGAAAAGATGAACACTCAATTGCCAGTGAATAGAAGATATGATTGTTAGCAAGATGTAAAAGATGTAAAAGAAAGTAGTAAGAATGGATGAACCCTAAATTGCCAGGAAAAAGAAGATATGGTTATTGGCAAGATGTAAAAGATGTAAAAGAAAGCAGTAAGAAAGTATGAACACTCAATTGCTAGTGAATAAATTATATGGTTGTTAGCAAGATGTAAAAGATCTAACAGATGTAAAAAAAAAGCAATAAGAAAGGTTGAACACTCAATTGCCAGTGAATAGAAGATATCGTTGTTAGCAAGAGGGTCAAACAAAATTGTGAATTACGGTTTGAAGAAGTCAAAATCAAAAATGTAACTTTCTCTATTTAATCTTACGACAGATTATAGAAAATGTGATACCGGAATCCGAAGCCGTACTGGATTAGTGAATTTTGCCTAACAATAGCTAAAGGAAATATTAAGAAACAGTAAGATTTCGTTAGAGTACTCAGGCCTTGTGCAAGAATCATTTTCCCCGATCGAATCTATCATACGCCCCCAATCTATGATATGCCACCCACTATCCTCTATCTCAATTTTCATGAGGTCGTATAATGTAAATTTTATTGTATCCTAATTAAGTACAATAGTGGATCATAAAATCTAGGTGACCAATGAATATAGTCTATCTAAATACAAATTAGAGACATATCATAATAGATCATTCGATTTTAAATACATCATATCATAATATATCATTCCATCTTAAATAAATCAACAATGTTTTGCGGCTGTTTTTAGCATCAACTTTCAATTTTTCTTGTTAAAATGTTGAAGAATTTTAGCACATTCGACATTATGGATACAAAATAGTCGATTTTAAATAGTGTTTTTTTTTTCAAGATTTAGCAGTCTTTACAGAAAAAAACCCCAGAATGACGTCAAAATTTCAGATTCCAGTCGAGTTCCTTACACTCACATAATTACTAATACTATTGAGAAAGGTATGAATCCATCTATTCCACTTTAGTTATGTGTAAAATATCAGGACAGACTGGATCCTATAGCCTTGGGTGGCAACCAGTCTAGGAGACTGAAACTCTGGATTCAAACCACCTGCTGTCTTGTAGGTTCAGCCTCTTTAGGCAAAGGCTAGAAGAAGGTAACTTCAAAAACAAATCCACCTCTCAACGAAGAGGGACGTGATAAGCTCAACGTGCCCAGTGCAAAAGAAACCGGAGTACTTATTGTGACATGGAGAGGAGTTATAGGTGTTGTACGCCCCGGCCCTGGCTAAATTGTTATCTAATATCAATCCACCTATATGGCAAGAATACCGTGGACGAAAGATTTGAGTAACGAGAAAGTTTTAAGTCTTGTGTTTAAAATCAGAAAAAAAAAACAGTTGAAATTTCTTGTAAGCATAATTAAGGAAAGAGGGCTTGGAAAATATGATACTCGCAAGATATATTGAAAGTAATAAGGACAGTGAGAAATGGCGAATAGCGTAACTAACGATCTTATTTAAATGGATGGCATAATATAGACTGGAAGTGGTATCACTTGGCAGACTCAGTAATGGTTTCCAGTCGTACTATACAAATGATTTTTTCGGAAATGGTCACCATACATAAGTCCATTCATTTTATTCTCCCACATTTAATGGAGTTTTGCTGGCGATTAAACGTCGTGGACGCTCTACATTTGAACCGACGCTCGACCGGCTTTGAAATTCGCGTACATTTTTAAGCATTCACCCCAAGCAAGGCAGGAGCACGTAGGGAGTTAAGTAGAGTGAATGGGTGTAGGGTGGTATTGAGGAAAAGAAAAAAGGACAGGAATAAAGGCAACAGAAAATGGCGATTGACATTGCATTTATATTTTTGAAGATTATAGATAGTGAGAGGTTGGGTGTTCCAATAAGGGGTGGGACCTAGATGCCAAACTAGTAGCACGCTTAAATTCATTTAGTCGGGACACCATGGAAACAAAAACCTTGTCAGAGCAGTAGCCATGAAAATATTTGTAGAAAACACAGAGAGAAGCCAAATGACGTCTGTGAGAGAGTGTCTGAAGTCGAGAAGCCAATTCAACACCGATTACATTGCAGATCGTTCTTTGGATTTTGTCGAGAACCTCGAGATGAACGGCAGGGGCACCAGACCAGATATAGCAATAGTATTCAATGCAAGGGCGAATGATAGATTTGTAGATGTGTAAGAGGGACTCTGACGAGAATTACCTTTTGGCACGACACAGTGAACCAACTTTCCTTGCAGTAGATGGAGCTATTGATTTAAATTACACTTCAAGTCAGTTGAAAACGTGAGGCCAAGAAGGCGTAGTGAGACGCTCTCACGGAGACGAGCATCAACAATGCTGATGGCGGAGTGCAGGGATGTTTCTCTATGGTGATTCAAAATATGGTTTCGATCTTAAAAATAAAACTTTCACCAAAATCTTGACGAAGTATTTCGAAGATGGCAATAGCATATTTGCCGAAGCTCGCGCAAAATTCGATGCAGGTCCGTTTCTTGGATCTGTCATAAATTGCAAAGATCGCAGAGCCGTTCCAACACAGTCTTACTAACATCATCGATATATGTGCATAAGTTCAACTTTAATTATTATGGTTCGAAATGATAAAAAAGATGGATTCATTTTTTTAATTTTTCGGAAAGAAAAAAAAATTCTAACAAACGGTCCACAAAGTTGAAAATTTATCACATTTCGAAAATTCGATATATAAATATCTGATATCCTGAAGTTCAGAAGATTCGCCAACGTGCGAAAATCCTCACCAGAAGAAAAATAAACAGATATATGGAGAAAAATTAAAAACAATTATCACTGGATATTAGAATGAAACAGGCTTGATTGATTATATAGGGGCAGCGAACAGTTGCATTTAAGTATCCTATTGCGATAAGGTTGTAATCCCCGATTCGATGTTTAACATTTGAAGCAAATAAAGAAAACAGTTTCGTTTTTCGAAGTAGATGTAGCTGGTTTGTATACCTTTCCATTTGACCGTAAATTACTAAACATAAGGAATTAGGATTTCTTTATAAAAAGGAGTTTTGCTATTAAATTTTCTTTGTAGTATGGTTGCCTCTTAGGAAACACTGATAGGAACTAGGAGTTTTTCTCTCTCACTCACTTGCTCTCTCTCCTTCACAAACAAGTAATCGGTAAAATTCCCCAACCAACGGCAATAATAAAAGCAGTCAATTCACACTATATATGCTCTGCTGTTTAACACTACGAAAAGGAACCTTTCTCTCAGTGAAAAAGATAATTTAATTCGATTTTCAGCAAGTGGCAGCGACAGACCAACTTGAGTATATTGGTCCCAAGAAAGCCGTAGAAAGAAATGTAGTGAAGTAACCGATTTGGTCCAGGTCGAAGCAACAACGATAGCCAAACACTCCTTTCGATTTAGGAGAATTATCAACAATCGTATGAAGAAGATGGGAGTAGAACAAAGGACCTACACCCAGATGTCTGACCGCAAACTAATATACTGCGACAACGTAACAACGAGTCCATAGCTGAAAAGCTAATGGCAGACTGATTGATTAGAATGGACGCCATTGCCTAGTGGTCTTCTCGTTGACCCGAGACTTCGAAATTCGCCTGTGTTAACTGATAACGCCATCTTGTTATTGAAAAAACAGAAAGAAAGCCAACTACCGATGGAATCCAAACCACTGGAAGATCGAGGAACAACGTATCGGAAGTGAAAACAATGGTCAGGAAAATTGTATAAAATTGTAGAACTTACCTTTTTCGTCGAATTGATAGCCGTAGAAAGTACAGACACCAACTTTGAAATTTCTTTATTCTCTGATACGAACTTGTAGTAACTCTTCGACAAGTGGTGCACGCTGGAGAAATTGGTGGAACCCTCGAATTCGATTCGGCTGCGACTGCTTCTGGTGACCAGATCACTTCGAGAACTCTCCGAAGCAGTGTTGCTCAACAGACTCCCTCTTCTGTCGCGACAGTCATGCATCGATTCCTCCTTGGATTTCTCCGTCCTCTGTCGCTGTTTACTCCAGAGAGCCACGTGCTTGGAGACACCGACGATCAGATGGACTGCCTTATTGATCGCCTGTTGGACTTCATCTAAGGCCGGCTGCATGGTAATGTTTGGAATGGCCAGAATAACGCTCGCACGAAAAAATGGACGATTCTCCTTTCTGTTGGCATCGTTGTACTTTTGGGCTTCTGCAACAAAAGAGAACAAGGAAGATGAAAAAAAGCAAAGAAAGATGAATGAAAGAAAGAAGGAGAACAAGTATTTTTTTATTCATTGACTTGTGTTTTTACGGCTTATCAACCTTTTGCAGGTTATTTAAAACCCAAAAAATATTTTGAAATTGTAAGAAGTAATAATGATTTTTACTGATGTGGCCTGGTATTGAACTCACAGTTCTTCGGGTCTAGTCACTGGATCTAACCAATATCTTTATCCACTGGGCCATGGCACGTGGAACTAGAACAATCTACCCCGCTGGACAAAATAAAGCGTTCGACTCGAGATTCCAGTCATCTGAAGAAGGCCGGAGGGTTGAATGTTAAAACCCGTTAAAGAATTGTAAAAATATAAATATGCTATAGATTTAAGTACTGTCAGTGGAGAACCTTTTTCCATTTATTTTTTTTTTTTTTTTTTTTACAAAACCTGTTTACATAGAAATTAACTCATTTTTGGGTCCGGGCCGGCTCCAAAACTTGAATTTATATATTAATACATATTAACCAATAAGCAATATCATATGAGACGCGCGGTAGTCTTTGAATTTCCAGAGAATTAATCTTTGTTGCTTGATACAAAATGTTGATGGATCACTTCAGAAAATGATCAACAAAATTGTCCCTCCTTAAAAAGTATATTTCAAAATTGGGGAATATTTATTAACCAATAAACTTATGAGACTAATAAATCTAATGTTTGTTGTTGTTTTTTCGTTATAAAAGCGATCATTCACAGAATCAGTTTGTCAATTAACCATTGTCCAGGGGCAGTTCGCTTGTTAAATCTAAATTCTCAAACCTTAATTACTTACTTACATTTTCGCATATTTATTCGAGTATACTTTATTACAAAAAAGGGTTAGTGATATTGACATATAAAAAAAATCATACAGACTGGAGTTGTTTACAAGCGTAAGCAGTAGTGTTAAGCCTGATCACTGCCTATCAGTTGACAAATGCTAAAATAACTACACGCGCGCATAAAACAACGTAAATACGTGACACACACACTCTCGCGTGTAGACACATTCTGTTTCTTCTATACTAACGCAACTGATTCAAATTTAATACTCAATAGTAAAAACATATTTAAATTTGTAGAGAGTGTTTAATATTGTATATTTCTTCGTTTTATTCATGTATAGTGTGGAAGGAGTAGCCATGGTTAAATGCAAAATAAATACAGAACTGTCCACCAAAGAGAATTGCTAAAGTTTTCAATAAGCAATAACAAGTAAAAGAAAAGAAAGGGTCAGGTAAAAAAGAAATTATAAAACAAGCAAAAAATATATGCAAGACAAATCAGAGTAATAAGGAAAAGCAACAGTAATATAGCAAAAAGTTCACAAACTAAGAATTGGCGTCGTCACACAAAAGCAAGTTCGGATATATATATATATATATATATATATATATATATATATATATACTTAAACATGAAAACAATAAGCAAAAACTAAAAATTCTTGAAGCTATATACATAAAACAGTTGAAACCTAACCTGAACAAAATAAACTATGAAATCTCCACAAATATTCTTAAATGCCTATAATTGATAACAGATGCCATTGGTTTATATCAACGGCTTCCCATGCTTAATACTTCTCGTTTTCACTCTCGCGTGGTCATGTGTGACGTCATGAGCTGCGACACGATTTTCGCTTCCGCGTCTCGTGTACACGAGTTTGTCGTTGCTTTGAAATCATGCAACAAAAACAGACTATCATTATTATTTTGTCCGTGTATTGTTTGATATATTGAAATAGAATTGTCATCTTTGATAATGGCTTATTTAAGCCGAAAGGATTAAAACATGCATCAATATAATGATTTCCTTTCGTCTTTCAATGGTAATGTTATTAAGCTTACCAGACAATATGAAAGGAACTTACTTAAAATAAATTGACAAAACTTGTCTATTATTTAATGAACATGCATCAATAATATATATATATATATATATATATATATATATATATATATATATAATGATTTAAAGAGTATTTCTATTGAGATTTTTAGGCATTAAATAATATATAAATCTAATTTGTTCTAACGAGTAGTGTTTATCGAATGAATCGTAAACTGATTAATATAAAAGCACATTGGATCTAAAGAGTAGATTTGATTGAAGGTTTGATAAACTCATTAATATAAAAATAAAATCATTGTCAGATCGAAGTGGATATATGTGTATTTGATTTTCTTTTTAATCACTGATGGGAAAATAATTATGCTAAAAATAGCAACATTCTTACTTTTACAAACATTTACCTAATGGTAAAAAAGAAAGCGAACAGTTTTTTCATGGACAAATCACTCACCTATATAATGCAACATAGAGTTGCTGGAAGATATCCTTTTACGTATTGCTTCAAGGGTGTTTCGGGTGACCTTGAGGAGAGCATCGAGGTTTCGATGGTTGAAATGGTTTAGTAATTCGATGGCCTCTTCTTCCATGCGTTCTTTGGCTTCTTGCTTACGTCTGGCTACAATTTCAGCTCGGCTTGATGAGGGATGAGATCTGGCCGATCCATGTCTACTGTCGATATTTGAGAGGCGGGAAGTGGCCGTTGTCGGTTGGTTTGTATCTGCACCTTTCAAAGTAAACGAAAAGGAAATAAATTTATTTCAGGTCCTGCTTAGATTCATAAAAAAAAGCTCATGATTATATATAATTACGTCGCTTTATAATACCTCTGTTCCCATAATAACTGGTCCATTTGAAAATATATCACACGCTAATTGTAATAAATAAATAATTATAAATCGGAAAGGGACAACTCAACACCGCCAACTCATCACCGCCGACTGAACCCCGGGAAAACTCAGGACCGCGACAACTCAGCACCAGAAAAACATAACTTTTTTTTATAAACGAATAAAAGTAATTTATTAAGGATTAAAACCTTAATTAGTGCATATTTTTCTTTAAATAAGGTATTTGAAAAGGGATTATGTAAAATATGAAACAGTTTTTTTTAATTATTTTTAATAAAGTAAATAGTAAATTATTCAATTATTTTTATAAAAAATATTTTAGAATAACGATTTATTTTATTAAAAAATAAATTACGATTTACTTTATTGAAATAATTAAACACAAAAATTGCTTTATTTTGTTTTGCAATTTTCGATTTATTTTATTTAAAAAATAATTAAAAACAAGTATGTTTTATTGAATTATTTTTTATATGTCAATTTAATTTATCAAAAAATAAATTTCTGTATGTATTACTTTATTAAAAATAAATAAAAACAAAATACTGGTTCATATTTTACGTAATCCTGAGTTATCCCGGTGTAGGGTTAGGGTTCGTGACATCTAAAATGAATGACATAGCTACCTGGAGACAAAGTTGTTGTTTTTTTTCTAATTACAAGGTGAAAAATTTTTGCGAAGCGAGCAATCGTCTCTAATTCCTATTCAATATTTGTTTACAAGAGAATAATTATTCGGTTCAGTAAATTGTAGTGTAATTTATTTTTTAATAAAGTAAATCAAAATTCTTATTTTTTATGTCTATCTACTTTATTAAATAATAAATTTATTTACAGTTTACTTTATTAGAAAGAATTAAGAACAAAAGAAACTGGTTTATATTTTACATAATGCCTTTTCAAATGCTTTATTTGAAGAAAAAATATTCACTAATTAAGGTTTTAATACTTAAGAAATTAATTTTATTCAGTTATAAAAAAAGTTGTTTTTCTGGTGCTGAGTTGTCGCGGTCCTGAGTTGTCCAGTTGTTCAGTTGGCGGTGTTCAATCGGTGTTGTGTTGGCGGTGTTAATTTGTCCTGTACTCGTTATAAATATTACAAGATTGATTAACTTACGTCGAGGCAGACAATTTTTTCCTCGACAGAATCCATCTGTAATGTTATTGGTCCTGACCTGGCAGCTTTATTCACTTACCGTGGCGTGGCTTCCCTCTGTCTTTTCTATAAATATTTTCGTGACAATTGTTCTAATAGAGCTCTCTTTCTTGGTACATCGTCTGTATGAATTTAGGCGTACTACTAGATTGACAGATAGGTCTCATTCTTTTACTGTTGAAATGCCTAGATGCAAACGTAAGTTCTATTCTGATAGTTTCTTTCCTCGAACTTTTTGCCGGTTTCTTGTTTCCCTGTCACTCACGATCTTCAAAACTTTAAATGAAACGTCAGCCGCCATTTTCCGCCTTACTGAATCATGTTCTTTTATTGTCCTTCCTCTTCACAACTGTTTTCTCATTCTCTATCACTCTCATTAACCCGTGGTGTCTTTAGTGGTATTATCGCCTTGCTTAAGGTGGAATTTATTTTTTGTTTTGTTTTTTAAAGCGCACATTTGGACAATCACGATAGATCTCACTTAATTTTAAATAGATCTGTTTCCTTGAATGTGACCACCCACGGAAAAACAAAGAACAAAAAATGCGACATGATCAATATAAATTCTTCTATTTTTATATCATTTGTTGCGTGTTATCAACCGGTTTTTCTTAGTTAAAACAATCCGAAAATAAAACTCTGGCAAATATGGACATTCGTGCCAACAATTAATTTTCCCATGATACCGCTATTATTTGAAGTACCATTCATCGAACGTGTCATAAAGAGATTATTAAAATGGCGATAGAACCTAAGCCTATGAAAGTGAACTTATATATTTTCATAGTGATTGAGAACTGACAAAAATTATTTGTTTTCTCATTGAATTGTTCACATATATAAGATGGTATGATCCATTATTGTACATAATTAAGTTACAATAACATTTGTACTTTATATGAATACTACTTTATGAAAATTGAGATGGCGTAGAGTAGAAGGACATGAGATGGGCCCTACACACACACACACATATATATATATATATATATATATATATATATATATATATATATATATATCGCCCTCTATCTCTCCCCCCCTCTATATATATATATGTATATATATATATATATATATATATATATATATATATATATTTCGTCTCTATATATATATATATATATCTCTATATATATATATATATATATATATATATATATATATATATATATATATATATATATATATATATATATATATATATATATATATATATATATATATATATATATATATATATATATATATATATATATATATATATATATATATATATATATATATATATATATATATATATATATATATATATATATATATATATATATATATATATATATATATATATATATATATATATATATATATATATATATATATATATATATATATATATATATATATATATATATGAATTTATATACCCTGTATATATATATATATATATATATATATATATATATATATATATATATATATATATATATATATATATATATATATATATATATATATATATATATATCGTTCAGTATAAAGTTCTTTAAAAAAATTATAACTTTATTTGTATTTGCGATAGAAAAAATCTGTAAAAATGTTATAAAGTTTAATGTACCTAGTTTTAAGTATATCTAAAATAACTAATGTGATTTCAGGCATTACTGTAAATCAGTTGGCAAATGTTTTCCGTGAACTGCAAAATCGAATTACCCTTTGTATTGCTAATGATGGAGGACATGTTGAAACTTAAATAAAATTTCAATAAAACCTTAAAAAATATAGATTTACTTCTTTCTAATCCTTTTTACAAATTATTTCTATCGCAAATCAACCTTCATACAAACTCCAACTTACCCATACCTACCCAAGCTTCATATATATATATGAAATGGACAAAGTCCGACAATTATTTTAAGACATTTTTATGTTTATAGATACAAATATTTAAGTAAATATTAAAAGTAAAATATTCAAGTAAAATAATTGTCAGACTTTGTCCATTTCATAATGTGTGACGTCATTTGTTTACATTTGGATACGCCATGAGCAGATATGAATGTACGTGAGATAATCATGGAAGATTGTAGTTTAAAAACATTAAAATTGACCTTGCTAACCGAACGCTCCTCTGTGACCAAATCGGTTAAAGGCACGTCAGGCTATATAACGGTTCCGTATAGGATACAGGTTCGATTCACGCCGGTAAATGTTATTTAATACTGTTTATTATAAACGGAGCATTTACTTAAATATTTGTACATATAAAAAGAATGTATAAACATGAAAATGTCTTAAATATATATATATATATATATATTTACTTTAAAAATTATAACATAAATATATTATAAAATCACTACAAAAATAGCCATTTTGCTTGTCATATCAAGTGATGATGTTGAATGTAGAATAAAGGCTTTTCTTTTTATAATTATTTATTTAAAAATTTTAATATAAATATGTTATAAAATCACTACAAAAATAGCCATTTTGTTTCATTTTTCTTTTAAGAATAGTAATTGTTGGTTATTGGAATTTATTCCGTATACACCAATCATATACTTTGGTATATATATATATATATATATATATATATATATATATATATATATATATATATATATATATATATATATATATATATATATATACCAAATCGGTCGACACTGATGAGCTGTGATACAGCGAAACAGTCTGTCTGTGGATGATTATATATATATATATATATAGAGAGAGAGAGAGAGAGAGAGAGAGAGGGGGAGAGAGGGAGAGAGAGAGAGAGACAAAAGGAAAAACTATACTTAGTCGACCTATTTCGTCCTCTGAAAGACATTATCATTGCTTTGGTAAAGTCCATCAGAGGACGAAACTCGTTGGCTAAATATTTTTTCTCTTGTCCCTTCTTATTCATTTTGTTTCTTCTACAGACACACACTGCCTGCGAATATTTATATGTATACACTACAGAAAGTTTGAAGCAACCCCAAGAATTAGCCTGGGATGGACATGACAATCGAGTGAAAAAAAATGAAAAAGAGCTTTTAGATTCATTAAAAAAAAAAAAAGAATGGAAGCAATTATTAAAATTTTACTTTGAGAAACTTTTGCAATGAATACCAAAAATTTGTGTTGCATCAATCAAGGCTAAAGGAGGATATTTTGACGAGAGCAAAATTTAACCATAATTTTTTTTTTTCTTTTTGTCATAATAATATTTCTAATAGAAAATCACGTCCCACGTTTTTTAATAATGTGTAATAATTTTCTCTTATTTAAAGTAAAAAAAATCTACTTTTGGGGCTAATTAAAAAAAATTGCTAGCGATCTCCTAAAACTTTTGAATTGTAGTATATATATATATATATATATATATATATATATATATATGTATGTGTGTGTGTGTGTTTAAAAAAATCTTGTTGTATAGACTAAAATAAAAATTGGTGAAAAAAAAGTAAAAATGTAAAACATCAAATTATTTTTCTAGGGAAAAACACTGGAAATCCAGTTGTAACTAACAAAGTTTAATTTTAATTTCTCTCTATAAAAATACATATATTATAAATAAATATAAATATTTGGTGCCTTTTTACTAATTCTTATTTTAGTATATATATATATATATATATATATATATATATATATATATATATTTAAAATGTGTGTATGTAGGCAGAATTTTTTCATTGATACATGTTTCATTAAATAATATAGACAACATGAAAACAATAAACAAAAACAAAAAATTCTTGATGCTATATACATAAAACAGTTGAAACCTGAACAAAATAAACTACGAAATTCACACAAATATTCTTAAATGCCTATAATTAGTAACAGAAGCCATTGGTTTATACCAACGGCTTCCCATACTTAATACTTATCAAATTCACTCTCGCGTGGTCACGTGTGACGTCACGAGCTGCGGTGCGATTTTCGCTTCCAGCGTCTTATATGCACGAGTTTGTCGTTGCTTGGAAATCATCCATGTAAACAGAAACAAACTATCATCACTGTCTTGTCCGTATATTGCTTAATATATTGTACAGTAATTGTCATCTTTGATAATGGCTTATGTAAGCCGAAAGCTTAGATTGGATTAAAAAATATGTATCAATATTGTGATTTTCTTTCTTCGTTTAATGATAATGCTATTAAGTTTATCAGACGATATGAAAAGATTTTACATAAAATAAATAGACAACACTTGTCTATATTATTTAATGAAACATGTATCAATATATATGTGTGTGTGTGTATGTGCGCGTGCGTGTGTGTGTGTGTATTTACGCGACATATCTTCATTCAAATATGTTTCATTGAATAATATAGACATGTTATGCTTATGTTTTTTTAGACTGATCCTTTCCTGTTGTCTAATCAGTTTCTTGATGCTAAGATGAAATTCACTGAGGAAGCCGTTAAAACTGAGTGTCAATGACTCATGTTCTTCATATAACTGTCAATGGAATCGGTAAAATATCTTTTGTTTGTATGTTATTTAATCAGATAATATGCCCAGGTTGACCTCCTAATATGGAATACCTGAACGGTCATAATGTCTTCTCCTGGTCCCCAATAAAACCTGCAAATAGGAGAGAAGATAAGAGAAGGCAAATAAACAGTTGCTCTAAAATGAGATAAAATAATAGCCGAATGATAATGACGTTCGTGTATCTTTATAGTAAACAGAAGACGGTTTCCACGATACGAATGTCTGTTCATTTATCTCTTTTCATTGAAATCAGTTTCCGCAGTAACATTTCAACTGCCTACCAAGTTCAGACATGTCCAAGAGACCACCATAATGTATTGATTCTGCCATTTTCATTTTCTTTTTACATCGTCACGTTCAAATCGCTATGTGCTTATGTCGGATTTACTTAGTGGTTGAAATGGTAATTTTTTTAAAATACTTTTTTTTTTATACTATTGTTCACCTAATACAAGACCTAAAAGCCACTCAATCTAGAGGCTTACCGAATAAGGTTGCCGTAAGGGCGTAAAAGAACTGGTGCATATTATGAGTATATGTAGGATAGATACATGTTGACTCTAGACTGGAACAGGTTAAAATTGTGGTGATCGAGAAAGCACTCCTTTGGGAGTCTGTTCTGTTAAATATTCCTATCTAGGAAGGTCTGAACTAGTGAAACTAAGAAATATATCTTGTCTGAACATTTGCTACGGAGATGATCGTAGAATAATAATAATAATAATAATTCATTTGTGGCCGTTGGTTTAAATCTTTTAATGGACTGTAACTCTTAATTCAGAATCTAAAACAATCACGCTACTTATCAATTGTCAGTGCGTCTTTTCAAATTGTTATGTCACTTCAGGTTGAAGATGATTCTATTTCTGTGTTATCTTTGAATTACTACCGGTAAATTATTATTACCTGTGTATTATTACCGCCGAATTATTACTTCTGGATTATTAATTTTGAATTATTACCAGTGACTTAACATAACGCTTTGAGAAAAATAGTGGATTGGTTTCTCATTGCCTTCCCCCACGGATTTTAAATCCAGAGTAGTTTTTCTCTTAATCTGGCTACCACCCAAGGCTAGAGGTCCCAGTCTAACCAGCTATTTAACCAATAACTAGGAATTTATATATGATTATCTTAAACCAACTGTTTATAGTGTATCGGCTTTTCCTTATGATCAGTCATTTATCATGACTTCCCGGAATGATTAACGCAATGGGTTTCCATTTCCCACGATTTTTGAATCCAGAGTACTGATTCACTCAATCTGGCTAGTACCCAAGGTTAGAGGTCCCAGTCTAACCTGCTATTTAACCAATAACTGGGGAAGATATAGGCTTATCTTACACCAATTGTTCATAACGTGCCAGCTTTTCTTTATGATCCGTCAATTACCAATAACTTTCCAACAAGGATAACGCAGTAGGTTCCTATTGGATTTCCCACGGAACAAAAGAAACGTGGCTCATTTGAACATTTGCCATGGAAATGATGATAGAATACTGATATGTTTGGGGCACTGGATCTGTAGGAATGTCGCTACTGAGTGGAGAATATCTCCCACCCTCCAATAATACCGCGTAAACGATTTTGAACTATCAAGG
>CAHIKZ030000181.1:2540000-2565000 GCA_903632075.3 Acanthosepion pharaonis
ACCAGCAATTAAGAGGTGGTTACACGCTCCTCAAAACCCCCTGATAAGAGGCTTGCTGTTGAATGTAGTTTATCGTCATACCCAGGACGGAATAATTACGACTGAGTAGTGAGTTCGATCCTCACTGGATGCCCCATACTTTCGGCCTTGTGCCACATCTAAGCTACGCTTGGAAAATCACTATATATTGGTTGTTTATATTCTAGTCTGTAAGCATTTACTTGGTACGTATAGACGTAAATATTGGTTGTTTATATTTGAGTCTATAATCATTTAGTTGGTTCGGGAATAGGTAAATATTGGTGGTTTATATTCGTGTCGATAGAGATTTACTTGGTTGAGATAGGTAAATACTTATCGATTGTATCTGTAAACATTTACTTTATAAAAAAAAACTTTTTTTTGCGAGGATCTTCTTCGTGGTATACAGTGGGCGTAGCTGACGTCTCGCTGTTAATTTTCACCTTTTCGCTGTGAGCAGTTATTAATTGTTATCAAATATGATTGTTGAATATTTCTTCTCTCAGGCTTTGTGTAAATTTTCTTCACATTTAACCCGTTGAAAAAAAACAAGAATGAATATCGTTTTTGCTATGACATGATGAATGGATTTCATAAAAGGTGCAACACACAGAATACAATGAAACTATTCGTGTTATGTGGCCAAGTACAGTGTATCTGCATAAATTAACGACGGCTTGACAAGGTTAGAAAGGCTGCCTGCGACGTGTGTCTGGTGTGCATTAATGTGGAAGAACAAAACCTTTTGATAAGGATCTTCGAAAGACATGCTGAAATGAATCCCTGTTAAGATTGTCAAGTGAAAATAAGGTAAGATAAAGAAAAAAAATGAAAAGCTGAAAATCAAGAACAAAGGAACAAAAAAAGAAAGCAGTTGAATAACAAAGAATAATGTAATAGAAGAAAGAATGAAAAAAAGAAATGAAGCAAAAAGAAAGAAAGAAAGAAAGAAAGAAAGAAAGAAAGAAAGAAAAAATGATGTAAAAAGAAAGAAAAATCAAAATGAAAGAGAGAAAGAAAATATATAATATAAATAAAGAAAGAATGGGGTAAATTGGAATGCAAAAGAAAGGCAAGTTGTAAATAAAGAGTAACAGGCCATATTAATGAAGAAAGAACAGAAATGAAGCCAATAGAAAAAAAGAAATTAAGTACATAGAGTACATTAAGTATAGAAATAAATGAAGAAAAAAGAGAATGAAAGAAATAAAGTAAGCTGATTGAAAGAAAGAATCATATAAATCAAAATAACAGGCCATATTAAGAAAAAGATAGAAATCAAACGAACAGAAAGGAAAAGAAAGAAATGAAATAAAAAGAAATAAATGAAGTAAAAAGAAAGAAAAAAATGAATGAAAAAGAAAGAAATGAAGGAAAAAGCAAGAAATGAAGACAAACGAAAAAATGAAGTAAAGAGAAAGAAATGATGTAAATAGAAAGAAAGAAAGGTAAAAAGAAATGAAGGAAAAAGAAAGAAAATTAAGAAAGAAATTTAAAAAAAAAACAAAAATAGAATCAATGTTCATTGAATTTTTATCCTATTCTCATTTAATTAAATGTGCCTAAAATGTTTACCTCCAGGGCGTTGCAAATATTTTTATATTCTTCCTGTCTGGCACGGAGAGAGGAAGCGAATGGTGGTATTTCCAGACCGAGGCGAGCCATACATTCAACTTCCCGAATCATTACGATCACTTGAGCATCAAAGTTGACAAAAAGTTCATTCGTTTCCGGATGCCGAACTAGAAGCGACGTTTGCAAACCTGTCTTCACTTCTTCCACCTGCAATTACAAAATGTGTATTTATTCAGATTCACAGACCAGATTTATAGAGGAAAATACGCACCAAGAATAAACTTGTGGAGGTCTCGGCTTAGCATAATGTTTAACGAGCTCGTTTGGTTAATCAATACGAATAAATAGTGAATTTGATCCTGAAAACGAACCTACGATTCTATAATAAAGAAAACGCAGTGTACGTTTGTCCGTCCGTCCGTCCGTCTGTTTTTTGATCTCGACGAATCATAAACAACCTGAAGTAACAGATAGTAACTACTGTAGTTATAAGCGATTAAAACTCATTTAAATATCGAACAAAGTGAAAGGTTTAAAAGACGATTATTTCTTAATTCCGCTTTTCGTCGCAATTGCAATTGATATCGGTTAATTAAACCATAATTAAAACTTAAGTGGGGCACGGTACGTTGCTCATACGTTTTTATTTCTTTTTCTAGCATGTGTGTTGTGGCGTATTCGAAATATTACAATGTTCGGATTCCGTAATGTTTTTTAAGGGTGGCTTTATATGAAAGGATCATAAAGAATGGTGATTTTAAAAGAATATAAAAATTGCGCGCAAAATAAATGCAAACAAAATACGGGGATCGATTGCGTATATGAAGTAAGATTATGCCGACTTATGGTGTCGAATAAAGATAAAATAATTATATTATTTCCAAATTTTTATGACATTTACATACGCAGGACGCTGAAGGTAAGTAAAAAGCCGAAGCTAAACTAAAGTCTAAAATAAAAGAAGGGCCACTTCTAGGTTAGTAGTAAATAAAGTCAACGTATAAAACTGTCAAGAAGCTAGTACTTTTTATCAATCAAACACAACTGACATTCTATAATCTATAACAGGGTATATATATATATATATATATATATATATATATATATATATATATATATAGCCTTGAGTGGTAGTCAGTCAAGAAGATACAATTCTAAATTGAGTCCGTCGAGAAGGCAATGGGAAACGACTTCAGTCTATTTCCAATGAAGTCATGGAAAATTTATATATATATATATATATATATATATATATATATATATATATATATGTCGGAGTTAACTCCTCCTTCAGTCCGTTAACCCTTTCACCAGGGGTCTCTCTTCCCTGGCTATAAATAGCCGCTGACTCTTTACCTCTATCTCTTTTTCTTTCAGGCCTGTGCACTGACACCTTGAGGTAATTTCTCTTTTTCCTTCATGATTTCAGCTATCAACCTCGAACTGTAGATGCTAACAAGGGATAGCGTGGAAACACGCAAAGCACAATATTCACACACGCACGCACATACAGAATATTCACACACGCACGCACATACAGAATATTCACACACACTTCGTCCTTTGTACTGTTTCCATGTATTGTAACTTGTTATTAATATATATTTGTATATACATATATTATCGGTCTTGTGTTTTGTTTGCTTTCTTTGCCTTCTTCTTTGGACTTAATCAAAGTCCAACCTTTTTATGTAGTTGGGCCCGGCGAGCAGGAGTATCTGAACCTTACATGCGTTCCTTCTACGTCTGACTTCTATCAACAACATAACAGCCACGCCATGAACCCTCAACAAGTGGTAACCGCCACGGCCCCTCTATATATATATATATATATATATATATATATATATATATATATATAGCTTCCCACTCGTATTCGAGGGTAGCCGTCTGCTCGGGCGGCTAGCCAATCCCTATTTGTGTCTGTTTCTACGACAACTATGCTGGGCAAGCCTTAGTTACAGTTTCTTGGAAAGAGGGTGTTATCTCGCCTGGTCAACAATCTAAACAAGGCCAGCATGCTCAAAATATGACTTGTAACTTTGTGCTAGCTTAGGTATGGTTTTCAGTCACTTTCCAGAGATGCAGCACGCAAATAGACCATGGTGCGATTCGAATATATATATATATATATATATATATATATATATTGTCATTAATTATTGTATATTACGATTCAGAGCATATCTTGTGAAATCTGATAGTAGCTCGACAAAAAATCAACTTAAAAAATATATCTGATGATATGTTGCTCTTAGTAGTACGACAAATAAACAAACACTGAAATTACAGACTGAATCTGTATATATATATATATATATATATATATATATATATATATCCAAGTATATAATTGGTGTATACGGAATGAATTCCAATAACCAACAACTACTATTCTTAAAAGGGTGCTCAATACAAAGTAGAGCCGATATAATTTTTTATTTAGAAAATTTATAACATAAACATGTTATAAAATCACTACAAAAATAGCCATTTTCTTTCAACACTCCCGGTGTCTTATCAAGTGATGATGTTGAATGCAAAACAAATGGTTTTAAACGTTTCAAATTAGTTAACGATCCTTCACAAGGGGAAAACGTTGTTCCAAAAGCTAGAATGACCAATCAAAATACAAGTATGGGAAAATTCAAAAAGCCTGACAACGAAGTCATTTTTAATAGCTATTCAGATCGTTAAAATACGGGTAAAATTTTTTTTTAAATTTATTCTAACCAATAATTATTAAATTATATGATAGAATTTGATATTAAAATTAAAAACTGCCAATTTTTAAAATCCAAATTTAATCACTATTAAGTTTAAAATTATAAAATTACCGAGGAGAAAAGGGGAAATACATATATTATTCAATTTATTTCTTCGTTGAAATTACGTTAGAATAGACGTTACTCCATCCGGTCCTCTGACAATATATATGTATACATTTTAATCCCAAGTGTGTGAATGGGGTCACGCGTAAAACAACACAAACACAATCAGATTATAATACATAAGCATCCAGACATATTTAGATATATATACACACAAAATAAGTGACGAGACAGGAACATCTCCACGGCCTTTTATGTAAAAAAAAAAAAGAAGAAAAGGGGAAACAAACACATACATACATACACAATTAAAAGTGAATGCACTTTCCATACACATAGACACCAATAAATATATGTACACACATCCACTGACATTGGCCTAGACAATCAGATACCACAACCAATAAATATTTAAGACGGAAAATGTCATTAAATAAATGCTAGCCACTTATTAAAATATAACTTAAGCGAGCAAATATACAAATATAAAAATGGTTAAAAATAATATTATTAAAATTCCAAATCCACAAATATCTATAAAAACATATTTTAATCATATAAGTTGATAAAAGTTTTATTATATATTAGGTGAAGAAAAATAAGATAAAAAGAAATACTTACAGAAATAAGTGTATAGTCATACGTACATACATACATACACACATATACATATATACACACAACACACACACACATATATATATATATATATATATATATACATACATAAATACACACATATATATATATACATGAATACATACATATAAATACATAAACATAAACATATACGTACATATATATACATATACATACATACACATACATAAACACACACACACACATATATATATACATAGAAATACATACATATAAATACATAAACATATATATACATATACACATTTATGATAAGTATACATACATATACATACATATATACACACATACACATATATATACACACATTTTTATGCACACATACTCACATAAATATACATATATACACATACCAATACATAAACATATATACACATACATAGACTAACTCATGTGGCAGTAATGACAAACCAAAGTTTCCATACCTACACATACACACCAACAATCTCATATATAATAGGTGTCAACACACACATATACATCCGCAAACATACATATATATACAACGACATTCAACTAAATACATATATAAACATACATACATACATATACATACATGAACATACATCCGTATACATACACACCAATATACATGTACCCTAACATACATATATAAACACATTCATACAAACATAAATATACATATATACACATATATATACATATAAATATACACATAAATATATATACATATCAATATATACATAAATATACCTATCTATAATAACAAGTACACATATATACGTACAAACACATAAATACAACGACATTCAACTAAATACATATATAATCATGCATACATATACATACATAAATATACATCCATATACATACACACACCAATATACATACATATATAAACACATTCATACAAACAGAAATATACGTAAATATAAATTTAGATACACAATATATAACAGGTCACATACATATACATTTACCCATATATATATATATATATATATATATATATATATATATACACACACATATACACAAATACATATACATACACATATACATTAATATTTATTAACCTCTTAACTTCTCCTTTTACCTTCTTACTTTTTTATATGCAAATATATATATACACATACACACACATATATATATATATATATATATATATATATATATATATATATATATATATATATATATATATATATATATAAAATATACCAAACCTACAACATATAAATACACTTATATACAAACATACACCTTCCTGCAGTACAATCACACATACCTACACACAAATAAATATATACACACATACACAAACACGAATAACGCTATGTAGGTATACAATACACATTCATATCGTCAGGATGACCATCAGGCAAAAAACAATAATCTATTAAACTTACAGCGACATATCATTATCATTTAAAGTATAGGACCCCTATAATAAGTTAAATTTATAACGTTGTTTACAATTAACTGTTAGTTCATATCTTTGATTTAAGAGATCAGCATTGTTTTTAAATGTAATAATTTCAAATTTTTCGTTAAGACATAGGTAACATGGGAAATATAGGGAGTTACATGTCCGGGCTTTCTTAATCAATCTCCATTTAACCGTAGGTGTTTTGTTCTTTTCTTTTAGATTCCAAAAATACTTGGATAATGAAGTCATTTACCTATAGTCACTGCTATTAAAAGATTGCATATGCCCCCGCCAGCGTTCTTTGAATGTTTTCATTATGCTACCAATGTAAAAAAAATTTATATTTGGATTTTCAATTGTTGAGATTGTACTAAAATAGACTACAGAAGAAATCCTACAGTTATTTTGTAGTGGACAATTATTAGGATTCCTACAATTACATAAGTTATTATTTGTGTTATTATATTTAGTATTGCCGTTAGTAACTTGTTGATTAATCAAGCCTTTTGAGTCCCTATACTTGTTAAAGACCATGTTGTTATGTTTTTTTTTAAATTATTTTCTCCAGGTTATCAGCACAACTATAGCTTAATTTAAGGGTATTAGGACTAAATATTTTACTAAGTGGGTTAGTTTCAGGGTTGGGGAAATGATTCTTGATGAGGTTTAGAAATATATGTCCTAATTTAGTTTTAACCATTATATTGAAAGGGGGAGTGAACCAGATGATCTTTCTAGATCTTTTTTTTTCTGATTATGGTTGCAATTAACAGGGTTTTTATATTGAATAGTGATATCTTTGTATCCACTATTTTTGAGTGCATAATTGTAAAAATCACGATGTTTATTAAAAACATCCTTGTTAGAAGAGTTAGTGCTAATTCTAAATCCAATGGAAGAGGGTATGTGCTTGATAACTGAGGGGGGATGGTTGGAATTTGGATGCACCTATATTGGGTTGGAATTAATTGTTAATTGGTTAGAACGTTTGCTCTGTGACTATATATATATATATATGTGTATGTGTAACAATTGTGGGAAAGGATGCAAAACAAAATAACGATGGTCCTCCCGCCCAAATTCAATTTATATTTCTTTTTGAAAGGAAAAAAAATTAGTTAAATAAAAATCATAAGAGACAGCCATGAGTTACAGTCAACATTAGTTGCGTTAAATATTTGTTTTACGAATTAAAATATATTTTATTTTAATTAATTTTCGAAAAAATAAGGCTCGCTATAGTTTTTGTTGTATTAAAACTTACTTAAAAATTTACTTTTTTATGTTAGTTACAAACCAAAAAGATCATGAAGTTTATTTTTAAAGATTGAATAAATTATAAATTATTTTTTAAAGATTGAATAAATTATTTTCCATAGCATAAATAAATTATTTTTCCTTATTATAGTTTCAGGTTGGGGTGGAGACCCTTCCGCCTGCCCTACCAGGTCTAATTCAACATATTTTGTTTAAATTTGTTTAGATATTAAGTTTCGATTTTAAAATCTGCAATAATGAATGAATAATAAAAAGTTAAAATAATTACGCAATAAAAAAAAAATTACAGAAATTAATTCAAGAGAATAGAAAATTTAAAAATACATATAGCGTTTCGAAATTATCAGAAAAATTAAAAAGTAAAAACGAACAGAAATAATAATTATTCCCGTTCGTTTTTTACTTTTTGATTCTCAGAATTCTCATGGCTAATATAGTTTCTAATGCAATTATTACGTATTATTTAATTTTAAAATAGCTTCGCAAATACAAATCGTATGATGGTAGATTTTGCAAAATGGTGGGTTAGATGATATTGAGTCTGTATAAAACATATTTTGTCCTTAATTATTGTATATTACGATTCAGAGCATATCTTGTGAAATCTGATAGTAGCTCGACAAAAAATCAATTTAAAAAATATATCTGATGATACGTTGCTCTTAGTAGTACGACAAATAAACAAACGCTGAAATTACAGATTGAATCTACGGACTCTCAGGGATTACTCAGACCTTCCAAAGTTTACACAAAAAATATTGTTCGTTTGGAACTTTTGCAGTAAACATAATTTTGGTTGTAAATAGGTAACATTTATGAGGATAAAATACGGCTATCTTTCCTTAGGTGTTTATAAATTGTACACTGTTTAATTATTAACGTTGACAACGAACTATTCTAAATGACAAAATTGTACGTGAATTAAACAAAAAATTACTTACAATATAGTACATATTATAATACCTTCCTTCTTGACGTCTATTTTGACGGCACGGATACACTAGTTTATTGATAAATAATACACTAGTTTATACAATAATAAAGAGATATGTAGAGTGCGGAAATTTAAATATCTGGGAAGTTTTTTGACAGGGGACGGCAAGTGCGACGCTGAGTGCCGAAGACTTATTGGGATGGTCAAAAAAGCATTCCAAAACCTGGGCAAAGTATTACGAGACAGAAGGATGTCTTTGATAACAAAGAAAAGAGTACTGAACGGCTACGTGAAACCTGTCCTTCTTTACGGCAGCGAATGTTGGACATTCTTAGATGAAGAAGTTGTTGGATGAAGAAGAGACTCGAGGCAATGGAGATATGGTTCTACAGAAGGATGCTAAGGATATCATGGACCGAGCGTGTGAGCTGCGATGGGGTTTTGGAGAGGATGCAACCAAGGAGGAAGCTTATACTTAACATCAGGAAGAGGCAGCTGAAATTTCTGGGACACGTAATGAGAAAGGAGGGCGTGGAGAATCTGATACTCACAAGTCGAATAGAGGGAATGAGAGACAAGAGAAATCAACGCATGACATACATAGCGGGCTTAAGCAAGTGGATGACAGAACATGGCCTTGGGGGAAGTAGCAAAGGGAGAAAACTTATTGAGAGCTACAAAGGATAGGGGGGAAGTGGAGAGCCATGATCCCCCACGTTCTGAAGAGACACGGTACATAAAGAAAAAGAAGGAAAACCATGATCTCTTATGCTCTGAATAGACATAGGATTTAAATGAAACTATACTACGTTCTGGGTTTTATAGTTATTGTGAGTCTAAACAAAACCTTTGCAAGTTAAATGATTATAATTGTTTAATATCAACTAATTTAGGAGACTACAGATAAGGTAAGAATATTACACTTTAAACGTTAATCGGGACTATCAGAATGAAATCTACGAAATTCGTAAACATTTTGAAAAAGTATTTCAGAACTGGAATGCACATATAGAGAAACGGTTATTGGCAGGGAAAGTGGAATCACCGAGCCGAGTTCAATTTCAGGTCTCGTCTATTGCGTTAACTTCACTAGAAACAGTATTAACTCACCTCTACTACCGTTAGCTATGAGTATGATTAAATAGTAAGGTAGACGGGGATCACTGACGTTGGGCGGTGACCACTCTAGCGGAATCGTTCTGGGTATGACGATAAACTACATCCGGCAACAAGGCCCCTAATCGAGAGGTTTTGAGGGGTATAGAATCACCTCTTAATTGCTATGATTCCCAGGTCCACCCGAGCCCGGATTGATAGCACCTGATAGGTAGCCAAATATGGGCAAATAGTGAAAAAAGATGAAAATATAAAAATACATTAAAAAGATTTCCAGCAATACATTTCATAGTAAAAAAGAAAAAAATACTAGCAATACATTTCATAGTAAAAAAATACTAGCAATACATTTCATATTTAAAAGAAAAAATACTAGCAATACATTTCATATTTAAAAGAAAAAATACTAGCAGTACATTTCATAGTAAAAAAAATACTAGCAATACATTTCATAGTAAAAAAAATACTAGCAATACATTTCATAGTAAAAAAATACTAGCAATACATTTCATAGTAAAAAAAATACTAGCAATACATTTCATAGTAAAAAAATCCTAGCAATACATTTTATATTTAAAAGAAAAACTACTAGCAATACATTTCATAGTAAAAAAATACTAGCAATACATTTCATATTAAAAAGGAAAAATACTAGCAATACATTTCATAGTAAAAAAATACTAGCAATACATTTCATATTTAAAAGAAAAAATACTAGCAATACATTTCATAGTAAAAAAATACTAGCAATACATTTCATATTAAAAAGAAAAAATACTAGCAATACATTTCATATTAAAAAAATACTAGCAATACATTTCATAGTAAAAAAATACTAGCAATGCATTTCATATTAAAAAGAAAAATACTAGCAATACATTTCATATTAAAAAGAAAAAATCCTAGCAATACATTTTATATTTAAAAAGAAAAAATACTAGCAATACATTTCATAGTAAAAAAAATACTAGCAAATAACATTTCATTAATTAAAAAAAAATACTAGTAATACATTTCATAGTAAAAAAATACTAGCAATACATTTCATATTTAAATTAAAAAATACTAGCAATACATTTAAACAAATAGTAAAAAATACTAGCAATAAAAAAAAAACGTTAAAAAAAAAAAATACTTGCAATACATTTCATCTTAAAAAAAAATACCAGTCAATACATTTTCGAAATAGTAAAAAAATACTAGCTCCAATGCATTTCATAGAAAAAAGAAAAAAATACTAGCAAATACATTTCATAGTAAAAAAATACTCCTGCAATAAATTTCATTTTAAAAAAAAAGAAAAATACTATCGTCAATACATTTCATAAAGGGAAAAAAACGAAAACAATACTAGCAGTATATTTCATAGTAAAAAAGATTAAAAAAATTACTAACAATACATTATTAGAAATAAACTTAAAAGTAATACATTTTTAGGAAAAATTTGCCAAGGCTCACAAAAAAATAAAATTTGGACATTAATTAACCCATAAGGAGTTGATATGCATTTAAACAAACTCTAGGGGAAGAATATCTCTAAATTAAAAAAAAAAAAAAAACGTGGAAAAGTGGATACGTTGGTCAAATACCATTTTTTATGTTTGCTGGGACAATAATCATTGATACTTTCAGGTGGTTGGAAAATTTTAAAAAAGAATTTCTGGCAGCCAGTCTGGAAGAAGAAGAAATCTGACTTCGAAATCGTGCAGAAGGCAATGGAAAACTACTCCACTATCTTTCCTAAGAAAACACAGAAAAATCACAGATAACAAGGAAAAAAAAAAATGCTAATGTTTTCAGAATTTTTTAGCCATGATCATTTACATCCTGTTAAAGATGTCATAGAGTTTTTCAAAAATATAAGGTTTGGTCTCATCGCCAACTATTTTCTTGACATAAGGGAGATAATTAAGTAGTCATTTCACGAACACAGTCATGTCCTTGTTTGCTATTGTTTGTCTCTTATTACATGCAGAGATGAACAACATCAACTAAACTAATAGATTTAGATGTCGGGTTTTCTAAAGGAAAATGGAGAAATATTTAGCGAAATACGAAATAAGAAGGTGTATCAATAAATCCATAGCTTGACACGACATTATTAACTGAATTTTGTATTGAAACTTTCAGTGTATTATATCTGAGTTATCTTATTAATATTCACAAGTGAATTCAGTGAATTGACAGGAAATATTGCAATGAAAAGTGAATATTTGTTGTGTCAAATACATGTATTTTTATAATTGGGCTACGGACTTACTTTCAGAGGGAAAACCCAGGACGCGCCACATACAAAATGCATTTATAATCTATACAATGAAATAAAGGGTTTTGTGGGTTCGGGGTGTCAATTGTTTCACGTTTTATCTTAAACGGCCGAAACTCTTAAAAATATGGCGACAAGAAGGACAAAGTCCGACTAATACCTACTGTAAAATATAATGATCGAAAAAAACAAAGATGGGGATAATCAATCGAATAATTCATTAAATAATTAAAAAAATAATTCATCGCGTATTTTTAGTCAGAAGTCCGAATAGTACATCGATCGAAACGTAATGACGGTAACGCGAGGAAAATAATCTGAATAATTCATTAAACAATAGAAATAATGCTAAAAAAATTACTAAGAAAACTGGCCAAAACCTAACAACAAAGATGACGATACTCGTCCAAATGGAATCGACGTGCCGAGTTCAAATTTCGACCACGTCTATTTTTTTTCAGCTCACGCAAATATCTTTGGAACGTGCCTGAATCTCCCTCTAGCTATAAATTAAATAGTAGGTTAGATTAGGTTCTCTTGCCTTGGATGGCATCCAGTCTATAAGAAGGACAACTTTGAACTCAAAAAAAAAAAAGAAGCGAAGTAAATTGAAAGAAAGTAAGAAGGAAATTAACTAAACAGCAAGAAAGAAAGAAAGAAAGAAGGAAATGTCGTAAATAAAAATTTACAGGTCATATTATTGCAAAATAAGAAATAAATCAAGTAAATAGATAGCAAAAGAAATAAATAAAAAAAAGTCTTTAAAAATGCCTAAAGGATCTGAGTTTGGTGGGGTCTCTTGCCTTGGTATACTCACCGTTGCTATGATTGCGAGCCTAAACAATAAAGTGATGATTTCATGATCGTTAGCAATCCCACAAAATGAACCGGCCTGAACGTAATGAGAGAAAGAAAATGACAAGGATACTCTTCCAAATAATTTATGAGGAAGAAAATATGCTTCTTACAATCGCAGGGATACACTTTTATATCGAAGAATTGTTAGCGGATTATTCGACACAACTTACCTGTCGCAGCCAACAGCGATGATATAGAATCTCGAATTCCAGTAGAATTTTTGCCATTTTATTATAATTCTTGATGATTCGCCTGGCATCGGAACATTGCAAAATAATACAATGTTTTTGGAAAGCTTCCATTGGTTCTTGGATGCGTCTAAATAACTGGCGAGCCCAAGATATCTTCCCTGTAAATGAGCAAAAAAAAGTTTTAAAAATTAGTTAATTGTTTACAAATAATTAAATTACTATTCAATGCTGAGATTTCAGTAACTGTTTTACTCGCCAGCTCTGTCACAACTTCAACCGAAAAGAATTTATCTAAGCTTAACATAAAATTTATCACAACTAAGTCCATCACAATAATAGACTTAATTAATACATTATTTACATTATTCGGACTATTGTCCTCATCTTTGTCGCCATATTTATTACAACGTTTCGGCCGTTGTACGCTCCGGCCTTCTTCAGGTGGTTGGAATGTCGAACTGAACCCTTTATTTCGCTCACTGGGGTAGACTGTTATATTTCCACGTGCCATGTTTAATGGATGTCAGCCGAAACGTTGTAATAAATATAGCGACAAAGATGCGGACAATAGTCTGAATAATGTAAATAATGTTCATAATACCTCATCTCAGAAATATAGACAGACTTAATTAATATAAAACAAAATAATAAGATAAAACTTGAAGAAGTAATTTATTCTATTACCGGTAGTAACTGCCACAAGCAATACATAAGAGAAACCTCAAGAATTTTAAATAAAAGATTATTTGAACACAAGGGATCTTTTACAAAACACAAAATGTATTAGTTGCTCACCACACTAAATCTGACCATAATTTTGATTTAAAAAAATGCCACTTTAATTAAAACAGAAAGCAATTTACTAAGACGAAATGTATAGAAATATTTTTTATATTTGTTTTTTAAGGCTTATCAACCCTTTGTGGATTATTTATAGCTGAAGCATATTTTGGATTATAGGAACATTTTTTGCAAGTGAATACTGTATTAATATTTTTTTAGAATAATGATTGTTCCAGATACACGTTCTACTATTTAACCCATAGCTAAAGAGAGAAGAGGGATTCATACCTTTCTCAAAGATATTTGCGCGTGAATGTAATGAGCCCGACTGGAATTCGAACTCGGCTCTCCAATTTCTCATTCCGATCTGCTATCCATTACCACACGCATATCCCCGTATACAAAATGATTTAATCGCTAGATCATCTAAAGTAAATTTACGTCCAGGTTCTTCCCGTTCATCTCTCTTGACAGATTTTCGATCATCGCAATGTGGGATATTTAATAACAAATGTAGATAAAAACATAAACGAAAAGAAAAAGAAACTTCATGAAATCGAGTAGATAATATACCCAAACATATATATTTAGCAAAAATAAAAAATAAAAATAATAATAATAATTTAAATTTAAAATTTCCACTGTCCCCTCTCCTTCTGGCACATGTGTAGTCGCATCAAAATAGACATCCTTTTAGTCCGAAGTCCTAAAGGACGAAACGTGTCACACGAAGACTTTTTTATACTTTATCATTGATTTTCCAAAAAAGAAAATCAACTGTTCTGTAACAAATCTTTTAGTCTCTTGAAGCTCTAAGCAACGCTTTGCTTTCCTTAAATCCTCTTTGTCTTTACTCTGCTAAGCATTCACACGAACTCATTAAGTTACTCGCCGTTTCCCCACTATCCCCCTCCCGCAATATAGTATTGAATTATACGGACCATCTTTCCTCATAAAATTTCAACTGTCTCTTTATGAATTTAAGAGTGTCTTTCTAGTTGCCATTTTTCCTTTAAAGTTTCCTTGTTGTTCACATGTTCAGTTCATGGTATTCTCAGCTTAATTCTCTAGAACCACATTCTTTTTACATCTTTAAAGAAGTTGGGATTTTTCTTATGTGTCATGTCCTTTTACGACGTTCGTGAACATGGTACCCTGCAACTTACGGTGCCTTGTAAGCTCGAAACAAACCTTTGACTTTTTAGCATCACTTTTTAGCTTTAGTAACGCCATCCATTGACACAGTCATTACGTAAATTACTCACTGATTCCCTATTTGCCACGCCTTCCTCATTATCTGTCGAAGAATTTTCAACTTTATGATTTGATAAGGTAAAAAAAAAGTAATAGTTATTGTTTTACGTCGCGTGGGGAAGAAGTGATCCATGAGGCGCAAATAAGTCCGTTACGTGTTACACAATCCAACATTGAATACAGCGACCAAATGCGTACCTATGTACGCAACGACACATGGATGCGCATATATACCCAGCCCCACCCTGTTCACATATGTTTATGTTTGTGTGAGCTCCAGTAATTGAGCGTACGTGTGTGTCTGTCTGCGTACATCAATGAGTGTACGTGCGTGTATGCATGTTTGCGTAAGTATGAGTGGCGTTCCGACGACAATTTTTCCTCCCACCTCCATAAAAACACCGATATTCGCAACCATATATAAATCAAAATTTAAAAATTAATCACTTTGTCTGACGATCACAAATAGCGTGAAACCCTGGGTCACAAACTCACATCTATATATATATATATATATATATATATATATATATATATATATATATATATATATATATATGTGTGTGTGTGTGTGTGTGTATGTGTGTGTGTGTGTTTATTTATTCGCGCATTTTTTTTAAAAGGTTTCTCGACTATTCAAGCCGATAGACGAACATAAAATACTTTTTAAAAATAAACGGAGCGTCTACTTAAATATGAGCATCCACTAAAAATAACGTTTAAATTTTATAGCTCTAAATTTCGTTACTATTTAAACAGACCTCGTACAGTGTCCCAAATATGTATACATACTTCAGGAAACGAAAAGCTTGTCTTTTGTACTTTTATCAAATTGCGATAACCCTGTTTACTGTAGTATTTTCTCGGCAGATGACTTTACCGTCATGGATGTAGCATCGACAATTCCAAAAGGATGTTGTGTAGCGCTGAAAACCGATTATATCGGTGATCCTTAGACAAGAAATTAAAAATACATGTGCAGTAATCCCAATGGATTTGAACCAAGCAGTAGTTCGCCGTATTAATAAATGCCTGGAAACTAAAGGTCACTATTTTGAGCATCTCTTGTGATTGTAGAGACCAAAGGTAACTTGTATGAATCTCGTCATGTCTAAATTTAGTATTACAATATCTATACAATTTATTCTTTGCCTGAAGTGTGTATACATATTTTGATGGACTCTGTATACACACACACACACATACATATATATATATATATATATATATATATATATATATATATATATATATATATATATAGATAAGAAGAAGAAGAAGAAGAAGAAGAAGAAATATAGTTTTAAGGTGTATATATTTATGGGATAAAAGTGCTCAATATCAGAGATAGAGCGTATGTAAATATAAGTATAAAAGTGAACATTGAAGTCAACACTCAGAGGCGACAGTCTGTTTCATGCTGGACGCAATCGTCACACGCCTGTCCTGATATTGATTTTATCATAAATATAGCACACCTCTAAGTCTCTATTTCTTCATATATATATATATATATATTATTTTTTTAAATATTTTTAAAATTTTTACATATATATATATATATATATATATATATATTAAAAATTATTATATAATTTGGGGGAAATTATTCGTTATTTTAAATTTTATCTTATTTTTTAACCTATTTTTAACCTATTTTTTAAAATTACACGGGTATTGATGTCGTAAATAACTACATGCATTGAAAAGAAATTTTAAACACCGACTATTATCAGTTCCGAAACATCTCTCAAGTTTTCGCTTTCTTTCTCTTGTTTTTTTCCTCTTTCTTTTCTTTTTCCTTTGCTCTCTTTCCTCTGTATATTTCCTCTGTTCCCCTTTGAAGATACTCTCTCTACTTCTCTTCCCACATCCGGTGGAAATAAGTCTATCTGTCTACTCTCATCCACTACTTCTATGTTACCCCCCACCCATATCTCATTAGACAGATATATCTCTCTCTTTCTCCCCCTCTTCTTTCTTTCTTTTCCCCTTCCCCTATTTTGAATCTTTATTTTAAAGCATAATTTATGTTTAAATAATTTCGTTTTGTGCCTGGTAAAATTTTAAATCCATTTATTGTTGAAACTGTTTGGTCTGATGAAGCGAAACCGAAGTACAGGTTTTGCAAAATAAAATATTACCATGGGTTTCTAAAATCTCCGCTTTCATAATTACATATATATATGTGTGTGTGTGTGTGTGTGTGTGTGTGTGTGTGTGTGTGTGTGTACAGGGCGCGATGAGTAAATAGTTGCCATTTTATATTTTTAATTTCGCGCATGCGCATTGTTTATTTTTGATTTTGTCAACTGGTTGGACACCGTCTGTGAGAAAAGGACCACCATGATGCAATTTACTCCGACAGAAATTTGAAAACGGAATGCTATATTGCTTGGCATTCCCGTCGAAAGCCCCAGTACGAACATTTCAGAGTGTTTAGGTGTCAAATCTGAGTTCAGTGCAGAGGATTCGGAAAGAGTTACATGACATATCCAGACATCATGGTGTTTGGAGCGATCACTAATCATGGCGACGTTATGCCTCCATTCATCTTACCACAAGGCCCCAGAGACCTACATCAGATGCCTTGAGGTGTTAGTGCTCTCTTGAGTTAAGAGGGTGGCTACTGGAAGACACTATGCCCAGCAACTGGACTCTGCCACACAAGTAGGAGGATCAAGTCATAGCTGTCAGACAATTTGTACGACCACATCAGCCTTTACATCTAGTCACCTAACTTCCCAGTCTGCAACCCCCTTTATCATTATGTCTGGGGAGCAGTTTAACACGAAAGATGAACTGAAGGCAAGGATTAGGGCAGGATTCACCAACTTAAAGAGGAGACGGACCAGAAGAGTTGCAGGAGATTCCGAAGTCGTCTAGAGTCCGTGGTTGAAGCCAATGGCGATTTTATTGAATAAATTTACTTTTTAGTATTTAAAGGATATTTTTGTGTAATTTTGGTGAATATTTCTGCTAAAATGAGATGTCAGTGTTATTTTCATTTTTGAGTAAATTAGACAATTTATCCATCGCACCCTGTAAAAATATAAAGGAACTTTTCAGTGGTGCAATAAGAACTGCAATATGTACAATACAGGCTTAATAGCGCTCTTACCTGCTACGGGGGGTTGATCTCTCGCCACTGGTGGGTCATTTTTGTGCTTCTGGTAGAGACGAGATACAATTTCGATATCCTTGGCGTAGTGTGTCAAGATCCTCTGGTACTGTTCGGCTGTATCCAAATTGGACAAATGAAGGCATTCAAATTTATGCAGAATATTCAAGGCTCTCTTTGTATTGGCGATGCGATCGAACTTTTGTCCCATGAAACGGACAATTGATACCTGCGGAGTTTGGAGAGAAACAGTATAAAGAACAAAACGTTACAAATTTTGAATGTTTGAAAGTCAGGGAATATTTTGAAATCTTCAAAAAAAAAAAAAGATGTCGTTTCGATTATGACCCTCCACAGAGTTCTTTTCTTCTTTTTTTTTTATCTGTGAATTGCTATGATTTCTTGGCACATCTTCGACTGTCTTTGAATTTAAAGAAATTCTTCTTTGTTTGTCATGAACCGCTTAAATTTTTGTCGTCATTAACCACGCATACTGAACTATGACATTCGCAATTTTTGGTAACAAAATCTTATCAATTTTTGGCACAAAAATTATTATGCCTGATCACGTGATCATAATCAACCAATCAGTTTGCACCTACTATGAGCGGAGGTTGCTCCTTGGGAACTGGAGTTATTTTTTGATTTCTTTATTCGTGTGATTTTTCTACGATTTCCAGGGACAATCAGTGGAATCGTTTTCCATTACCTTCTCCAAGGTTTCGAATTCATTCTAGTTCTTCTTTTATACTGGTTATCGTGCAAGGCTAAAAATTAAGGAACATCTTTAAATGTTATACCATCCTTTCAAGAATTAGGTTATCGTGGCTACCCGCAGATTAAATTCTGTATTATCTGGGAATTATGATGATTTCTTAGGAAAGATAGTGAAGTGGGTTTCCCGTTGACTTCTCCAAAGTTTTTAATGCAGAAAAGATTTTTTTTAGTGTGACTGCATCCCAAGGCTACAGATTTCAGTCTACCTTACGATTTAACTCATAGCTAAAGTCAGGTATTCATATATTTCCGTATTATTGTTTGATCATAACGATTATTGGGTGGGCGGCGACAGTTATATCTCTTATGTCTTATTATTCTGAAGGTTGTTAGGTAGAAATAAATGTGGATCAGAATGCGGCCATTTCGGAAACACACACACACATATGTGTTTGTGCGTGTTTTACCAAAGATAACAGAAGGTTAAATAATACGTTTGGTTAGGTTTATTTGTTTTACGGCATATCAACCTCAATGGATTATTTAATGCCGACAAGATTTTTATCACTGGTAATATTTTTTTTATCTATCTATCTATCTATCTATCTATCTATCTATCTATCTATCTATCTATCTTGTCTCTTCATGCCTGTCTGTCTCTCTTGGCCTCTTCATATCTATCTATCTATCTATCTATCTATCTATCTATCTATCTATCTAAGTATATACTGATTTGGTTTGTTTTGTTTTACCGTATATCAACCTCAATGGGTTATTTAATGCCGACAAGATTTTTATTGCTGGTAATATTTTTTATCTATCTAAGTATATACTGATTTGGTTTGTTTTGTTTTACGTTATATCAACCTCAATGGGTTATTTAATGCCGACAAGATTTTTATTACTGATAATATTTTATTTCAAAATTTATTGCTAGTAATATGTTTTTAAAATATGTATTGCTGATATTTTTCCAGAAATCTATTGCTGTTAATAGTTCTTTTTTGTTTGTTTGTTTTTTGGGTTTTTTTTTTTTTTTTTTTGTTGTTGTTTTTTTTCAAAATGTATTGCTGGTAACAATGTGTTGCTGATAATAAATTTTTCTTAAAAAATTCATTGCTGGCAATAACGTTTTACAAAAATGTATTGCTGGTAATAAAACCTATTTTACACGTTTTTACCTCAGTTTAGAGGTCAACCATTTTCCCATAGCTGGGACCCTAACAGGCGCAACCACCTTGGGTCAGGGCGGACCTGGGAACACCAGCAATTAAGAAGTGGTTTCACGCTCCTCAAAATCATCTGATCAGAGGCCTTGCTGTCTGTCGTAGTTTATCGTCCTATTCAGAGCGCAGATGTAGCATCATCTGTACCAGGTTGGTTATGTTAGTCACTTTGATGTGTGGATTCCAAATAAAGTAAAAAAAAACTTAACTGATCCGTGTTTCGCTTTCGAAATTAATTGCGCCGAGCGATTAAATGTATGTAGTTTATCGTCTTACACAGAACGCGATGCAGTTTATCGTCTTACCCTGGAGGCGGATGTAGTTTATCGTCTTATCCAGGACGCGGATGTAGTTTATCGTCTTGCCCAGGACGCAGATGTAGTTTATCGTCTTAGCAAGGACGCGGATATAGTTTATCGTGGAGGCGGATGTAGTTTATTGTCTTACCCAGGGCGCGGATGTAGTTTATCATTTTACCCAGGGCGCGGATGTAGTTTATCGTCTTACCCAGAACGGGAATGCAGTTTATCGTTATAACAATTACGGCTAAATAGTAGGAAATCGAGCGATATGAATAATACGTTACTCCAAAGTGTGGCTGAGATTTTTTCGCATTTCAAGCGATTAAATGTATGTAGTTTATCGTCTTACCCAGAACGCGGATGTAGTTTATCGTCTTACCTAGAATGCAGATGTAGTTTACCGTTTTACCCAGAACGCGGATGTAGTTTACGACGCGGATGTAGTTTACCGTCTTACCCAGGACGCGGATTTAGTTTACCGTCTTGCCCTGGACGCAGATGTAGTTTACGTCTTACCCAGGACGCGGATTTAGTTTACCGTCTTGCCCAGGACGCAGATGTAGCTTACGTCTTACCCAGGACGCGGATTTAGTTTATCGTCTTGCCCTGGACGCAGATGTAGTTTACGTCTTACCCAGGACGCGGATTTGGTTTATCGTCTTGCCCAGGACGTAGATGTGGTTTACGTCTTACCCAGGACGCGGATTTAGTTTATCGTCTTGCCCTGGACGCAGATGTAGTTTACGTCTTACCCAGGACGCGGATTTAGTTTATCGTCTTGCCCTGGACGCAGATGTAGTTTACGTCTTACCCAGGACGCGGATTTAGTTTATCGTCTTGCCCAGGACGCAGATGTAGTTTACGTCTTACCCAGGACGCGGATATAGTTTATCGTCTTACCCAAGAGGCAGATGTAGTTTATCATCTTACCCAGGGCGCGGATTTAGTTTATCGTCTTATCCAGGACGCGGATATAGTTTATCGTCTTACCTAGAAGGCGGATGTAGTTTATCGTCTTACCCAGGGCGCGGATGTAGTTTATCATTTTACCCAGGGCGCGGATTTAGTTTATCGTTATACCAATTACAGCTAAATAGTAGGAAATCGAGCGATATGAATAATACGTTAATCCAAAGTGTGGCTGAGATATTTTCGCATTTCATCCGAGCCTAAGTACTCATGGCTCAAAGCATAATTTTGAATGTTGATACTAATGGTAGACAGAATTTCTTCATTTGATTGCTTAAACTCCAAACGTCCAAATAGAGAAAGCCTATCTTGCATAAATATCAGCCTTTCAACCCTGCTTTGAAGCATGTGTACAAAGCTGATATGAAAATACGCAAATATCTCAACGACAAGGCTATCCCTAACATCCTAATTATGTTTCTACGTGTGTCCGCCTGCACGCAAGCATAATATGGAATGCGAGTTCTGTTTTTTTTTTTGTTTTTTTTTTTTTTGTGGAGGTGGATGGTGGTTAGGGGATTCAAGTGAAAATTGATGAAAACTCACGTGAAGTTCATGTCTTTTTCGTTTGAACTCTTCAAAATCTTGATCAAATTCCGTTTTTCTCTGATCTAAAAAGTCGTACGCTTTGTTCTTCATTGTCGAAACGATCATTTGAAAGGTCACCACCATGCCCTCCAAACCTGCGTAAAAATAGATAGATAGATAGATAGATAGATAGATATTAATTAAAAAAGCGATAAAAAAGCGATCAATTTATGAAAAAAAATATCTGCCGGCAAAATATGCGACAGAATGAGTGATATATTCTTTTTTGTGTGTGCCACGATCCTTTAGGGCGTAAACGATAATGACTCTCCACAACATTTTGGATCTGAGGAACGTCTCTCCCTTAGTCAAGCCTCACGTAGTCCGTTTCACCCTCCATTCATACAAGCTTGTTGGGTAGGTGGTTCTTTCTTTCTCTCGTTTACCAGCGCCATAATTAAGTACATAAGGGTATCTTCGAATGGAATATCGAATTTTACTAACTGACAACACCTAATTCGTAGAAACTGCGGTGGCAAGAAGTTTGGTTTTCTAAATACAATAATAATAATAATAAAGTCCTCTTTTTGAATAAGACCAATTACAATTTGGTATATATATATATATATATATATATATATATATATATATATTTTTGAAAACAAATTTCGATTAATTATTTTTAAGAATAAAATAAAATGTCCAAAATATATATATATATATATATATATATATATATATATATATATATATACAGAGAAAGAGAGAGAGAGAGATCTGCATCTGCAATTCCGCGATAGTTATCGTCTCATAGCTACTATGTTAAAATAACAAAATATCAGCTTTTGGTGGATATCGCTGAACAACTTGAGGTTGACTCAAACTCTTCATAAAAAATATCCAAATGCTAAAAATTTTTATCTGTATTTTCACCATAAATTAAAGCAAACCTTCGAACATTAGAACGGCTCATGATCAGGCATAATAGTCATTTTCTGTTATATTTAATAATATATGTCTATACAAACACACACACACACAAAATTCACATATATATATATATATATATATATATATATATATATATATATTTATAAGGGAACATTGTCAACACTTAGAGGAGGCGACTTAATGTCTAGAAATCGTCAGGCCACTCTCGGACGTTATCTATCTATCTATCTATCTAATACTGATAGAACATCTTCGACTAATATCTGTCTAAATATTTTAATTTATGGATCAGCTATATAAACATCCACAGATAACTGTTGAAACATACTTGGGAAAATAGAAATTATATGAAAGCAAATTTTGGAATTGTTCTTGTTCAGTTTTCTACAGCCACCATGAAATTAATTAGTGAACTTCAAATGAGTAAAACTAATATATATATATATATATATATATATATATATATATATATATATATATATATATATAATTTCTAGCAGCTGTTTGATTCAAAAATCGTACGACTCATACAGCAATCGCTATCTGCCCTTTGCCGTGCTGATGTTGCTATATCTTACTTCTTGCGAACCGAATGAAAAAAAAAGAATGTTAGCAACAAATTCACCCAACCCAGTTTGCGGAATCAAAATCAACGTTGAGTTTAAGCAAGCAAATGAGCCAATTGGAGTTAAGTGCCAAACAGATTTAAATTTTTTCTTGTGATGAATGCAGCTATAGATTATTATTTTTTTTTTTGCATGTTAGCATGCTAGTTAACATTCGTGTCAGCTGTTGGCTCTCACGCTGGCCAATAGAATCTTCCTGCCTATTCGTGGCAAATAAATAATACAAAATGGCCGCAAAATACATGAAACTACCGTAGAAATGAAAAAATCGATTATTTCCACTATCGATGGGAGTTGGGAAATTTGGCCTTTCCATGTGCATGTAATTTTGGGTGCAAATCCGTCGAAAATTGCGGCTGTGCATTCGTTACACACACCAAATCCTGCCTTTTATTGATGTAGATTAGGAGGATTTGAGATAATCCATTATCGAGAATTGAACCCGGACTGTTACGATATAACACAAGCGATCAATGTACCAACAAGCCTCAGTGACGAAGATGTAACGAATTAGACTGAATATTCTATCATTGGATATCCTTGCTTGGCTTCTAATGCTCTGGTTAGAGCGTCTTCAGTAATGGAAACTGGGATGAGTTCCCGGATTTATGAAGAGCGGTGTTCGAGTCTAATTCATTCTTCGTCACCGAGGCCCGTTAAACCAGATTTGCGTCGCATCGTCACGGTATAAGTCTATGGATGCACACTGCTGATGATGTCCCAAATATAGGACGAAACGGCCGTCCAGTGCTTTCTGCATTCTGTTGAGGTTTCTTCTAGTTTGTGCCACTACCACAGATAAAAAAGAATGTTTAACATCGAAAAAAATAAGGAAAATTAATTTATTTTAATAATATGTGGAAATATCCATTCTTTGCCTGAAGAAAATCGCGAGACCCGAAACACGTGTTGCAAAATTATGGAAAAAAAAGCATAATATATATTTTTTTAAAAATCCACATTACAACCAAAAAACGGTTATGGTTTCTCTCTTCTTTTTAATATACACACTTTTCTCTCGCTGGAACAACTATAAACTCTTCCCTATATACATACATACATATATATGAAGAAAAATATAATGAAAAAAACAAACAAAAATTCTAATATGCGATTATGCTGTTTTAATGTTTAATGTCAACGCCGGACGTTTCGGTCTAATAGAACATCTTCAGGACATATTCATAAAACATAATTAACATAGACCATATACAATTCAACATGATTTGGCTCTACATCTGTTTTCTCTGTTGGAATGACGTTCTTTTAAATTATTCAAATTTGAAACTTCTTTCCAGGAAATTCTGCTGAAGCCAACAATAGAAAAATAAATAATCCAAATAATGACCCATTTTCCTGTCAGTCAGTTATGTGCCATGCGTAGATACACGCTTAGGCGATCA
>CAHIKZ030000181.1:2567500-2585000 GCA_903632075.3 Acanthosepion pharaonis
AATGGTGAAATGTTAGAAGAACCGAGACGTAAATTTTTTGTAGATATTCTAGCAATCAATGCACTTTCTAAACATTTTCATCTCAGTAAATTACTTTCTCTTGTAATTAGTGTAGCCTTTTTTAAGTCAAAATTAAGGTCAGATTTATTACGGTGAATAAATGATGCATTTAATGCGTTATTTTGTAAAAGATCCCTTTTGTGTTCATATAATCTTTTATTTAAATTCCTTGAGGTTTCTTCTATAAATTCCTCCTTCCAGTTTCAGCTTATTAATGTTTTGCTTTAACTACATTTTTTATTGTTTAGAAGTAGTTGTAGTTATCCAACTTCAATTGTTCAGAACTACAGAATTTTAGGCGACAAAATAAAAAATGCCAAAAATCAAAATGATGACCTTTGCTCGAGTTTTACATTTCCATTTCCAATTTACTTCCTTCTCCAAAAACAACCTCCCCACAACAAAAAAAAAAAAAATAGAATGGATAAACTGAAACCTTAAGAGACTTGAATATAAACAAATTATTTTTATTTGAATAACAAAATCAAAATATATAATTATTAGTATAAATTATTTATTAGTATAAATCAAGTGCATGAGAAATCAATGTAATGAAGTTAAAGATACTTATATGCAAATGTGTAGAAATATGCACTGATTTTGTTATTCAAATAAAAATAATAATATTCAAGTCTCTTAAGGTTTCAGTTTATCCATTCTATTTTTTTTTTTTTTTGGTTGTTGTAGGGAGGTTGTTTGTAACAATTTTTTTGTTTAACTTGGATAAATTCTTTTCAAGAGTAGTTGTGTAAATAAATTGTAAATAAAGAATTTAACTTTATGAAGTTCATAGATGGAAATAAAGTATAAAGTAAAACAGTTATACCAAAAACTCACCTTGACGAACAAAGACGTCATTCTCTCGGATGTGTTGTAATAACGAGAGATACTGTGTATCATTCGGATACCATTTATTAACCCAGGTATCCCCGGAAGCATTCCAACCTGCAAGAAAATGTTCCGGAAGTTAAAAAAATATATATATAAGAGAATGATAATCATACAAACGACACAATAGATAATCATTTCTAAAAAAAAAATTAATGGATTAACGGATAATCAGATATTTAAAGATTTGATTGGTGATACAAATTTGATTGGTGATATAAATTTGATTGGAGATACAAATTTGTACGACCACCATGAAAAAGACAAACATTTATATTTCTTACCAATCATGATAAGTAAAAAATAAAACTGAAAAACGAGGTTTCAAATCTCGATCAAAAAAGCTAAACCGAGGTTAATAAATAAAGAATTATAAAAAAAAAAGAGATAGACAATATATATTGGGGGAAAAAAATTTACTTAGATGGAAATTAATCAGAGGCCCAGTACGAAATCCTTCTATTTTCTCTGTGGCCTCAAGGACAAAATATAAATGGTCTCCATCACTTTTAAGCGGTAATTCGAGTGAGATGTAATAAGAATAGTAAATGAGTCCACATTGAAATTCGCCAAACAATTATGGCTTTTTTATTAGGGGATCTCCGAGCCGATATGATTACCTACTACTTAGACGTGATATTTAGTTAATACACGTGTTTGAGTTGATATCCACGTATTTTAAGCGGTGTCTACTAACCTTTGCATTCGAAAGTTTTAAAGCAAAATTTCTTTTTTAAGACTTTCGAATATCCAGGCCGGTAGACGTATATTTAAATTTTTTTTTAAGCATTCAACCCCAAGCAAGGCGGGAAGCCACTAGGACGCAACGGGTTTCAGAGTAGGAGCGAGAGCAAAGAGGAGTGATAGAGGAAAGGATGAAGAGACGGTTAGGGGATAGATCCGGACATCTGGAAACGTCGATTGACGTTACATTTGAATAGCTGAAGATTATAGTTATCAGGAAAACAAGAAATGGGGAGGGAGTTCCACAGGCGAGAAGTGCGAGACATGAAGCTATTGGGGTAGAAAAAAAGAAAGGATATCGACACAAACACGGCTATCCGCTAAATACTGGGTGTGGCAGAAATACCCTCGACACCTGTGTCGGAGTAGTGAACTTAGCCAAGTGGCAATGATGTCTTTATCTGGCTAATGTTTTACAATTATGTGGGAGGTATTTCTGCCGCACCCTGTATAAAGTTTAAGTAATGAGAAACAGTAGACATTGTATGTGATTGCATATTCAAAGTAATAAAAACTAGATTTATAAATGCCATAATATTTCATTGCTTTCTTTATAGTTATTATATTTGTTTGGACCCTGGATTTGTATTCAGAATAATTCCAGGTTAAGATTCTGTAGAGAAGAACCCATGAATCATTCGCAAAACAAGGAGATAGGTAAAAACTAAATTTCATTATTATCCATTTTATTAGTTGTTATGCAGTAGAATCCCTGACAACCGGACTAAGAAGGCTTTCCGGATATGAGGAATCGGTTACAAAAACCCGGATGTTTATTGAAATCAGGTTTAACATTTAGAGTGTTAATGGTGGAGAATAGTTGATTTTGGAAAAAGATTTTTATATCATACAATGTTGCAAAACCTTCCTCTCTTGAACTCAGCTTTTCCATTAGAAATTTTTTTAAATGAACTTTTTTCACCAGTCATCTAGTCTGTTTAAAATTTCCATCATTTTTTTTTATTTCCATTTTTGCGATAATTCCAAAGTTTTGCCTTTACTCTTATTCCCATCATCTTTCTCACCAACACAAGCCATTAGGGTGAGATAAGCATAAGCAATTATCCCAAGTAAATTTCCTGAAAAACAGAAATTTCAAATCACACATATCATCCAGATAGTTCAAATATACACATCAAAATCATGTCCGGATATGCGGGATTTCGGATATGAGGCACTCCGGATATGAGGGATTTCGGATATGAGGGATTCTACTGTATTTGCAAATTTTCCATTTTCAACCTATCAAAGTTTAAATGTTGCTTAAACGTCTTATCGACAACTTCGTGCTGTTACGTTTAAATCTGTCAATAGTAATTTTTAAAACAACGTCAGGTGTCTTTAAGAGTGAACTGCTATGTAATATCAAACCACCAAATATGTCAGTGAATTCTGGACAATTTTCCAATAGATAAACAGAACACTGGTCACTGTTGGCCTATCAATAAAGAACTAGCTGGAAACGTTCTACTATGGATACCTTCGTATAGAAAAAGAACACAATGTCTATCAAAGATGTACATAGACCATCTGATTGAAGATACGAGATGCGGACTGAACGAGCTTCCAAATGCAATGAATGACAAGAATGGAGAAAAGCAACGTGTCATGGAATGCCGAGATTGTATCGACCTGATGATGATGATAATTCAGTAACATTGGGTTGATCTTTTTCAAAATGACCCTTCTTTTTCCTACTGCCAATTATTATTCTGAAGATGTCTTTGTCGATAAACTGCTTTCTTTCCCTTTAATTCAAACTACATTTTCTACCTTTAGAATCAATCATAGAATAGAGATGGGATCGGAAACCTTTTGCTAACTATGTGGCGACATAGGTTTTAAAAATTATTCAGTGTGCCAATAGCATACGTATTTTTTTTAGGAACTGGAATCTGGAAAAGCGGTTAGATGGTGCTTATACACGAATGCTTCGAGCAGCATTAATCAAATGCTGGAAAGGTTACCCAACAAAGAAAGAGCTCTATGGCAACATAGCTCCTATTAGTAAATCAATGCGCAAACAATGACTAAAATATGCTGGTCACTATTGGCGAAGAATTAGCTGAGGGATTTCTACTCTGGATACCATCCCATGGAAAAAGAACACAAGGTCGACCAAAGATGTACATTGACCATCTGGTTGAATGCAGGATGGATGAACTTCCAAATGCAATGAATAACAACCATGGATGGAAGCAGCGTGTCATGGAAGGCCGGAGATTGTTCAGCCTGATGATGAGGATAATGAGGATAATTTAGTAACACTGAGTTGATCTTCTTTTTTCAAAATAACTCACTCTTCTTTTTCCCATTGTCAATTGTTATTATGAACATATCTTTGTCGATTATATGACACAAACATCAACTGCTTTCTTTCCACATAATCAAACTACATTCTCCACCTTTAGAATTTCTAAATAATCATAGAATAAAGATGGAGTCGGCAACCTTTTGATAACTATGTGGCGAGAGCAAATGTATTTTTATAGGAACTGGGAAAGGAGTTAAATGGTTCTTACACACGAATGCTTCGAGCAGCATTAAACAAATCCTGAAAAGATCACCCAACAAAGAAAGGGTTCTATGGCAACATACCTCCCATCAACAAATCAAAGACTAATGTTTGCTGGTTACTGTTGGCGTAGCAAAGAAGAACTAGCTGAAGACGTTCTACTCTGGAAAAAAGAACACAAGCTCAACCAAAGATGATGTACACTGACCATCTGATTGAAGACACGGGATGCAGACTGGATGAGCTTCCAAGTGCAAGGAATAACAGAAAGTAGCGTGTCATGGAATGCTGAGATTGCTGATGTAAGTTCTATTCTAATTTTTTCTTTTCTCGCATTTCTTGCCTGTGGAAGTCTCTTCCGGTTTCTTGCGTCCCTGGCGCCTAATACCTTCAAAAAAAAAAATAGAACATCTATCGCCATCTTCAGTCTTTTTTTTTTTTTTTTGTCTCCTAACTTCTCATTCTCTTTCACTCTCCACGTCTTAGTGTCATTATAGCTTCAATTGGAATGAAATTACGTTCTTTTTCAAGAGCTAAAAGTGATAGAACGTTGTGGAGAGCTACGACTGCCAAAATCGGGAAGAGACACAGAACCTAAAAGAAGAAAGTAGTCGTAAAAAGAATTGTTCAAATGTAAGCGAAAATTGACATGTTTTTTTTTTTTTTTTTTGTTTTTTTTTCGAAATTGCTACTGCTATGTTGATATATACCAAATGATATCATTAGATAAAGTAATTTTAACATGACAAACATTTATGGTGGATAGGGACAGATCAATAAAGGAAGAGTGACGTACTGGATTGCTGTTGTAGAGTGGGTCACAGAACTTCTCCAGGGTGTACAAGAACTTCACGTTGTCTCTCGCTTCATTCGCAGTGTCGGTAATACGCCGATCAAGTTCTTGCCAAGTCTGCAAGTAAAACGTCGAATTTAGAATCTTTGCAGTAAGCTGATGTTCATTCGGGAATTTAAAATAAGAATGGCTAACGTTTAATCTTAGTCATTGAATCCCACTAATACAGATTTCTTATTTATCATCGGGTAATTTTAGCTAAGCCTGGTCAAGCGAAGTTAATTCTCAGATTTGAGACTTAATTCAGGCTTAAAATATGAAAACATTTGTTTTATTTACAGTTTATATCCGGTCACTCTAAGAGTGTTACTGGCAACATATAAACCAGATCTAGCTAGCGCACGGTCGTGTTGTCATCGGTGGCTAAACATGTTCTCCCACCGGATTTCCCTTGGGAGAAATGTGCTTAATGTGTTACCCAAAAGGATTAGAGGCAAGACCTATCAAAGAATGAATTAATCATTCAAGCCTTGGATGGAAACGGTGGCTGCTTGAAGACCATATGTGTGGTAGCAAAATTCAGCTACCTGGCCACGCCTCCAGAAAGAGTCAAAAGTTTTTGGTTGATAATTTTTACGATTTCACCATCCCTAACGTCTTCCCCCTAGCTCCCTTGATTGTAATCCCATGAGTTATTGTGTGGGGCGCGGTTGAGAAAGACACCAACCTCACTGCCTGTAATATGAAGGTTCAGATGACAGACAGGATTAAAGAGGCATTAGAGGTTCTCCCTCAGGACACCGTGAAGACAGCATGTGCCAGATTCCGAGGTTGGGTCGAGGCCATGGAAGATACTGACGGTGGATTCTTTGAGTAAATTGTCTTTCGATTATTATAACCTAATTGCCACTTTTCTATTTTTCCAATAAATTGATTTTGGGGTTCGATATTCGATTTGTTTTCCATTTAAAAAGAAACTCTCAAATTTAGCCCGAACACTTTGTATGTTTATGTATATATTCCTATCTATGTATATGTATGCATTCATATCTGTGTACATGTATGTATTCATATCTGTGTATATGTGTGTATTCATATCCGTGTACATGTGTGTATTCATATCTGTGTATTCATATCTGTATATATGTGTGTATTAATATCTGTGTACATGCATGTATTCATATCTGTGTATATATGTTTATTCATATCTGTGTACATGTATGTATTCATATCTGTGTGTATTCATATCTTTGTATATGTGTGTATTCATATATGTGTATTCATAGCTTTGTATATGAGTGTATTCATATCTGTGTATATGTATGTATTCATATCTGTATACATGTATGTATTCATATCTGTGTATATGTGTGTATTCATATCTGTGTACATGTGTGTATTCATATATGTCTATTCATATGTGTGTATTCATATCTGTGTACATGCATGTATTCATATTTGTATATATGTTTATTCATATATGTGTATTCATATCTGTATATGTGTGTATTCATATCAATGTACATGCATGTATTCATATCTGTGTATATATGTTTATTCATATCTGAATACATGTATGTATTCATATCTGTGTATATGTGTGTATTCATATCTGTGTACATGTGTGTATTCATATATGTGTATATGTGTGTATTCATATCTTTGTATAGGTGTGTATTCATATATGTGTATTCATATCTGTGTATATGTATATATTCATATCTGTGTATATGCGTGTATTCATATCTGTGTACATGCATGTATTCATATCTGTGTATATATGTTTATTCATATCTGTGTACATCTGTGTATTCATATATGTGTATTCATATCTGTGTATATGTGTGTATTCATTTCTGTGTCCATGTATGTATTCATATCTGTGTATATGTGTGTATTCATATCTTTGTATATGCATGTATTCATATCTGTGTATATGTGTGTATTCATATCTGTGTATATGTGTGTATTCATATCTGTGTATTCATATCTGTGTATATGTGTCTGAAGTATTGAAGTTTCAATATTCAGCCCCGCCTTTTTTTTTGTTTTTTAGTTATTTTTTTTTTTTAGTTTACTTCCCATTGGAATTTCTAATTGTATTTGTGGCGTTACTTATCGGAAAGTATCTGATATTATTCCTTTGCAAGCCTAGCTGACTAATTCCTGCATGTATCTGAACCATATTGCTCTCTTGTCGCACAAAAAAGAATTCAGTTATTTAAAACGTAACTCCTGTTCACTATATGCCGCTCACAACCAATTGGTGCCTCCTGTCATGTATACTTTGCTAATTATGTATTTGGTTTCCGCCAAATACCAAAAATTTCCCTTCATTTAATTATCAAACACAAGCATCATCAGGACCTAATGTGAACTTATTGTTATCGTCAATAGCCAAAAGCTAAATTGATATTTGTCGATTGCTTGCAAACATGTCTGGAGTTTGGTCATGACATGACTGAATTGTGCTTAGCTTTTATTAACATTATTAATATTTCGCAGAATATCTCTCTGTTTACTTACCTTGAGCAGTTTAGATTTAGCTGCTTGAAGAATGCCAAGCACTGCCCTGACCTCGTGGCCCTTGATTTGGTCAAGAAGATAATTAAACTTGGACATCCGTCTTTTCCAATGTTCTAGCTCTGCCCTGGGCCCAATGTCATCAGCTTCGCGTCTCATTTGCCCACTCTCAGCCAAAACCTACAAAAAAAAAAAAAATCTGAAGATTAATTTAAATCTGAAGCATTAACTAGATCCATAAAAATTATAATTTTATTATCTTGCTTTTTTAAAGTTATATATACAGGTTACCTAAATCATATTGATATCATTAAAAACACAACTACATTGTACCATGATGACAGTGAACAAAAAAAAACGTTAGAAATATATGTGCATTTATTACATGTGTCCTTCTTGGGAGAGTATTTGCACCTGAGGGTGAAGAACTGAGCAGGAATTTCTTTTAGGAAATCGGTAACTACACGTCTATCATGTCTGCCCACTACAAGCTACCGATATTTTCCAAGGGACAGATACTTCTTAGCACCGGCTGGAATTGCCAGAACGAGGTTGGCTAAAACGTCAGATCGATTCCAGGTTCCATCCGCAGGTTATTTCACATCACCACGGCTCTTCCCGTTGCCGCATGGTTTCAGGTCAGGGTTCCCTTTCTCTTTGACTGATTACCAACCCAGACTGACGTTTTCTATATATCCGATATAATAATTCGAAACCGAGGCTTAACAAAAGGCTTTCGATGCGAACCGCTTCCGAAAATGTAACTGCACACTTCCATGTATATTTGTATTTTGATTTATAAAACTGTTTTCATTACGTCTATCCGCCTACGCATTCGAAAAATCCTAGTAAAGAAAAGTCCGTTTACCAACAGGGATCGAATCAGCGCCCCCCTTAGTAGGGTAAACCACGGCTTGAACAAATGTGCTTTACCGCACTCTCTACCGTATTCGGATTACTAACACAAAAACAGAGAATGTCTCATATCGAGAATATTCAATATTGAACATAAGGAAAAATTAATTATTTTTAATAATATGTGGAAATCTCCGCTTTTACCTGAAGACGGTCGCGAGACCAGAAACACGTGTAGTAAAATTATGTAAAACAAAGCATAATATTTTTTCTAAATAAATCCACATTACAACCTAAAACGTTTGCGGCACCTCTCTTCTCTTCTTTTTAATATACATACTTTTCTCTCGTTGGAACCACTACAACCTCTTTCTTTTTATTATATATATATATATATATATATATATATATATATATATATATATATATATACCGTAATTCCCCATGGATAATACGCCTTCGTAATACGCTCCCCTTTTTTGGTAATCAAACCCTATACATTGTACCTCTTCAATTCCATTGCGGCCAGCGTTTCCTAATCTTATAAAAATTATTTTAAACATAGAATAATATTATTTTAATTTAGTTTTATGATAATTCTTATTTTATTTTACATTTGTAAGTATTGTTAGGTACATATGATTGTATTTGACGTCCTTATGGGGTCGCAATCGTCGAATGTTAGTGTCAAATTGTCGTGTGTTTGTGGTGAGTAGTCATTTCGCAATTGAAATCGACCTATAAAATGGCAATTTTAAAAAATTTTTGTGCATAAAACGCACCCCTTACTTTGCTTATTGTTTTCTAGAAAAAATGCATATTATACATCGGGAATTAAGATATATATACATATATATATGTCTATGTATGTATGTATGTATGTATGTGTGTGTGTGTGTGTGTGTGTGTGTGTGTGTGTGTGTGTGTGTATTATATATATAGATAATAGATGTAAATATCTTCTATGCGTATAGAATTTAAGTAATGCTATAAAAACAGACATATTTTTTCATGTATCTCTAACGTCGTAATAATTTTTTAATTAAAATTTATCATTATCGTTTTTTCTGGTGAGTATAAATATGAGATCTGATGATAATTTGTATAGGTTTATCGAATATCTGTCCCTGATTAGCCTATTGACGCGAAACTCCGGAGTCGGTCAATCAGATAAATCCATTGAACTTTTGTTGACTTGTTAAATAAAAGCAGACATATTTATCTAAAAAGAGTGAAAAAATGCACAGGGAGATCATTTTAATTAAATTTAAGCTACCTTCTATGTGTAAACGAAATGAATGCTTATTAGATGTCAGTCGGATTTTGTTATATAAATATGCATATGTTAATATATTAATAATATATGTGTATTCCATATATACATATATATATAATATAATTTTTTTTTACTTAAATCATGTATAACTTCGAAGTTTCATAGCTACGCAGATGTAACCACTCGTCAGAACAGAGTTAAACTGTTGATATTTCTAGATTCTTTTGTACTTTTATTGTAGCATGAGTGTGTTAATTTCCTTTTCGCTTGATAGGTGTTGATTGGTTGCTGATTTCCCTTCCCTTCCATTTTTCATTCTTTCCTCACCTTCTACGTTGATCTCTGGTTTATTGTTATTATTTTGACCATTTCATTTAAGTTATGGTTGGATTCTTGTTTGTGCAGGGAGTGCCCATGTATGTGCATATACATGTGCACACACATGGGCACACTTTCTTCTACTTTGATTTTCTTTCACCACCAACCAACTCTAGCAAAGCCAAACGACGATAGAGAACTAAAATCGTTACATAGTTTTCTCTAAAATGGCAACTTATTTTAAATTTCTTCCTTTAATTAATTGATTGGCTGATTCGTTTACTTACTTGTTCTACTTGATTAATCCATATTTTGATAATGTTTTCGACACCTTCCATCGCTTCAGAGCTGTTCGCAATGGCCATGAATTCAGCAGCTGTGAAGGCACGAGAAACATTCAGAGGTTCATAGTGCTGCAGAGTCACTTTATCCCCCAGACTGTCCTGGGCACCTGAAAATCAAAAAGAACATATTTATCATTATTATTATTATTGTTATTATTAATAATAATAATAATATTGTCGTCGTTGTTGTTGTCGTTGTTGTTGTGGTTGTTGTTGTTAACAGTAATATCATAATTGTTATTTTCCGTGCTAATAGAAATATGCAACGTACAAACACGGTGGATAAATAGTAACAGGTTTATTTTAGAAACCAGTACAACAAACAAGGAAGTAATAGTTATGCGCACGGTCGTCGCAAGTTAGTACAGTTGTATGCGTGCTGCTATCGGAAGGCAACTAGTTCTCGCAGAACCCAGCTCGGCGCTATTTAGCAACTGCCCCACGCAGTTACATGTGGCAAAAGGCCGAATTTAATGTGGGGTTCCCGAGCCCGTAGGATCGACCAAAAGATCCCCGTAGACCCCGCATAAACGGGATCGAGTCTGTCTACCTCCCCAGACGAAACTCTGCCTCGTCCGGGTTCTTCTCTGCCCGAAGGCAGAGAGTTCGACTCGCGCAACTGGGAAAGTTCCAAACTCCTCTCTCCTGTCCGCTGTCCTAACGGATACTTATAGGTGGTTACCACCTATAGTGTCGCCACTCATGGGGGTGGCAGGTTATTCCATTACATCAATAATATATAATATAATAATATTCTGTCAGAATGTTATTAACTTCCCGATCCGGGAGCGGAATTAACACAATGACAAGAGAGTTCCATAAGATTTATACTAAGATGTTTCATTAATTCCTCTTAGTAATTAATCAACTAACAGAAAATTCCAAGATGAACAAAATACCATCATATTAAGCATGTTTTCAATTGCATGTTCGATCTGTGTTGACAGAAATATCCCAGAGGATGGTAATATATGTACTTTTGTGTTTCTTTCTCTCCCCAACCCCACTAAATTCTCAAGAGCAGATAACTTTCTTTTCTACACCACAATACGCAACCATTTTTTTATCATAAAATAACCCCGACACCACAAAGGTGGACGTCAGTTTTTGGTCCTTTCAGAAACGTCATTCTCTCCTTCCAAGCTTACACTGTTATATTCGTCATCAAAATCAGTGTCAATCTTCTTGAAATTTGGAATTTTTTTCACCTCGTTTGCATGTCGAACGTACACGCCAGGTTTACCCAGCTTCCTCAACTATAAATTCAGGTTGATGGTCATACCAGTTCGCAGTTTTTTTGTCATGACAGATCCTCCAGTGCAGTTATTGACCTAAAGTTTTGTTTGTAAAAAATTATTACCAGCAATAAATTTTCGAAGAAAAAATATTACCGGAAATACATTATTACCAGTCATACTTTTTTTTAAAAAAATTGTTACCCGTAGTACATTTTTCGGAAAAATATTACCAGAAAAAAATATTACCAGCAATAAAAATCTTCTCGTCATTAAATAATCCATTGAGGTTGATATGTCATAAAACAAACAAACTTCACAAAAGTAAAATTAGACCAAAAATGGAGTGTTGCTGCTAGATCGGGAATATGTCTGACAAATCCTCATATTCCAGCCTTGATACATTTCGAGAAAGATTACGTAGGCTTGTGAGGAAAGATTTATTTCCCATTCAACAGCCTCTCTTTCCACATGCACATCGCAAGCCTATCGCTAGTCTATCACAATTTCCATGTCAAATGTTCAGATGAGCTCCATTATTTAGTTCAACCCGCTCAGGACTTTTATGGAGACGCCATGATACTTCCACCCAGTCAAGTCACCCTCTTTTCTCCAGCATTCCAACTGTAAAAAGGAATCTATTCTCATGAAGCTTTCTCCCAAGACCTGCTATGTTGTGGAACAGACTCGCGAGTAGACATCCCTGAACACTTCAATACTGGTCCCTTAAATTCAAGGGTCAATTGGTATTTATCCTCTTTATCCCTAAATCATTCTTTTTTAATAACATCCTCTTACATTCACATCGCACGCATTATACAGTAAAACTAGAGTGGCTCTTGAGCCTTATGATGGGTGAACATTGACGATATTTACAAAAAAAATAACATAGAGGGTGTATGTCATTACTTACCAGAGAGAATGGACACGAAAGCCTCCATAGAATTGAGGAAGTTGCTACGCACCGGCTGATCTTGCTGCACGACGTCCAAGTACCCCCATCCATATTTGAGCTTCCTAACTGCAGGAATGAACACTTGCGAAAGGATCACCTCGAGGCCACTGAGCAGACCTCCACCTTCTCTTTCTTGACGACTGGCGTCGAGCAGTGTGTAATTGACTTCCTAAAGAATAAAGAACCGGAACTATTAGGCTGAGTTATAAGTGATTTCCGTTTTGGGGAACCAGTTGTAATAACGAATATGACAACCTAACAAACCCTTCCTTAGATATAACACAGCAGGTGATGAAAAATGAGTTGCATACGACAATTTTCAATGCAAAATATAGTGGATTGACAAAAATAAGGCCCCACAACCAACCCCATAATCTGAGCTTCATAAAATGCAATTAAGCACTAAATGCACATTTATAGGTCCAGTAGCTACCACCTGTTCCTAGTGTTTGGTCGAAAAGCAGTCTGTGCTAGTTAATCGGAAAATGTGTTTCCTCTCTTCCATGACAATGCAATAATAACGCGGAAAACATTTTGAAAACCAGTTAATGTATACTACACCTTACCGCCATATTCACCTGACCATGAACCGACCTTTTATACTCTTTTTCAATCACTGCCAAACACTTTGATCGGGGGAACATTCTCTAATGTAAACCAGATTCAAGATTCTTTTAAAAAATTTTACGGTTCAAAACCTGCTGAATTTTGCTCAAAGGGTATCGAAATTACTTAAATATTCGAATATCACAAAGATCACGGATTAAGTATCCTAGTTTTTCGACTAAGCGACCTTGGTTCAATTCTAGGTGGTTGAATGGTTTCAATATTTTGAATCGCCATGATTATCGATTTATTTTATCTAGCCATTACTTCTGTGTATTCCCGGCATCACTCATGTCAGCCAAGTTTAGTAAATACAGTCTCAACATAGTGAAATCTTTAACAAGTTAAAGTAGTGTATTCTATCCTCAGTAGGTGTTTACGCTAAGCTTAGAAAATACTGTAAGTGTATGTAATACTTGATCGGTTGAAAAGCAAATGATTGTTAAATATATATTACGTTCAGTCATAAATCATTTCCGCTATGTTTATCATTTTATTCATTTATATATACAATGATTAAATTGTTGTCTAAATTACACAAAAATAAAAATAACACTGACATCTCATTTTAACAGATATATTTACCAAAATTACACGTGGTAAGCGGAAACAAGGTATTTTAAATAGTCAAATATACAGGGTGCTATGGATAAATTGTCGCCATTTTATATCTTTGATTTCATGCATGCCCGTTGTTTGTTTTTGATTTTGTCGACTACACAGTATAGTAAGGTCAGTTGGACAATGTCTGTGGGAAAACGAACACCATGACGCAATTCGCCCCACCAGAAATTTGGTACTTGCATTCGCTCCGGAACCTCCAATACAAACAATTCACGGTGTTTGGGGGTCAATCTGAGAACAGTGCAGAGGATTCGGAAAGAGTTGGATGAGGTCAATGGTGATTACGAAGGTATGGCAGTTAGGAAAACCAATCGTTCTAAGAAAAGAATTTGTTGGTGAGGGTCTAAACCTCAACACAGAGGAGGTAGTGCTGCTTTGGGTTAAGAAGGTGGCTGCTGGAAGACCCTATGTCTGGCAACAGGGCTCTGCACCACACAACACAAGAAGGAGAACCCAGTCATGTTTGTCAGACAATTTCTGCGACCACATCACCCCTTACATATGGCCGCCAAACACCCCAGACTGCAATCCTCTTGATTATTATATGTGGGGCACAGTTGGGCGAGAGACCAACAAAACTCCTTGTAACACCAAAGATGAACTGAAGGCAAGGACTATGGCAGCATTCACCAAATTAAACTAGGAGACAGTTCAGAAGAGTTGCAGAAGATTCCGAAGCCGTCTGGAGGACGTGATTGAAGCCACTGGCGATTTTATTGAATAAAGTTACTTTTTCGTATTTCAAGATATTCTTGTGTAATTTTGGTAAATATATCTTTTAAAATGAGATGTCAGTGTTATTTTCATTTTTGTGTAATTTAGACAGCAATTTAATCATCGCACACTCTATAAATGAATAAAATGATAAACATAGCGGAAATGATTTATGACTGAACGTAATATATATTTAACAATCATTTGCTTTTCAACCGATCAAGTATTACATACACTTACAGTATTTTCTAAGCTTAGCGTAAACACCTACTGAGGATAGAATACACTACTTTAACTTGTTAAAGATTTCACTATGTTGAGACTGTATTTACTAAACTTGGCTGACATGAGTGGTGCCGGGAATACACAGAAGTAATGGCTAGATAAAATAAATCGATAATCATGGCGATTCAAAATATTGAAACCATTTAACCACCTAGAATTGAACCAGGGTCGCTTAGTCCTGGGTAAGACGATAACCTACATCCACCAGCAAGGCCTCTGATCAGGAGGTTTTGAGGAGCGTGGCATGCTGGTGTTCCCAGGTGCACTCTGACCCGGGGTGGTAGCATCTGTCCCAGATATGGGCAAATAGTTATCCCTACAAAATGGGTCAAAAAGTTGCTTGCAAATAACCTTCAAATGATGAGTCCCAAGATCGAACAGCAATTAATCAATCATAAAAGAACCAATCAGAGTTAAATACTTTAAATGCAAAGAAAAAAAAAAAAATAATTTTACTTATAATTTCCTGTAATTTTAAATTTCTTTAATCCACTTGCATATTCCAATGCCCTTTTTTTTTTTTTTTTTATCGTGGTAAGGTTTTTTTCCTCTTGCGGACACTATGTGGCGTAATTTAAGTGTATTAAATTACAAGAGATGGGGAAGAACAGATGTTTCTTTTAACGTCCAAACTCGTTAATGCGTACGATTTAAAATCTCCCTTCCTCATTCATGCTCCGTTTTTATAGTGGTGGCGGATACCGTTTCTTGACAAAGGGGAGGGAGTAACCGTAGATTACTCCACACCTGTTACTTCAGGTTGTTTATGATTCGCCCTGACGGACACACTGCGCTTTATTATTATAGATAATTATCAGTAGTAGTAATAGTAGCATAATGTTTTCCATTTACTTTTTGTAGAACGTTTTACCCCCAAGTTTCAAGTATATACTTCAAGAGGCAACAAGCTTTTTTTTATTAGAAGAGGCAAACGGATGAGGTACCATGAAATCAGAGAGTAAAATAAATGTAATTGTGATTTCTGCATGGAGTGAAAACTATGCAAGCTGCGGGATGTACCAATGCGTATAAATTTTGGCAATTGCCATATTTTAGGGCCATCTATTTCGCGTTTTTGTTTGCTTCTTTTGGCAGAACTCCGAAAGCATCAATAACAAAAGGTCATTTTCTTGTATTTGACATGCCACATTCTACTGTTTTTTTATATCGAGCATCTTTTATTTATTCAGTTTCTCAAACGTTTTTAAAAATGTGCTTTTGCTGACTGGGGGCTGCAACATCTATCAGAAGCCATGTATTTTCAACATGATTTTTGACAATTATGTCTGGTCGAATCGCGTGGATTTCCCTTTCAGTCTGAACGTTGGTTGTTGTTGTTGTTATTATTATTATAATTATTATTATTATTATTATTATTATTATTATTATTATATAAAGAGATGATATAAAAACACAAAAATGATATCGGTGAGCTAATTTCTACTTCCAGCGAAGATAATTTATACACTACTACTCTTGGGAATGGAATGAATACATCGCTTCTAGATTCTAAGTAAAACAGACTGGGCTCATCAGTACTGATTGGCAATCATTTTTTGGTGAACGAAAATAAATTCAAAACTAGGAGTGGACTTAACTCTACCTCCTCGCTATGGATAAAAAAGTATCAAATACTAGGGAATGGATCTTTTGATTTCATTTCGTTTAAAAAATGTTTTGATTTTTATTGTTTCTAAACCCTTTATGAGTTATTCAAAGCCGAAACATAATTCTTTTTTTCTTTCTTGGGCGAATGAATATAACAATTAAAGTTTTTTTTTCTTTTTTTTTTTAGAATAACAAAGATTTTTTTCCGGATAGAACGCCTACTATTTAACCCATAGCTGGGAAAAACTACTCCAAGGGTTTTTGCGCGTAAGTATATGTAACGAAACGAACCCGACTGGAATCCGAACTCGGCTTTCCGATTTCTCATTTCGAGCCGCTATCCATTGCACCACCCGCACATCCTATAAAGCGGCGGAGTAGTTTTCAGTTATTAATTACTAAACTGATCTCACGACATATAATTGGAATAAAAAAACAAAAACAGAAGAAGGTGTCTCGGAGAGGATTCGTAGTTAACGATTCGAGTCTGGTTGACCATTAGTCTTGAACACGCTTCACTGGTGGCGGCAGGAGATTCAAAGACTGACATAAAACAGCCCATCCAAAGATCGACATGCCATAAAATCTACCAGGTGAGTCTTCAAATGTGGTCACACATTTAAAGACTCACCTGGGAGAACCTTTTAATAATAGCTAATAACAATAATTTAACCAAAAATGTCGCCACTTTTGACGTTATTTTGCAAAATTATTTTTTAAATAACGAAGTCAGTTGTTAGTTGAACTTATTAGTGAATTGTAATATCAATGGTTAGTTAGTTGGTTAGTTAGTACTTCTCATTCACTATGAAACATTGGACTCCTTTTAACGCCGCATCCAAGGACGTACCAATAGTAGGGGTTTCAGTTGTAATTTAGATTCACAAGCGGTCCCCAGCCGCCTGTATACACACTTTTAGAATAGTACAATCCGGTTGGAATTTATAGTTTTCTTTCTCCTAGACTGGTTGCCAAGCAAGGCTATATGACCAAGTCTGTCCTGTTATTTTACCCATAGATGGGGAAGAAGAGATAGATTCATACCTTTCCCAAGCATGAACTCGACTGGAATTCTAATTCGGCCCTCCTATTTCTCAATCCGAACCGCTAACCCTTACTCCGCCGTGCCTCCACAGATCTACAAATTTGACGTTAAG
>CAHIKZ030000181.1:2590000-2610000 GCA_903632075.3 Acanthosepion pharaonis
GTTATCAGAGGAAGAAAGGATTGATTCGTTATGGTGGTAAGTTCTTTTAATTACTGAAAGCAAAATCACATTTATTCGGCATCATAGGCAAGCTGGACAACTCAAAATTTAGAGAGAAAAAATAAAATAAATAAATTATTATTATTATTATTATTATTATTATTATTATTATTATTTCTGGTGTATACTTATTTCTTTCCGGGTTCCAACCAGAGATCTAAGGTTAAAGATGACATCATGACATTTTTCACTAAGCATTTTCTGAGGTAAAAAAAATAACCTAAAATCATATATATATAATTAAATAAACCTCTGTTCGTGGGTACAATTTTTGGTATTTTTCTAATGCCCTGACTACCAGGAATCCTTTTAATGTGTCTATCGAAACCTTTTTCCAGTCCATCCGAGGGCTTCAACTACAACTGGAATTGTTGATGCCCTCATATGCCACATTTTTTAGATTTCTATTTCAAAGTCCCTGTACTTTGAAAGTTTTTTGAAGATCTTCAAAGATACATTGCAATCTACAGCGACTGTTATGTCAATAAGAAAACATGTTCTGTTTCGTGGTTTTTGACTACGATATATAAGCAATTAACTTTCATTGTTCTGTTCTTGTGTATTGTAAAGTCCCAGAAAATTGTTACAGATCCCTTCTCTGTAACCGGGTCTGGGTGGTGTTCATACCAATTTCTTGCAGTTACCTCTCCGTAAAAGTTGAAGATTTTCCAAGGCAATAAAAATGTTAATGAAAATATAGATATGATTCTCTGAGTTCTGTAATTTTAATTTCATAGGAAACGTATCCAAGAGTTAGCGTTCTTACGAAGTACTCATTATCCGCTCGTGGAATTCTGTGATGACATTGCAAATCTTTTACCTTCCATGTTTCATTAAAAATCTTGATTGTTTTCACCCCCACCTGGTCGTCCAAGACTTCCAACACGGCGACTGGTCGCTGAAATGACCGCTTCAATCCAGATCTAACCTTATCCCGCGTTGTGATTTTTAGATCATAAGGTAGCCAAGATCGAATCGTCGCAGATATCTTCGTGTTGGGTCGGTCCAAGCAGGGCAATGGCGTAAAGAAAAAAATAAAACCCGAATAAATTGAACAAAAGTAAATACTGTTTTTATACCAGCCTTCCGTAAAATAATTGGTTCATATCAGAGTTCGCATGCAATTAATTATCAACCTGCATCTAAATCGGAAATGACACTATTGTCGACCTGGCAAAATCTGGTTTGCTGTTGTTGGTAATGTTTAGCTAAAGTAGTAGGCTCCTCTTCAGCAGGCAATCACGTGGGGCGTATCAAGACCGGTGGCTGGGACAAACTCTCTGTCGTTTCAACTCTGTCTTCTACTCCGACTGGCGAATTCGCTTCGCGCATTCGTATTTATGGACATAATTTTGAGGAATTCCCTTCTCTTAATCTCTCATATCAAATATCTCTCAATAGACTTACTCAGTGAGCTTATCCACCCCCCTCCTGTCTTGAATCAACTTCAACCAGGAGAATCAACTCCAAATTCGTTGTTTAGCGAAAATGAAATTTTTCTTCTTTTGGTATTAACCCTTCTCGTTTCGATGTCTCTTGGCACATAACACTTTCTTATGTTTTATTAAAACTGTTTTTCCGTTTTATCGCGGCAACTACAAATAGTATCACAAATAGTATCACATTCTAAACTGAAAATGAATCTTAATGGGCAAAATCCAAGTTCGATTCCCTGAATCCTTAAGTGAAAGTTAGATTCCCTGAATCCCTTAAGTGAAAGTTAGATTCACTTAAGCTTTTTGAACAGATGTTTGTGGTTAAATACGGTTATAACAGGAAGCTGCTTAATAGTTAAGCAACGTCGTGCCTGGTCAGTATCTAGATGGGTGACTGCTCGGGAATATCAGATGCTGTAATTTCGGAATGAGAAATCAGAAAGCAGAGTTCGAATTCAGGTAACGTTCATTACATTCAGTTACACGCAACTACTCATGGGAAATGTATGGCTCCATCTCTTCTATCTCCAGCTATGGGTTAAATATCAAGACAGACTGGGCCATTTAACTTTGGTTGGCAACAAGACACTTGCACTAAATAACGTTAGCTTACCAAGGGAAAATTTCTCTCTAGTCAGTTTTGAATCGAAGAGACACCATCGCCCAAGCGTGCATCGAGCATAGAAACCTAGGAAGGGTAATGATTTTTAAAAATTACGGACTTCCGATCGTATGAGTAGACCAAATCTGACTGTCTCGGTGGATGATTTCTTTAGTGTTCCCAATGAAGTATTTCCTCATAAGGAAGTTCAAATTCAAGCAGGAAAGGCAAGGGTTTGATTTAATTTGTTAGTTTAGCGGCATATCAACATATAATTTAATTTTCTTGGGTGCTTTGAAGTAATAAAAATATGATGTCATTCTGATTTCGCAATTGAATACATGGTAGATGATACTCAGCCTTTGTGCATATACATGTTTGTATACAATTTACATTGTTCGGACTATCGTCCTCATCTTTGTTGCCATATTATCACAACGTTTCGGCCGTTGTACGCTCCGGCCTTCTTCGGGTGGTTGGAACATCGAACTGAACCCTTTATTATGCTCGCTAGTTCTACGTGCATGTCTTATGGATGTCACTTATCTCCTGTTAATTCTCCTCTCCATGTTCTCCACCGCTTTACCCAGGTATTGAACTCACACTCTTTGATTCCTGTCACTGTATTTAACTAACGCCTTTATCCACTGTGCCATGTGCCTTGAGGACGTCGTGTATGAATTTCTGGGGCTTATAAACCTAATATCTTCAACAACCATTTTTACCAGTGCGCATATTGCATTTTTTTCTGTTATCATTGCATATTTTTTAACAGAGCTCACATTGCAATTTTCGTAGTTATTATCGCTTTTCTCTGGCACTCCTTATTACTGGTTCTCATATTGTATTCATTTCTATGCTTGGTCGGCTCAGGAGATTTTTGTGGCCTAGCACATGTGCTGATTCCTTAAGTTTACGAATTTTCCAATGATTTTCTTTGTCTATAATTTCAACCTGAACCCACAGAGCCCTTTTCTCTCCATATGTAGTCAGCCACGCCTGATTTTTCTACTTCCCTCGTGTTACAGTTTTCTGGTGTTCTTGAAGCCTTACCTTGAGGGGGCGGCCTGTCTCCCCCTTATATTTCTTTCCGCAGCTGCACGGGATGGCATAAAAACAGTCTTTAGTCCTGTTCTCCTCTATGGGAGGGGGTCTTACACGGGAGAGGTATCTGCGAAGTGTCGTCCAGCTTTTGAAGGTTGTCCTGATGTAATACGGACCGCAGATCCTTTGTATTTTCTCCGATAACCCCTTCACATTAGACAGACTGTTTTCTGAGTGTTGTTGTCCTCCTCTTCTATGAGCCTATCCCAGTTTATTGGGGCTGCTGTTAGATCTAGTGTAGGACCCAAAGAGTGTGAGTTCAATACCTGGTTAAAGCGGTGGAGAACTTGGAGAGGTGATTTAACAGGAGATAACTGATAACTGACATCCATTAAACATGGCACGTGGAACTAGAACAGTCTACCCCAGCGAGCGAAATAAAGGGTTCAGTTCAACATTCCAACCACATGAACATGGCCGGAGCGTACAACGGCCGAAACGTTGTTATGAATATGACAACAAAGATGAGGACGATAGTCCGAACAATTTAAATAGTGTACATAATACCCCATCTCAGAAATATAGACAGATACATGTTTGTGTGTACATAATTGCTAGATGTTACGGTAATATGTGTTGTTTATTTTGTGGCTTTGTTGAAGTTATATTTTGGAATACAGTTTGATTTCTTTAAGAAATTGTAAGAAATTATGTGGATTAATGTCAAGAAAGAGTTATTTCATGTGGTTGTTTGGTTGGCTGATTTTGTTTAGCGCCATAGCAACGTGTAGTGGTTATTTAATGTCGAAATCTAATATTTTGAACGCAATTGAATGCAATTTTATGCTTTTAACTACAGATAAAATATATTGTTGATCCTTTTACTATGCATTGTTGATCATTTTTCATATAAAAATGTATTGATACTATTTTACTATAAAAATTTTATACTTTCATAGTGTTTTGTTTTTGTTTGAGGTTATACTATTTGCCCTTAGCTGGGACCCTAACAGGTACTACCACACCAGGTCAGGGTAAACCTGAAAACAACAGAAAGAGCAGGCTCCACGCCCCTCAAAAGCGATCAGAGGCCTTGCTGCCGGATGTAGTTTATCGTCATATCCAGGGCTGGCAAGCAAGGAAGAAATTATTTTCTACAGTTTTTGTTAAATTGTTAGAAAAATCTTCTTCTTCTTCTTCTGTATGCCATGTTCTTTCAGGACGTAAACGATCATGGCTCTCCATAGCATCATTTGACACTCTTATTCTTTTTACCATCGCACTTTCTCCTTGTTTTGGCATCCATGTACTCTAACATACCGTTTCTCCTCACACTGCTTCTCTTGCTTTCAGCGTGTCCTGTGAGTGTTAAATTCTCCAAGCCTTCTATCTCTTTCTGATTATCATTATAGAGAAAGCATTCATTCGTAATCAGATGCACGGGACAGAGTACCCCAAGAGTACCCCAGGAGAATATAAGATAGGGGATTGCCTAAACACCTGTTTTAAGGAGTGTTCTCTCTTGGTAAGCGCCTCGGACAAAATAATGTTGCTAAAAGTAACTAGAAAACTCTTGAAATTAATGTCAAAAGGGAAAAGGGCAAAGAATATGTCTCGTTGGTGAAAGCTAGTTTTTGATGGCTGCAATTGCTTTGAAATCAAATGTTATGAGCATTCGAAGTAGAAAATGGTTCTTAGCAAAGGTAGTGTAGACTTGATGTAACATCTATGCAAAGATTGCTCTATCTCGGGCTGGATTTTTCTAATCATCTATGATCGCAGGAAAATCAACAATCTAATGATGTGGATGTCCTTCCTGACAATCCTGCAGGTTGCTTATATCACTTTTTGTGGTAAAGTGTGCGGGTCTTAAGCAGGATATGAGAGTGAACGAGGAGAAAGTCACCTTCAAGATTCTATAGAAGTTTTTCGTGTACCACATTCATTTACAAGCCAACCTCGCTCTGCTCAACGTTGAGGAGATGGCCCTTTACTGTACGGAAGCGGCAGTTGTCATACAGATGTGCAAATGAAACTTAAATCTCCGAGTTCTAATTTAAGTTGGTCCTGATCGTCCATTTTGTTCTTATGCCGTTTAGACATTTTTGAGGATATACAAAAGATTAAACATTCCGCAGTTGCCCCGCAATGTTTTATTTGTTTCTAAGGACTTTATCCAATTTCTTAATACTTAAGTTAGTTTTTGGATGGCATATTTTGCTGTTCCTACGCGCATTAGGATTTCATTTTCACACTTTTTGTTACTACACACTACCCAGAGAGTTTATTTTCTGTAGCTGTTTGCTTTTGACTTCCCCAATACGCAGCTCAGACATTTGGTTGTTTCTTTTGCTGACAACCAAGCATTCTGCCTTCTTAAAATGAATGCCCTTCGCTCTGGCTTTCTTTGTCTACTTTATCTATGCTTCGTTATAACAAGATTTTGTTCACAGAGAAAAAGTAAAACGAGACCGTGTATACATGTTGTGGGGAGAAAACTAACAGCGTGAACTGGGATTGGAACCTATTAGGCTGATTCCTTTTCCCAAGATAGTGACCTCTAAATTATATGATAAATACTGATAATATGAAAAGTCAACTTACCCGAATCTTTATCTATATCGGGTTCTTGATAATAAAACATAATCTGCCGAGAACCAGAAACTCCCAGGAATCTGTGAATTGTTTCAATCTGAAATTATTAAAATGGCTAGTTATTTCAAACTGGAAAAGAGAAAGCGTCGTGTTCTTATTGGCTAATTATTTCAAACGAGAATAGAAAAAGCGCCATCTTCTTATGTTGTGTCGGAAACCTACCACCCCTCTTGAAGATGAACTTGTCTGCGAGCAAAGACGTTAAATAGTGGCATGTCAAAAGACAGTCAGAGTTGGAGCAGTTCTTAGCTGAGCTAGTTATTGACTACTCAGGCGATTGCTGTACCTTTTTACCAACCTATTAAAACCATTTTTATTGTTACGTGTTATTTGGCGTTTGTCTCTACTAACCCCAAATCAACATCATAACATCTTATTGGCTAATTATTTCAAACGAGAAGAGAAAAAGTGTCGTGTTCTTATTGGCTAATTATTTCAAACTAGAAGAGAAAAGGCGTCGTGTTCTTATTGGCTAATTATTTCAAGCTACCAGAGAAAAAGCACCGTGTATTCATTAGCTACTTATTTCGATCTAGAAAAGTGTCTTGTTCTTGTTGGCTACTTATTTCAAGCTAGCAGAGAAAAGATACCGTTTATTTATTGTCTATTTATTTCAGACTAGAAGAAAAAAAAGCGTCCTGTTCTTATTGGCTATTTATTTAAAACTAGCAACGGGGTGGTGTGCGTGGTCCAATGAGTCTGGGAGCGATGCCGTCAGGATTTATGAACTTCTGGTAAGGCTACCCTTCGACGAGAACCCAGACTAAGTGCGACCAACCCCCAAAACCCCAACGGTTGAACAAGCGGGAGACGATTACAACAGATCTTAACGGTTGAACCAGCGGATAAAGATGGCTACGCATGACGGACATGCTACAGAAAGCGTCATTTGTAATTATAACATTGTCAGCGGCAGTCGATTGCAGTTTTATAACTGGATTCTGCATGTCTCATACCACATGTGCCGCGGAGGAAGGTCATTAAATGAAGTGTGTGGGTCACTTCCTGGCCAGTTGAGTCCCACAAATTAAACAAATTTACGCCATCGACACTTTCTACTAGTCTGATTTTGTTTAACTTCCAACCAACTCTCGCAAAGCCAAACGACGATAGGGAATGGAAGACGGAAGCCTCTGGTTAGCAAAGTCAAATTACTGTTTTTAAACAACAAATTTCCCATGATTTTTCTCGAAAGCTCATATCTGCTCAAAGCGTATCTTAACTTAAGCATTTATTATGAAGTGGTCTAAGTTCAACAATGATTTTAATATATTTTCTGTTTATACTTTATTTTTATAGATAGAAATATTAAGTAAATGCTCTGTATATAAGAAACACTATTAACTACATTTACTGGCCTGAATGTGTCCTCCGACAGGAATAGAAACTGTAAACAGAAAATATATTAAAATAATTGTTAGACTTAGTCTATTTCATAATATATGATGTCATTTGTATGCGTTAAGATACGCTTCAAGCAGATATGAGCGTTTTAATAAAGCATGAGAAATTTGTTGTTTAGAAACAGTAATTTGACTTTGCTAACCAGAGGCTAACTCGGTAGCTAAATAATATAGCACGACAGGCTATATGACAGTTCCGTATAAATAACATACAGTAAATGTATTAAAATAATTGTCAAATTTAGTCCATTTCATTACACACACACACTCATATATATATATATATATAATACTAAAAAGAAAAATAGTAGACAAGACTAGAATGCTGAATACACAATTCAGGAAAATGGAGACGGTGTTTCAGATTCAGTCATTTTCCGCTTCGACTGTTAGCTCATTATATATATATATATATATATATATATATATATATATATATATATATACACACACAATTGAAAGAAGACATTGACATCAGTAAACAGCGGCGACAGTCTGTTTCATCGTTCAGATCTGAAGCTTGCGTTCAAGACTTTCGACGCTGTTTGTTGACTTCAATGTCTACTTTTATATTTACATACGCTCTATCCCTGATATTCAGCACTTTAACCCATAAATATATCATTCGTTAAAATTATATTTTTAACCCAAAATATATATATATATATATATATATATATCGTGATTTAATGGATTTTACTTTTAATCAGATACTTTCATTACTTCAGTTGGACGGTAGACGAAAGAATGGAGCGTCTACTCAAATATGGATATCCATTAAAGAATAAAATTTCGGAAATCGTCGATGGTTAGGCTAACACGAAGTTGCATATATTAGTCATATATATATATATATATGTGTGTGTGTGTGAGTGTGTGTGGTACCTTGTCTCTCGTTTTTAATGAAACATGTATAAATGAAGGATTGCTGTCTAAATGCACAATTATCAAATTACGCGACCCGGCATCCAACAAGGAAAATAACACCACTAAATAAAAAGTTTGATCGTAGTACCTTGTCTGTCGTCTTTAATGAAATATAAATATAGATAGATAGATAGATAGATAGATAGATAGATAGATAGATATAGGTATGTCCTTCGCAGACAGAACTGTGTCTAGTGCGACTAGACACCTGAATGCCTCAAACCCAACCGATCTGGTGTCAGTCAGAGTTTCTACCCCTAAGCCGTCATATAGATAGATATGTCTGGTTGTGCATCGGGGGAGCAATCCCTGTTTAACAGATGTTTCATTGAAGAAGTCTGGCAAAGTACTTTTGATAACATTTTAGTATATTTTTTGCATGCGTTTTTGTATGCTTATATATATATGTGTGTGTGTGTGTGTGTGTTATTTAATTGCTTATATTTCATGATAAGTGTGCAATTAGTGAATGGAGAAACCATTGATCCTCTAATCCAATTACACGTGACGAATGTGGCAAAATTACCATTGATTAATGTGGCAAAGTATGTCTCCCTAAAGCCGGCCTCGTCAGCCACAACCATTCCTACGTAGGAAATAACTTAACATGTGTTGTGTGGTAGAAAACCTAAAGAAATCACGTCGGTCTAGGGCGTCACCCACGAACCAGCCGAACAGAACTTACAAAATCAGGCCATGTAATATAGTGAATAGATAAATTTGTCACATTTGCAATAAGATTTGCAAGTCATGTCCTGATTTAAAAAGCCATTGTCGTTCTCACGGGAACTAAAATGAAACTTGTCAGCTATGGTCATACTCGATCAACAAGTCGAAAGTCATCACATGTTTGATGTGTAAGGAATGTGCGAGTTAGGTCTCAAAAATCATCAAACAGGCTACACACCGAGGCCATTTATTCCATGCATTTATGCAACAACTACTGCAAATGATACCCAATGTTACCACATCTATGCAAGAGAATGTGTTACTCTAGCAAGAAAAAAAAGACACATCCACGCTGTATTTATTTGAGGGGAAATCAAGCGATAGAATTGCTCGAAATCAAGTCGCAGCCACCATGTACGCATATTACATACATGAATTTCACTATTTACATTATTGTTACCATATTTATCACGTTTCGACCGTTGTAAGCCCGGCCTTCTTCAGGTGGTTGGAATGTCGAACTGAAGCCTTTATTTCGCTCGGTGGGGTAGATTGTTCTAGTTCCACCTGCCATGCCTAATGGATATCAGTTAACTACTGTTAATTCCCCTCTCCAAGTTCTCCAACGCCTTAACCAGATATTGAACTCACACTCTTTGGGTCCTGTCACTGGATCTAACTAACGCCTCTATCCACTGTGCCATGTGTCCTTGAGGATATCTGTGTATGTTAATTTTTGGGTATTATACACCTAATGTTTTCAGCAACCATTTTTTACCAGTGCTCATATTGCAATTTTTGCTGTTATCATTGCATGTTTTTACCAGAGCTCATGTTGCAATTTTCGTTGTTATTGAGCACTGGTAAAAAAAAAAAAAATATCTCTTCTGATGTTACGTATAACTCTCTTTTTTGTTTTCATTTTCTCTAAAACTTCGTTCAGTCCATGGCATTCTCAGCATGCTTCTTCCTCCTTCCGACATATATTGAGACGTAATTAGAAAAGTAAATAAGGCGTCAAAATATAAATGCAATGTCAATCGCTATCTAATATCCCCCTGATTACTTGTTGTGACCAAGTAAATGGTTAAAAAAATAATAAAACAAGTATTGCAGATATATATTAAACAGTAAGTACAACAGAAAAGTATTACACGACTAGTGAGTGTGTGTCGGTTGACCCAGCGTTCTATCTATTCGACTGTTCCCCCCCATGGCATTCTCTCCTACTTATCTTATAGTAGGCGGAAGATTTCAACATAGACTCTTTAGAGGGATGACACCACAACATTACTATTTTGCCTTCGCGCTCATCATTGTTTCTGATTCTAATTCTTCCATGCTCAATAGCCCCTTGTGTTTTAGTGGCTTTACTGCCTTACATGGGGTGAAACCGATTTTTTAAAAAAAATATGCCATATAGAATTAATTTAGAACACTAATGAGCTGAGGTACAGCGAAACAGGCTTTCTATTTATGCTCTCGTTCGCCGATTGAGCACTATGGAGAAAAGGGGAATTTTAAACGACTGCTGCTGCTTTAATGCTTTGCTCTTCGTAAGAATTGAGGGCTATGACTTCCGGTATGGCGTTTATATACTACATATATAATGTGTTAAAAATTCAATTTTCTCTGCTGTGCGCCGATAGCCTAGAGGTAAGAAGTTTTGACTGATGTCAAATCGGTCAATTTCGATCCCGGCTTGAAGAAATCGGATGTCTAGCACAGTGATGAGCTGTGATACAGCGAAACAGGCGGTCTTTGGATGATTGTATATGTTTATATCCTTGCTTGAAAGTTACATATTTTTTCGATGTTTATTAATATTGACGTATAAAACGTAGTTAAAAAAATCATGCATTTTGCCAAGTTTTCGCTTTAAACTTTTAAATCCAGCATCGTGATTATTGCAGCAAAGAGAAAATATTGAGTTATATGTAAATTCAGTTGTGGTACCAATTAAATTTGGACTAGATTAACAGGATTTCGTTTTTGTCCGGTACTGGCAGCGTACACAGTGGATTAAAATAAAAATGGTGCACATCATTAAGATTGATAATTAAGATTGATAGTTAAGAATGTTAAATGATCCATATCATTAAGAATAATAAAAGAAAGTAAATTTGCAACTCGATTTACCTGTTCTAAACATCCGCCATATTCACCTGACTTTGGACCAACCGATTATTACTGTTTTCAGTCAGTACAAAAACACTTTCATAAGGAAAACTTGCTCTAATGAAAACCAGATTCAAGAGTTTCTTGTTTGTTTGCTTATTTGTTTAGCGGCATATGAATACTTTATGGGTGAAATTTAATTTTCTTGGAACATTATTAATTTATTTTACAAAAATGGACTGCTGTATTTCTGTTTTTTTTTTTTTTTACTATCATTTTTTTATACATTCATAATGTTTTGATCGCAGTTTGGAGGTTAATTATTTGCTCATATCTGAAACCATAACATGTGGTATGACCCCGGGTCAGGGTGGACTTGGGAACAACACTAATTAAGAGTTGGTTCTCCGCTCCTCAAAACATTCCGATCAGAGTCCTTGCTGCCAGACGTAGTTTATAGTCATACCCAGGACGGCAAAAGTTTCTGTGAAGACCTTTTCACATCAAAAGCTGTGGAATTTTACTGAAAACGTATGCAAGAGCTGCCTGGTAAGTGGCAACAAACCCTTGCAAATAACGTTGAATATATAGTTAAAAAGAATGAAATTGTACTTTATTTTTGAAGACTCATTGGTTTCGCTTTTATTCAGCACATTTTGTGCTGCTGGAGTCACCATTACCCTTTACCTCTCAATTCACAAGGCAACAGGTGGTTTGAATTTATAGTTTCCTTCTCCTAGACTGATTGCCACCAAAGGCTATAGGACCCAGTTGTTACCTGCTATTTTATCCATAGCTGGGGGAAGTGATGGATTCATACATTTCCCAATGTTATTAGCGCGTACGTGAATGCAATGAACTCAACTGTAACTCGAACTCGGCTCTCCGATTATTCAATGTCAGCCACTAACTATTACTCCACCGTACCTCAAGGTTAGAAGAATTGTTGATAAAAACGAAAATTATTTATGACTTAAGCATTTCGCCCCAAGCAAGGCGGGATGCCACTAGTACGCAGGGGGTTACAGAATAGGAGCGAGAGTAAAGAGGTGTGATGGAAGAAAGGATGAAGAGAAAAGCAGGGGATAGTTCAGGGCATCTGGAGATGTCGACTGGCATTATATTTGAATAGTTGGAGATTATAGCTATCAGGGAAACAAGTAACAAGAAGGAAATTCCACAGACAGACGGTGCGAGACATGAAGCTATTGGTGTAGAAGAGACGGCCACATTTAACCGTTTCGACAGTGAAAGGGTGGGACCGTGATGTCAGCCTAGTAGCACGCTTAAATTCATGCAGTCTGGGAACTAGCAAAAGTAGCTCGTCGGAGCAGTTACCGTGAAGAGATTGGGAAGGATACGCGCAAGCCATTGACAGTATCCCAGAAAAATTGATTGGAAATATTCAACAATATGTGACAAAAGAAATATATTTGTTTTACTGAAGATGGAAATGAAAGGGCATTAAAGTTCGAGATGATAGTATTGCCTAAGACAGTAAATAAATAATTACCTGAACCCCTTCCAAAATGGCATCTTCAACTTCGGTTCTCTCCAGTCGCAGACAATCGGCCACTGTTTGTAGAATATACAGATGTCGATCATCTAACTGCTGTCTCTTGGCTTCGCGTTCTTCTTTCAACTTTTGCTGCAAAAAATTAAATAATAATACATATATATATATATATATATATATATATATATATATATATATATAAGACGATAAGGTTCTCATTCTCAAATGTTTGTAATCTGAATAGTTAATGGCAACTACGGGGACTTCACGTTACACTACAATATATAAACATGATATATATATATATATATATATATATATATATATATATATATATATATATATAATAATTTTAGTAGTCAGTATATATATATATATATATATATATATATATATATATATATATATATATATATAAATTTCCAAAAAAAGAATAATTTATTACATTGGAATCGTAATCAAGATATAATTCATCAGACCTATACATTCAAAAGAGCTTTAGGTCTGATGTATTGACTGTGATTATGATTCCAATGTAATAAATTATAACCATGGAATATTAGTGTATGAGCCATTTATATATATATATATATATATATATATATATATATATATATATATATATATATTAGAAGCATGGCCCAGCGTTGCCCGTGCTTGATTCAAAAATTGTACGACTCATACAGCAATCGCTGTCACTTGACTTAAAATATTTTTCCCTCCCTTGCCTTTAAAGGAACGCCCTTTTCCGTGCTGATGTTGCTACATGCCTTACTTCTTGCCTATCTCACACTGCGAGTTTTTTCTAATCTCTATACTAAACATTAAATCTGTTACGAAAAAAGAACTAAACAAAATGAACACAAAACGATCAGCTTTAAAAAAGGACTCGTAACTGGAAAACCGAATGAAATACAATGTTAACAACAAATACTTTTTCACACCCAACCCAGTTCTGCGGAATCAGAATCAATGTTGAGTTTAAGCAAGCGAATGAGCCAATTGGAGTAAAGTGCCATGCAGATTTAAATTTTTCCCACTTGTGACGAATGCAGCTATCGATTTTTTTGCATGCTAGCTAACATTCGTGTCAGTCAGCTGTTGGCTCTCACGCTTCCCAATAGAATCTTCCTGCCTATTCGTGGCAGCCAGCTATTGGCTCTCACTCTAGCCAGTACAAAATGGCCGCAAACTACATGAAAACTGCCGTAGAAGCATGAAAAAATTATTTCCACTATCGATGGGAGTTGGGAAATACTAAGTCGGTCTTGGCCTTTTTGCTAACTTTGAGCATGTGCATGTAAATTTTGGTGAAAATCCGTCGAAAATTGCGGCCGTGCATTCATTACACACACACACACACACACACACATCCTGCCTTTTATAGATAGATATATATATATAGAGAGAGAGAGGGAGAGGGAGACATACATTTTTAATTGAATGTGGCAAAGGAGGAGAATTTCATAAAATTTTTATTTAGTTGTTTTTCTAATATTTTACTTTCTTTTTGAATTATGAGGACTAAGAATTTGTATAAGCAATTGTATGTAGCGATTATTGTCCAAAGTGTTTTCGGCCATTTTGGAACAGACTTTGTCTTTGCCACCTGGACATGAAATTACTATTACTCCTATCCGACCTGACTCTGAATTACTACTAATTCTATAGTATAAAACTTAAAACACAAGCACCAGAAATTCACTGACAACGGAGCCCTTGAAATGGCTGAAAAAGTTTGAAACAATAATCAGTATGAACAGTTTCTAGATATGTTAGCCTCATACAAGAAATGCTGTAAGAAGGTTAAACAAACCAAATAAAAAAATTTCCTTGTGAGTTACACGCAATCAAACCTCTATAAAAGAATGACTGTTGCCTAAATATTCAACACACGTGTACATACACACACACAAACACACACACACATGTAAGGTTGTTATAGTGAAACACACCTATTCTATTGTTAATAGACTCTCCCACCTATAATAAATAGGAGTAGTAGGAGTCGCTCAGTGGTTCGGTCAGTCAGTCGACTGGTTGATCGGTTGAACTCTCTGCCTTTGGGCGGGGAGGAACCCGAAAGAGGCTATGCCGAAGGGCGGATCCTCTTTCGGGGAGGTAAACCGACCCTGAGCCCGTCTATACGGTTTCAATGGGCATATCTTTGTCCGAGTCCACAATGTCCTACGGGCTCGGAAATCCCACGTTAAAAAGGCCTTGTGCCACATGACGCCCTCGTGGGGGGATGACTGAATATCGTCGGTCACTCAGTCGACTGGCTGATCGGTTGAACTCTCTGCCTTTGGGCAGGGAGGAACCCAAATAGGCTACGCCGAAGGGCGGATTCTCTTTCGGGGAGGTAAACTGACTCTGAACCCGTTTATACGGGTTCAATGGGCATATTTTTGGCCGAGCCCATGTGCTTGGAGATCCCACGTTAAAAAGGCCTTGTGCCACATGACGCCCTCGTGGTGGGGTGACTAAATATCGTCGGTCAGTCAGTCGATGTCGGAACCAACTAAGGGGTGACCGCAACCATTAGCCTTGAAATAGATACCCTACACAACCTTAGCAAAACCTCTCTAAAGATGATGAATCTATTGATGAGAATTAACTCTCTGACCACTTAACGAAGGAAAATAGTCGAGCCACTCCCACAATAACGAATTTTGTAACGGACCATGCCTAAAAACACCGAGAGATAGCTTATTCCTAAAATTTCGCTTGAAGATGAAACGGGACTAAACACCACAATTCAGCTTAATTTTAATAATTATTTGGATGGCTTCGGCTCTCGTTTTTGAAACATGAGAATTCTTATGTAGCGAATGAATCATATTTTTAAACAAAAAATATTATTATTATTATAATAAAGCTCTACTTCTGTATGGAGCACTGTCTTCTTAAACAATTTCTGCATACCTCCGAACTTATATATATATATATATATATATATATATTAGATAGATAGATAGATAGATAGATTTGATAATATTAGTGGTTAATATACACATACATATGCAATCATATATCTAAACTATATAAATATATATACATACACACATACACATACATATATATATGTAGCAAATGAGTCGACTTAAACAGTGTAAGGGACGCAACTCTTTCCGTCTGAAAATGTCTGACACGCTGCATCGCAAAACGATGTACACCAAGCACGGGTGAAATGTTGGTCTGCCAATGTCTCCAAACAACATGCTTTTATGGAGCCCAGACACACCTCATTAGCATGTGTGTAACGCGACTTTGCGTGACTGCACGAGACCGTCAATATTAAAAGTCACGGACGCCATTTTGAATCTTTTCTTTCCTTTCTCAACCCACAGGCCAGGCAGATGCGAGAACGTTTGTGAGGTAGGCCGTTTCTATTTTATCCACACTCCCCCTGATCTCATGATCACAGAGTTGACAGGGAGGTGGTGATCGCTTTGCGCCGGGTACTTCTTCGAAGAGGGACGCTGCGAGCCTCATCGTTGCTTGTGCTCCTGTCTGAGGTCTGAGGGTCGAAAGACACCGCGTCCCTTGGAAGGCTACTGATATCCGAGTCACTGCCTGATGGGGCTGGCGTGAACCAGAGCGATGCCTCACTGGTCTCAGATTCCGATTCGCTCTCATCGTCCAGCGGTGGTTGCAACTGCGTCGACGGACGCAGGTCCTTAACGTGACGGGGCACACCGTCGACCCGTACCGCCTGTGGGCTGATCACCTCAGTGACGCGTCCGATTCCGTATTTCGTGGTGCACTTGCTGTGCGGATTTTTAACCCAGACGACATCGCCTTTCTTCAGCCTCTCTCCGGTTACTTTCAGTTCCGTCAGTGGGTTGGTTTCTATGCCCTTCACTCTAACGTGGTACCTATGCAATGTGTCTGCTGGCGCCGTAGAGGGTGAGACATCATCCTTCGGGGTCACGTTGTATAAGTAGACCGCCTCAGACACCGCGCAGCCCGTCCTGGCTGCGATGGTCTTGACGGTCCTGTGGTTCCGCTCGATGATTCCATTTCCACTCGGTACGTGGGCGCACCGGAACCGTAAAGTGCACTCCCCAGCCATCCGCAAACTTCCTGAACTGCTCGCTGGTGAATGCGGTGCCATTGTCGGTTAATATCTCCGTTGGGGGCCACGTTCAAGAAAGATGCTGTTTAACTGACGGATGATAGTGGCTGCATCTTGCCGACGCAGCAGTCGCCATATCGCAAACCTGGATGGACCACAATCAATGAGTGTCAGGAAATGCTCGCCGTTGTGGTGAGTAACATCTATCGCCAGCCGGCTCCAGTGGTTCCTCACGCTCAGCTGCCCTTTCTTCCAGCGAACGGGTGCTGGGTCTATAGACTGGCACGCCACGCAGCTTCTGACCACTCTCCTGACGTCTGTCTTTTGTACTCCTGGGTCAACCAACTTGGCGAAATACAGTGTCCGCTTGACTCAGGGTGCCCACTTTGTTGGTGGACTTCTTTGATTTGATTAAATCGAACGGGACTCACGGACGCAGCGCAGGCTGGTTGCACGGGCTCAATGGCTTTCTTAGCGGCGTCAAGCCACCTTTGCGGCACCCTCGTTAAACAATCTGCTTTGTTGAGGCTAGATTTGACCAGGGACACCTCCATTGTCAGTGCGTACTCTTGCACTAAATTCACGATCGTGTCGAGCCGTCGTCGGATAAGCATCTCGCTGGTGGATTTAGTCCGCACCCTGGCCCTCCCGGTCAAGGTATCAGAGATCCACTTATAAACGCAAGCGGAATCAGTGAACAGACGCAGGTTGGTCGACTTCAGAGGATCGCCAAGTTGATCCACTTGATGACAGCATCGAGCTCCGCTAGGTTTATGTGCTGGGAGTCCCTTTCTGGACGTAACCAGCAAGCATCTTCTACCACGGCTCCATCGTGAACTATCGATACGCCGGTTGCAAGAGAGCTTGCGTCAACCCCACACAGAGGTCTTGGCTGTCAACGCACCATCTGCCCGCGCTGGGTCTTCCTTGCGTACTCTAGCGAGGACCTCCTTCATCATGGTGTTGAGAGGGGCGTCGTGAACTTCGTCATCCCATCCAGTGGTGACGTCAGATGCTCTCCGCTTGATAAACGCCACCGCAACACGCAGCCAGCCACCTACAGGAAGGTGTCCAACTAACTTGCCGCACAAGGAAAATATGCTTCGCCGCGTGACAACGGAGGGCATGTCTGGGAGTTCGTTTCCCCGTTTCCAATACAGGACGTCATCTTCTCCCCAGACCTGCAAACCAAGCACCCGTGCACCATCCTGTAGTCTCTCCGGTTCCTTGCTGAGGAGGCCAAAGTTGTAGAGATGCTCCTTCACGCGCGCCGCAGATATGACTCCCTCGTTCACGTACACGTCATCAATATATGCAGATGTTGCCCGCTGTATGCGCTCATCCTTCGTTAGAATGGCGTCAACAATCATCTGCATAATCGATGGCGCCACATTGAGTCCAAACCCCATGCGGGTCAGGCAATACCGTTGCCCCTTGATAAGCACGGTTTGAAGGTATGCCTTGCGAAGATCCAGCACAGATACATTTGATCCTGCTTGTCGCCATTCCCTTAGCTTCTCGGTACACACGTCCGCGCGGGCAGTAAAAGGGTCCACGTGCTCGTTCAGTTCTCGATAGTCGAGCACCGGCCTCACTTTTTGTTTGTTGTGCTGGAGAACCGCCATTAGCGGGATCAGGCCTTTTGGGGGCCCCAATTCCTTCTCTGGATAAGGAACCAACCACCCGTTATTAATCCTTTGTTGCAGTGTCAACCAGTTCAAAAGACCTACCGGCCGACACTTTCGCCTCACTTATAGCACCTTATGTCCTCAGTTGGCGGTGCGGGTGCTTCCACAGCTGCTGAGGCCGGCTCCGCGTCATCTTTTAGAATATTCCGGGCTCTGGCCAGTAATTCGTCTAGCCCCAGCTCATTGAGCCTTGACGATGCTCTTAGCAGTCGACTTGCGTTGTCTGGGAGTCCTGCCAGAAAGGCGCATCCTAGGATTTGGTCGCTTGCTCCACCGAACGGTGCGGCCAGCTTCCTCAAATCGGCCAGAAAGACATCTACTGTTTCATCCGGTCCAAGCCGTCGTTCGGTAAACTGCCTCCAGGCGACAAAGGGGTCCGCACCAAATGCTGCGTATAGAGCTTGTTTTATTTCCTCCAAGTCTGCGTCATCCCTTAGCTGCTGATACACAGCGTAAGCTCCTTTGGTGAGACTAAGAGGGATAACCAGTGCGGGATCTTTAATTTTACACAGCCGGCAGACCCGCTCGGCTTTTCCCACCACCACTCGACCACAGACGGGCCAGCGGGGGGAGCCGTCGAACTCTGGTATTAACTTCAAGTCGAATCTGTCCATGCTGTAATAATTGCCGAAATAGCTTGTAGCAAATGAGTCGACTTAAACAGTGTAAGGGACGCAAATCTTTCCGTCTGAAAATGTCTGACACGCTGCAACGCAAAACGATGTACACCAAGCACGGGTGAAATGTTGGTCTGCCAATGTCTCCAAGCAACCTGCTTTTATGGAGCCCAGACACACCTCATTAGCATGTGTGTAACGCGACTTTGCGTGACTGCACGAGACCGTCAATATTAAAAGTCACGGACGCCATTTTGAATCTTTTCTTTCCTTTCTCAACCCACAGGCCAGGCAGATGCGAGAACGTTTGTGAGGTAGGTCGTTTCTATTTTCCCCACAATATATGTATAAAAAATAATTCCAAGAGGATAGAATGCAGGTAGAACTCAATGTCCAGGACAGAGTAAGGATATAATAAAAAGGTTTAAACACTAATATTCCATGGTCATTATTTATTCCATTGGAATCGTAAATACGATCCAATTCATCAGACCTACAAATTCAAAATTTCCAAGTTTAAGCCCTTTATTTATATATATATATATATATATATATATATATATATATATATATATATATCCCTCTATTCGACTTCTTAGTACCAGATTCTCCAAGCCCTCCTTTCTCTCATTACGTGTTCCAGGAATTTCAGCTGCCTCTTCGTGATGTTAAGTATAAGCTTCCTCCTTGTTCGCATCCTCTCTAAGACCTCATCGTTGCTCACACGTGCGGTCCATGATATTCTCAGCATCCTTCTGTAGAACCATACCTCTGCTGCCTTGAGTCTCTTCTTCATCTTTGTGGAGACCGTCCAACATTTGTTGCCGTAAAGAAAGGCAGATGTCACGTAGTAGTTCAGTACTCTTTCTTTTTTTGTTGCTATCAAAGAAATCCTCCTGTCTCGCAATACTCTGCCCAGCTTTTAGAATTCATCCCTGACCATCCCATTCTGTCTTCGGATCTCAGCGTCGCACCTACCGCCCCCCGTCAAAAGACTTCCTAGATATTTAAACCTCCGTACATGCTTGATTTTAGTGTCCCCGATCCACTGATGACCATACATTTCGTCTTCTTGTATTTTATGCTTAGTCCCTTCTTCTCGCTCTCCTTCACTACCTTCGCGAGAAAAAAAGACTAACCATCGGACTTTCTTTAAGAACACTCAGAATTTATACCCCTCAATATTTA
>CAHIKZ030000181.1:2615000-2690000 GCA_903632075.3 Acanthosepion pharaonis
CGCATTAGTCCTGCTCCTGCAAAACGTATAACTGGTTCTGCACGTGCGTTTACCACTATAATCAAATGGGCGTGGTTGTCCGATTGTTCAGTTCTGGGAGTTGAACTGTTGCCCCCCCCCCATCCGTTGAAGACAACGGGAGAGTCTATCTGAAATCGAGCATGGTAAGATTGAAATCTTCATGATCGAAGCGATGACTCTTTCACGATCATTTAACTTCAGGCACGGATAAAATCGGAGGCACGGCGGTTTAATGGACTGCGTCGCGTGTTGAAGAATCGGAAAGACGAGTTCGAATTCCAGTCGAGTTTATTACATTCACTTTGGGAAAGGTATGAATCCATCTCTTCACCTCACCTCCACATCGATGGGTAAATAGCAGGACTGAATGGCAACCGATCTACGAGAAGGAAAACTATGAATTCAAACCAACCTGGAGAGTGTTGGTCTCCGTCACGCTATCTTACCCAAGACGCACCACTTCTACTGCGGAAGCTGCACATGCGGTCCTCCTACGACTCTAAAGAGTACGGGACTCGTGATTGCGATATGAATAAAAATAATGTATATAAAAAAAAATAAAAAGAATTTTCAGTGGTCAGGAATTAATGTACATTTCTTATTTGTATGATGTAGATATATTACTGTTTATTTCATTGCGTGTAATTTTATTATAGAAATTTATTAAAATTAGGAAAATATATTAAAGATCAGAACAAAAGAAATTATGAGTGGAAAAATATAAAGGAAAACGTTAATCTATATATAAAAAGTTGTAGCCTCTGTCTGTCTGTTTGTTATCGAACTCCTCCTATGGTTTTTAAGATAGACTCCCCATAAATATATATATATATATATATATATATATATATATATATATATATATATTCTGAAACTACATTACCCAAGTTATTTGGATAAGTATAAGACTCCTATACAAAATATAGAAAGAGAAAGCAAGAAAATGGAGGTCAAGATCATTTTGATATAAAGAGGGCCCCGGTGGGGGGGGGGGGAGGGTGCACAACCAACAACTGATATTTTTTTTCTCTTTGATATAAACTAAATTTAAATTTGAACAAAGGAATGATTCCTAGGGTTCTTGGATAAATATATTTCATTTTGGTCCCAGGGGGTCCCCAGGAAGGCACAAACCCTCCACTGAAATTGTTTTTCTCTTTGATTTAAATTAAATTTAAATTTGAAGAAGGGAATGACTATCCAATATATAGAAGGAGAAAGCCAGAAGATGATCGATATGATCAAAATGAGACAATATGGACGTCAAGTTGCGCAAGAAATCACCAATCAGTGGGTAGTGCCTTACGATACAACATTTCTTGAGACAGTTCAATTGTCATATCAATGTTAAAATCTGCTCATCAAATTCGTTCAATCAAGTATTCCATCTGATATATATTAAAGGTGTCAGATCAAGCTGTTTTTGCATAAACCTCTCCACTGAATTTTTTTTTCACTTTGATTTCAGTCAAATTTAAATTTAGAACAAGGGAATGACTCCTATTCAAAATATAGAAGGAGAAAGTCAGAAGATGGAGGTCACATCGGTAAGATCAAAATGATACAGGATGTCAAGTTGAGCAAGAAATCACCAATCAGTGAGTAGCGCCTTACAATACATATTTGTTTGCGACAATTCAACTGTCATATCACTGTTGAAATCTGCTCATCAATTCATTCAATTAAGTATTGCATCAAATACATATCAAAGGGGTCAAGCTGTTTAGCACAAACACCCCACTGAATTTTTTCCCCTTTGATTTAAATTAAATTTAAATTTGAACAAGGGAATGACTCCTATCGAAAATATAGAAGGTGAAAGCCAGAAGATGGAGGTCACATTGATCAATATTGAAATGCATGATTTTTCTTCACAAATTATAAAACTGATTTAACATCAATCATCATTTTCTTACGAAAAAATGTCTGACGTGCAGCAAGGCGCGGGATAATTTGGTTAGTAATAGAATAAAACTACCAATGCTAGTAATAAAAGAAATCTAATTTACTACAGAAAAATATTCACGTGAAATATTGTCAGAAATTAAGGTAAATGTTACATCGGGAATAAAATAAAGTTATGTTTTTGTACAAAATACAAAGGCTGTCTGAGTTGCTCTTTCCGGTTGGAAGATTTCAACTTATAAAATAAACATGGCGGTTCAAATAAACATTCCGCTTGGAAATATTTTTGTATGTTTAATAAACGTGAAACAAATTAATTATACCGCAAAGAAAATTACGTCAAAGAAAATAAGAAGCTCCTACAAAATAAGATAAGAACTGAAGATTTGACTGATTGATTAATTGCTTGATTGATTTGTTTTTACGGCTTATCAACCCAACTCTTCTCGGTTATTTGAAGCCGAAACATATTTCGAAATGTCTGAGGTTGCTTACAGTATCTGGTGGAGGAACAGAAGAAAATAATTTCACCCTAACAGCACTTGTGTTTGGTAGACAAGAATACCAGGATGGAAACAAGAATACCAGGATGCAAACAAGAATACCAGATGCAAACAAAAATACCAAAATGCAAACAAGAATACCAGAATGTAAACAAAAATACCAAAATGCAAACAAAAATACCAGAATGCAAACAAAAATACCAGAATGTAAACAAAAATACCAGAATGCAAACAAAAATACCAGAATGTAAACAAAAATACCAAAAGGCAAACAAGAATACCAGAATACAAACAAGAATACCAGAATGTAAACAAAAATACCAGAATGTAAACAAAAATACCAGAATGCAAACAAGAATACCAGAATGTAAACAAAAATACCAGAATGCAAACAAAAATACCAGAATGTAAACAAAAATACCAGAATGTAAACAAAAATACCAAAAGGCAAACAAGAATACCAGAATACAAACAAGAATATCACGAGAATGTAAACAAAAATACCAGAATATAAACAAAAATACCAGAATGCAAACAAGAATACCAGAATGTAAACAAAAATACCAGAATGTAAACAAAAATACCAGAATGTAAACAAAAATACCAGAATACAAACAAAAATACCAGACTGCAAACAAGAATTGAATACAAACAAAAATACCAGAAGCCAGAATGTAAACAAAATACCAGAATGCAAACAAGAATACCAGAATGTAAACAAAAATACCAGAATGTAAACAAGAATACCAGAATGTAAACAAAAATACCAGAATGCAAACAAAAATACCAGAATGTAAACAAAAATACCAGAATGCAAACAAGAATACCAGAATGTAAACAAAAATACCAGAATTCCATCAAGAATACCAGAATGCAAACAAAAATACCAGAATTCCATCAAGAATACCAGAATGCAAACAAGAATATCAGAATGCACACACGGCTGTTGATCAAAAATAGCCACTCGCGAATAATAGATAAACGGTTATTGTAAATGAAGTATTTCCCCAAAATTCAGTCCATATAAGCAAGCAAGTGAACAGAATGCGGTACGGACTTTGCCGCTACCCTTTTGTGAGCCTTATTATTTGTGAGATAATGTGCAAACTGCAGGTAAGAGATTATTTTCAAAAAGATGGGGGTGGAATTGAAGAAAATCATTTCATTTTTGCCAACATTTGTGCTTGATAAACACAAATACGATTTTCCCCCATTCAGTGAAACTATCTGACATTTAATAAACATTAAAATATTGTTTGATAATCACATTTACGCAAAAGAACATGACCTGTAGCTGTGTACCCCCTTTATTCCTATATATATATATGTGTGTGTGCGCGTGCGTGCGTGCGCGCGTGTGTGTGCATGAGAGAGAGAGAGAGAGGGGGGGAGAGTGTATGTGTGTGTATGTATGTATGTATGTACGTGTGCATATTTGTGTATGTGCTTGTGTAATAGATGAGTATTTACCATAACCTGTGTCTACAAAACTTCACGTCGGAAGATAAGTATTGAACTTTTAACTTATCTATTCAATATGTGTGTGTGCGTGCGTGTGTGTTCTGTAATATATATATATATATATATAGATAGATAGATAGATAGATAGATAGATAGAAGGTGTCCCAAAATAATGTATACACTCTTTAAATATTAATAGTTAATAATACATGTTTTTTTATATGGATGAAAATATGTAAAACAGATGGATTGGAAGAAGAGGGACAATTGAATACCCACCTAGATCACCAGATTTGACACTCTTGGATTTCTTTTTGTCGGGGTTTCTAAAAGACAAAGTTTACAGCAGGAAACCTGAAACAATTGCTGAAATGAGAGTAGCAATTGAAGAAGAATGTGTTCAAATACCAGAGGAAATGATACTGGACATTTGTAGGTCTATTTTTTCAAGATATGAAAAGTGTATTGAACAGAATGGCAACCAATTTGATCACTTGATGTGAACTCATCATTATATGAACATTCTGCCATTGCCCATGTAGATTTTATCTTATTAAAGTTAATTTTCTATGTTTTTGTATATTTCACTCTCAAATACTTTCTCTTGTATTAATCTTATTTACAAGTCAAAATACATAAATGGAATAAGTTATAACGATTCAAAGAGTGTATACATTATAGGACACTATATATATATATATATATATATATATATATATATATATATATACATATAATAATCCGTTGGTATATAATCTAAGTGAATCCTAATAATATAAATATATTAAAACTGATCCACAAAGAGAGCTCAATGTATTTATTATAACAAAGCATATACAAATAAATATATTACATAGATTAGAAATTCAAAATTACCCCATTTGAATAGCTATTTCACCCTACAAGAAGTTACTTGCAGGATTTATCAACACTGAGGAGTGAAGGAATAAAATGGTAGCTTCAAAAATTTAAACATTTAAAGAATAAAAAAAAGAAGAGAGAATGATTCATTGTAATATAAATTGAACTGCATCACATATTATATATATATATATATATATATATATATATATATATATATATATATATATATATATATATATATATGTGTGTGTGTGTGTGTGTGTGTGTGTGTGTGTGTGTGGGGGGCGTCACTATAGATTAATTTGAATTCAGCATTTTCAAAAAGTGACAGAATGTAGCCAACAGAATCACTGACAACATCCAAATCTAGATATTGACTGAAACTGCCGAAAATTCTTGAACAAAAACCAGAAAAATATGATCTTCGAAGCGTTTATCCACAATTTAAAATCCGATATTCAACATCTTCTTAAAAATTTAAAAATACAAATAAATATTCACCAGTTATTGATTAAATTAAAAAAAAATAGTTTATACATGTGTGTGTGTGTGTGTGTGTGTGTGTGTGTGTGTGTGTGTGTGTGTGTGTGTGTGTGTGTGTGTGTGTGAATTTTTCAAATGAGAAACTCTGATTAAACTCTGGTTTATTCGAACTGTTGTCTTTATCTTAATTGATAGAGTCGGTTAACTTGCCCTTTGGCCTTCTTTAGAATTTCAACCCGAGCCCTTTATTCAATCCACAGAAACGAATTGCTCTTATTTTAAAACCCCGTCTAAGTGATAATTTCGCATTAGTTAATTCTTATTCGGTAATCCTTCCTTTTGACGCGATTTCCGTTCGTTTCCCATGAACCATAAGATATGAATTTCACTGACCTGACCGAAAAAGTTCAGTATGATTGTCTGATAAGGTTACCGAGTTCAACGTACACCTGACAACGACCGAAGGGTACAACAGTCGAAACGTTATAACGATAACAACTAAGGACAATCGTTCGAATAAAGGACTAACCATTTATTATAAAACGACACAACGTATGGCAAAAGAGAAAGGCTAAGATGTGAGATATGAATTGGAGACCTCAAAATCAATCAGGTACAGAAATTGAACTACCTTGATAGTGTGTTAACAGACGATGGAAAATGTGACATCGAAATCCGAATGGCCAACGATGCCTTCCAAAAGTCAACATAGATGTGGCTCTACAGAATGATGCTGAGAATACAATGGGCGGATCATTTCGTAAGAAACAAATAATATCCTCCGATATAACATTGAATGCTGCACAATCTTCTCACAGAGAAAGAGGAGACTTGAGGTGTGATTCTGCAGAAGGATACTGAGAATACCTTAGACGGAGCATGTAAGCAAGTAAGAAGTTTTGCATCATTTATATTGTTCGGACTGCTGTCCTCATCTTCATTGCCATATTCACAATGTTTCGGTCGTTGTACGCTCCGGCTTTCTTCAGGTGACTGGAATTTCGAACTGAAACCTTTATTTCCTCCACCGAGGTAGATTGTTCTAGTTCCACGTGTCATACCTCTTCCGGATATTTCAGTTATCTCATGACACGTGGAACTATAACAATCTACCGCGTTGGACAAAATAACGGGTTCAGATCGAAATTTCAATAAGCTGAAGAAGGCCCGAGCGTACAACGAAACGTCGTGAATATGGCAATAAATATGAGGACAACAGTCCGGACAATGTAAATAATTACAATACCTCATCTCCGAAATATTGACATATAGGGAGGAAGTTTTAAATAAAATGGAAACAAAAAAGGATACTTTTCCTTATAATCAGAAGTAGATAGTTGGACTTTCTGGGATGCATAATGAGAAAAGAATGCTTGGAGAATTTGGCACTCGCAAGACATACTGAAGGCAAGACGGACAGAGAGAAACAACGAATAACCTGCCTGATGAACAAGTTAGAATGAATAGCAGAATAGGGGCGATAGTAAGGAGACATTTTAAGAGCTAGAAATGACAGGAAGTGGTGGAGAGCCATGACCGTCCATGTCCTGAAAGATGACGGCATATAGATGAAGAAGAATGTATTATGGAACGTACTCACCGGTGGCATGGCCCAAGTGTAAGAGCGTAGAACCAAGCTGCAAGCAATAAGACAACGAAGGACTTCGTAAATTCCATATATTCTGCTGTCTTGTCACATTGGCGTAACATCACGTATTGTTATATATGAACATAATTATTGTTATTTACGTCTGAGACGTTTTTGATATTAATACATATCGGAATAGACTAATGCTTAAAGATATCTGGAAGCGTATTATAATGTGATGCTGCGTTTAAAAATGGAACAAGACCGCGAGTTAAACAGATTTTGGGATCTTAATGATTTCCCGTCTATCACTCGCTGTCCAGGTGACAGAAAGCTCAATTTAGTCGTGTAGGTGAACGTGTTACAGCCGATAGGTACGTGTCACCTGTCAAATATATGTTTAAAACCGACGCGTATATCGAACAGACAAGCGGGCACAAAATTAACAACATCTGCTTCTAATTAAAGTGCCGCTAAGTGAATTTACTTACTTATTAAATCGTACTAATGAGATTTTACCAGCAGACGTACACTCACATCTGTCTGTCTGTCTGTCTGTGTGTGTGTGTGTGTGTGTGTGTGTGTGTGTGTGCACACGAGAACACGCACAAGTGGTTGATGTGAGGTTTATCGGCGCGGAAATTGGACAAGCCGAGTTTAAATTCAGTGCGATATTGTTTCATTTATTTCAGGCTAATGCCCTCAGAAAAAAAAACTTGAATTTATCTTAAACCAGCTTTGGGTTAAATAACAGGAGAGGAATTGCTTTCTTGCCTTGAATGGCAGCCAGTTTAGGCAAAAGAAAACTTTGCTACGTCATCCGGAGTGGATCACGTTTAAGCAAATATTAAGGACTTAAGGATGTACGGGTATCTTAAGTTTTCTGTAGAGAAAAGGGTACAGCGAGCCGAGTTCAAACTCCAGCCTAATCTGCTGTGATCACTTTCACACAAATTTCCTTGAAAAATGCACGAATTAATCTCTTCTCTCCCTAGCTATGGGTTAAATAGCGAATTAGATAGGGGCGATAGACTTGAATGGCAGCAAGTCTATAAGGAATATTCCAAACTCAAAACCGCAAAATCAACTCCACTATCTTTCCGAAGACATCATAGCAATTCACAGGTAAAGAAGGAAAGGAAGTCATGGAGAGTTATAATCGCCTACTTCCGCTTTGATATTATTCGGAGAGGTTAAACTACGTGACAGCGAAACACGTGGAAGGCTCACCGGAGATTTAGGGTCATTATCCATCCTCCTGTATGGAACTGAATGCTGGAAAATTCTCATCACAGATGAAGAGGAGACTTTAGGCAACAGATATGTGGTTCTACAGGAGGATGCTGAGGATACCGTGGACCGAACATATGAGCAACAACACAGTTTTAGAGAAAATAGAAACAAACAGGAAACTCATACCTAAAAAAAGAGACAGTTAAAATTTCTAGGGCACATAATGAGGAAAGGGAGCTTGGAAAATTTGATACTCACAAGACAGGTTGAAGATAAGAGAGACAAAGGAAAATAACATAACTTGTTTAGAGAACTTGAGTAAATGGATGGCAGAACAGGGTCTAGGAGAGCTAACAGAAAGACTTTATTAAGAGCTACAAAGTACAGGAAATTCTGAGACTTTATTAAAAGCTACAGAAAGTTGTGGAGAGCCGTGTACAAATGGAATATAGAAGAAGTAGTATGCACTGGCTCTTTGTTATAAATAATGTAGCTAATTCTATACAAGCCTTCATCGCTTGAATCAAATTATGCACGATTTGTTTAGTGATTAAGTTCTAAAATGAATTTGTGACGTCGAAATCCACGGAAAGTCTATAGCACACGCACATCCAGATATATCCATTAATTCCTTAGAAATTGCTTTGTTTACATTTCGGATACAAAACTGAGCAAATATGAAGCTTTCGAGAAAATCTGGACAAATGAATGTGCTTTAAAAGGCTTCTAATAAAAAAGGTATGACTGTTTAAAGTACCAATTTTAGTCTGACATTTTACAATCACAATCGGTGAGACGACTACGAAACTCCACAGACAAAGCGCGACCACCAGACTCGCCCCCACTCCCGTCAGATGTACTCACTCTTGCGCTCCATTTATCGAGTGACTGAGGCTCGGAAATTTGCATGAGCCACAAATTCGTCTCGCAAAATATCTGAGCAACCAGATTAGGGTGTTCTTAAACTATAGCTTTTGTATCGGCCATGTTTTCTTCAAAGTTTCCTGCACACGAGACACGTACAAGAGCGTTTTGTTCCAGAAGTTTTGCCGTTTTCCCTTTTACAAGGTAAATAGAACCTTGCTTGATTATGAGGCTCTCCGTAGCCGAACGGTTAAAGCACGTCGGATATGACAGTGGTTTCTCCTACGCAGGTATGAATCCTACTGGTAGGCACATTTTCCTTAATAAGTTTTCTCGAGTCTATATAAATAAATACAATTTAAAATCAAACAGAGCTTCTAATGAAATACGCATACCCACTCAAAATAAGGTTTGAAGTGTAAAAAAAAAAAACTATATATAATATAGAGTAGTATACAAGTGGTAGTCTGTCCGATTCGACAATGACAACTCTGTTGCCAGGGTGAACTTGAAGGTGAATGGGAAATCTAATGCGGGAACGGCAAAGACGTCTGCGGTAAAGACATTTAAACTGGCCCGGAGATGTTTATGTGTTTCTACTACTGTCTTCTTTTTTGTACAGGAATCATTGATGCTTTCACATCGTTTGTCTTCAAATATATGTGATACTTCGGGCGTCAGGACACGCCATTCAGTTCGGTTCTGTATATACTATTCAACTGTTTGCGGCTATTCCGGTTTAGTCAATGTTGGCCTTGATACAGTCATTGAGAACTTTCAATGGCCTACTATTATTTCTCTTTCCATTACAGAGCTCTCTATAGTGAAGTAATATATTATAAGGCTCTCTCTCGATATATATATATATATATATATATATATATATATCGAGAGAAAGGACAGTCAGGTCAGAATGCACAGGTCTTAAGCGTTTCTTTTTTTAAAAGTGCTCAATGCAACGTAGAGCATAATATATTTTTACTTAAAAAATATTTTACATCGGGACACGAAAATTTCTATGTTTCGGAACTTAAATCTATTCCTTTATCAACATCACTTTCACGGATCTTCAGGGTAAGCTGGCTAAAGAGGTAATGTCAATATATATATATATATATATATATATATATATATAATGTTAATTAATAAACAATAAAATCCAAAATCACCTCTGCAAGAATAAAGACATCAGTTTTAATATTTGATATTGCTAGGATACACTTGGAATATATACCAACGGATTTATAACCTTTAATCTCTCTCTCTCTCTCTCTCTCTCTATATATATATATATATATATATATATATATATATATATATATATATATATATATTACCGCTCTAGTAGCATAACACAGAATTTCATGCACAACACAATCTTCAGGCGCTGATTGCTAACCGATCGTAATATAGCTATTTTCCAAGCGTAGCTTAGACGTGACACAAGGCTGAAAGTATGGAGCACCCAGTGAGGATCGAAATCACTACTTAGTCGTAATTGTTCTCGTACGACAAGCTTTCTCACCATTACATCGCCTCGAGGTGCGCAACTGATCGTAATAGAATTTAAATTTTGAGTTTAAATAGATAAAAATAAATGTAGAAACAATTAAATTAAAAAATATTACATTATATACACAAAAAAATATGCACAAAACATATAAACATGTCCACAAAACATATAACATGTGCACATAAATACAGATCCTTACAATTTACATACCTTCAACTACGAAAAGGTAATTATAATTCAAATATAAATATACACATCTAAATTATTATAAATATAATAGAAATGTTCACATAAATATGACGGCATGTAGACATATGCAATTATATAGATATATAGGGATAGATTGGGATATTTAAAAAATACAAATGTGTACAAACAAATTATATATTTCATTAACACATTTCATTATATATATATATATATATATATATATATATATATATATATATATATATATATATATTTAAATAAGTTTTTTTTATGGTACAAAATTTAACAATAGCTACGAAAAAGCAAAATTTATATAGCATTTTTAAAAAAGCTAAAAAAGAACAGCCGGTTTCGTCTCAGGACTTATCAAGTTTATTTTTCTGAGATATAAAAAATATATAAGCGTGTAAATTAAATGTAAATTCAATTAATATAACGAATGAAAGGGAAAAAAATATGAATTTCAAGAAACTAGAGTCCAATAAAATTTAGACCCAGTAAGCATTCCCTCTGTTTAAAGAGGGGATGCCCACGGGGTCTGATATACAAAAACTCTAGAAGTTTGAGGTGATATGTGGAGTGGGACCTAGATAAAATCAAAAGACGGTCGCCACTAAAATCAACCAAACAATTCCTGTTATTTATTACATGCTTTATATACATATATATATATATATATATATATATATATATATATATATATATATATATATAAAAGAAAGAACAGTAAGATATATAATCCAGTGTTCTTATAGATATTTTTATTTTTACTAAATAGTGCTCAGTGTAAATTTACAGAGGATTATTATAAATAAATTAATTTTAAATATGGTTTTTTCGCTGCACAGTTCTAACCATGTTTCAAAAACATGGTTAGAACTGTGTAGCGGAAATACCATATTTTAAATCAATTTATTTATAATACTTATAAATATATATGTACATAGATAGATAGATAGATAGATAGATAGATAGATAGATAGATAAATTCCCAAGGGATAGAATCCAGGTAGAACTCAATGTCCAATTGGATCATGATTACGATTCCAATGTAATAAATCATAATAATGGAATATTAGTGTTTGAACCTTATATATATATATATATATATATATATATATATATATATATAAAATTATGTTAACACTAGTATGAGAGGAATCATTTATTTAGAGTTTACTGAACAGTCTCAACCTGTCCACCAGCACGATTGATGCACAAAAACCAGCGATCAATAGTAAAATTTAGTACCTTGACACGCATTCCACGGGAAATGTTTGATATTACACCTTTTATTCTGTTCTTGAGTTCTCCGATGTCTCAAAGAGTTTTGCTATATACGTGATCCTTTATTACAGCCTATAAACAGAAGTCACAGGGCGTAATTGGCCCATATTTCTTTACAACTCCAACGGTGACTGAAAAGGCTTACTTACAAATGCTGCAAGACTTTGCCATTGCTAACATACCACTACAAATCAGACGAGCGGAGTATTTTCAACAGGATTGTGCACCAACTCATTTTGCCAGAACTGTTCGCGCTTGTCTCAATCAAAGTTTCCCAAATCGTTGGCTAGATCGCGGAGGACCGTTGGCATGGCCACCACACTCCCCTGATCTGGTATCCTTCAATGAGTCTATTGGAATCATTATAATCGATCCAAGGGCTCCAACTACAACAGGCATTGTTGATGTTCTCATGTGCCACTTTTTCGAGATTTCGATTTCAAGGCCCTTGTTTCTTGATAGCTTTTTGAAGATCTTCAAAAATACATTGCAGTCTTCAGGGACTGCCATATCAATAAGGAGGCATTTTTTGTTGTTTGCAGTCTCTAATAACAATGTCTGGGCGATTAGCTTTGATTGCTCTCTCTGTGTGTATTGTGTAGTAAATTGTTACAGGTCCTATCTCCGTAACTGGGTCTGAGTAGTGTTCATACCAATTTCTTTCAGTTTCCTTTCCTTAAAAGTTGCTGATTTTCCAGTGTAGATACTGGCCAACTCTGTCATGCCGTGTTTTATATTCAGTGGGTGGAAATACCGAGCAACATGATACAACATGATCTGGGTTTCTGGGTAATTATCACAGAACCTGCATTTTGGGCTATCACAATTTATTATTATTATCATTATTATTATTATTATTATTAGATTTGATATGTTCTATCACACTTTGATGTTTCGGCCTGGTGACGACAATCATACCTCAGTTCCTTCTCACAGACACCAACAATTTCATCAGCATACGAGCTGTTACAAGCAGTGTTACCATCTGGTTACTCCCAATTATGTCGTCTTTCCCCAAGGCGGTCTGAAAAGCAGAAAGATTCCTGGAAATGGTCCCTAGTGCTGTATCAACCACAAAAAGAACTTAGGCTGCTGCTTTGTATATTTCTCTGATTTGCTCTGAGTTCACGATGTACACATCCCAAACCTATCAAGATCCATTTATGACTGCTATTGTGCGAAATCAGGATGATTGCTCTCCAAGCGCTTGTCAATCAAGATAATCGTATCCCACATGATTATTAGTAACAAGAGTAGTAATATTACTACGAGTACTATACACACTGAGTGTTCACGCAAATAGTAGTCATTGGTGGCTTACACTGGTGATTAAGAGATCTGTCTTCCCAGTCCTCCAGCAAATCTTTCGTCTGGTTAGTTCCAACTGTGTCTCCAATTTTGAATTCTTCCTGCCGTTTCCTTAGGCTCTTCCGGACTTCTCCCAGTGCTCTGATAACTAATGTCATCTTTATGGTCCACAACTTCCTTTGCTCTCTTCAAGGTTGAGATACTTACGTTTTTAATTTCTTTCACATGAACTATATCTGTTGGGCTATTATTATTGGCCCGCTGCCAACTTAGACTATAAGACGAAAATACATGTAATGTATTGGATTTGCCAACAGGTTTGTTCCGCATTTGTTTTTAGATGACAATCTTACTACATTAAAAAAAAACGCTTTGAATTGCACTGTCACTGCGGTTATATCAGCAGGCACTATTTTTAAATTGGCAATATTTTGTTTGTTTATTAAATTTGAGGATGAAAGAATGAGCCACATTTTTCGATATATTATGCTTTATCATTTTTAATAAAGATAAATAACCTGCGACCGAAAAAAAAATGATCTATGCAATTTATGGAGAAGGTTATGTGAAATATAGAACGTGTCAAAAGTGGTTTGCAAAGTTTCGGTCTAGAGATTTCTCGCTAAAAGATGCTCCACAATCAAATCGGCCAGTTGGACTTGATCAAATTAAGATAGTGCTTGAAAATAACCAGAAGAACAACAACAAAAGAGAGGAGGAAGAGGAAGGAAAGAAGAATCTATTAGCCACATCGAGGATGTTTGGTACTCGGACATTTGGCCGACGGACATTTAACCAACTGGACATTTAGCCGAAAATGTAGTGGCGTACTTACATGTATGTCGCACTCTTTATCGTAATGTGCTATATATATTTATATATATTTACTGTATTAACTTATAACTATTTTTTGACAGGTCTCTTTTTAATCTATTCTGTATATATTATATTTTACTTCAAATATTACTGTAAGATGATAAGTATTTTGAGAAAAAGCTTTTACGATATGAAAGATATTTCAATTTCGCTTTTAATGATCATTGTCTTAAAGGGTGAACTAGCTTTTATCTTACTATTAAATACGAATTTAAAAAATTAGGTGCTACTTTTTACCCAGATACACTCAAATATTTTTTTAAAATACTAATTTCAATAAACCAATATTGAAATAAGTAAACTTAACTTTAAATTTAGATTTAGTAATTTAATCACTTGAAATTCATTAGTAATTATTAGTCCTATTCTACCTTATAATACTGCTAATTAAAATACTTAAAGTATTGCTTGTTACTATTTTTTACTTGTACTTGTTCGTCGGCCAAATGTCTGTTCAGCTAAATCTCTCGGCCGAATGTCCGTTGGCCAAATATCCGTTGGCCAAATCTCTGTCTGCCAAATATCCGGCCACGGTATATTTTTTTTTTTTTAATTTTAACTACACAGTATTTTCCGACCTATTGAACTCGGAATTTTTCCAAAACAATACATTAAAAAAATACCCTACGTCCAATACTACGGTATTGTGTATTCGAGGGACATGAATACCTAGAAAAAAAATGGGGTACACCAGGAATCGGTGCATGCAGAGATCTCTGAAACTAGGACTCCAAGAAGTGAACAAACATGATATCAATAAAAAATATCCCTGAAAAATTCACCCAGGAAAAAGAAATTTATGAAATTGGCCAATATTTTGTTGCTTGTTTTATAGAAGTTCCAGATTTTACAGAAATATTTACTTTGACTGATAGATTGCTGTTTGCTTTGTGTGTGTGTTTGTTGATATACATGGAATTGGTTTTTCAGCATGTATGGAACAGGACTTCATTTGCCAACAAGTACCATATTTCGGGGGGGGTGCCTATTACCTTATGTGCCATCGTCCATTGATACCAGTATATTTCTTTGCAGCTATTACGAATTTACTGTATATACTGACCTTGCCCCCTGAAAGACAGCTAAAACTATTTTCAATCAATGCATGATGAAATATACCAAAATTCTTCTTCCCCACCCACAAAAAAATAACCTGATAATTACACCTTACCTAACTTCTATTAAAAAAGTGTCAGTCGTATAATTTGTCTCAATATTGTGTTTCTTCATGGTTAGTGAGAATGTAACATAAACGTAAGGTTATAAATTTTTTTTTTTTTTTATTGTGATGTGTGCATTTTTTTCTGAATATTCAATACCAAAATGCGAGTGCGTCCTATGCATGGCTGCGACCAATATGACGGCAAATATGGTATATATATATATATATATATAAAGAGTGTACACAGAGGTCAACACCTAGTGATGACAGTCTGTCCCATGTTTCAATGTAGTCTTCTTCACGATAGCCTGGTTTGATTTAAAACATGAAACAGAGTGTCGCCGCTTGTTGACCTCAGTGTCCACTTTTATATTTATATACTCTCTATTTTCGATATCAAGCACTTTTACCCATAAATGTAGCATAACTTAGAACTCTCTCTCTCTCTCTCTCTCTCTCTATATATATATATATATATATATATATATATATATATATATATAGAAATGAAGAAATATAGTTTTAAGATGTGCTATATTTATGGGGTAAAGTGATCAATATCAGAGATATAGCGTGTGTAATAAAAAAAACTCACTCTGATCGTAATATTTATATATATTAAGACATTTTTTATCGATACAAATATTTAAGTAAATCCTCTGTTTATAATAAACAGTATTAATAACATTTACCGGCCTGAATGTCCGAGAAATTTTCACAGAAAATATTCGTCCCCGACAAGATTCGAACCTGTATCCTATACGGAACCGTCATTTAGCTTGACGTGCCTTTACCAACTTGGCCACAGTAAATTCGGTTGGCAAGGTCGAATTTACTGTATTTAAACTTCAATCTTCCATGAATCTCTCACGCACATTCATGTCTGCTTATAACGTATCAAATGTAAACAAATGACGTCAAACATTATGACTTGGAGCGAAACAACTTATATATATATATATATATATATATATATATATATATATATATATATATTTATTATTTTAACCGTTTTTTTTGCATATATACATAGACACACACATATATATATATATATATATATATATATATATATATATATATATATATATATATATATATATATATATGTATGTATGTATTTTTATTTATTCGTTCATTTTTCTTTATAAGGTTTCTCGACTATTCAAGCCGATAGACGAACATAAAATACTCTTTAAAAAATAAACGGAGCGTCTACTTAAAACTATGAGCATCCACTAAAAATAGGGTTTAAATTTTATAGCTCTAAATTTCGTTACTTTTTAAACAAACCTCGTACAGTGTCCCAAATATGTATACATACTTCAGGAAACGAAAAACTTGTTTTTTTGTACTTTTATCAAATTGCGATAACCCTGTTTACTGTAGTATTTTCTCGGCAGATGACTTTACCGTTATAGATGTCGCATCGACAATTCCAAAAGGATGTTGTGTAGCGCTGAAAACCGATTATATCGGTGATCCTTAGACAAGAAATTAAAAATACAGTAATCCCAATGGACACTTTGAATCAAGCAGTAGTTCGCCGTATTAATAAATGCCTGGAAACTAATTCAGATAAAATAAAAAACTATCCTTGATAATGACTAATAGATTAGTCGAAAGCATCGGATTCATAAGACATATGGTCATTTTTTTACCTATTCTATATCCAAAAAAGAAAATACTTGTACGAATACAAGAAAAAATGAATACATAGCTTAAAAGCATACCTTGTCAGTTATCCTCAATGAAGCAAGAAGGATTGCTGCTAAATGCACAATTATATATATGTATATAAAAATATGTTTAAAAAATATATTAATGTACGTGCGATGTGTAAATTTTCGCCATTTTATAGTTTTCATTTCACGCATGCGCGTTGTTTGTTTTTGTTGTCTGCATAGTATAGTAGGCTCAGTTCGACACCGTCTATGAGAAAAAGAGTACCATGACGTAATTCCCTCCGCCAGAGATTTGGAAAAGGGCATACTGCACTGCTTATCATTCGCACCGGAAGCTCCAATACGAACATTTCAGAGTGTTTGGGTGTAGAGGATTCGGAAAGAGTTGGACGAGTCTAATGGTGATTACGATGGTACGGAAGCTTGGAAAACTCAGTCTGATCGTTCGGATAAGAAAAGAACTCCCGAATTTGTTGGTGAGATCCAGGCCATGATTGACAACGATTCCTCTAAGTCATTCAGGTTCATATCGGGCAGGTAGTATATGGAGGCATTAGGTATTTCTCATACAAGATGAGAAAGGGCCGAAAGACTGCGCTACGAAACTTTTGAACAAATTCCAACCGATCATGCTTTGTATTTTTTCTCAAACGACAAAGATATCTGCCAGGATAAGATGGTGAGCACACAAGGCAAACATCGGCTTTCTGTGTCCCCAGAAGATGTACTGAGAGTGATGAAAAGCAAATATCCAGTCAACATCATGGTATTTGGAGTGGTCACTAGTGATGGCGACATTATACCTCCATTCTTCTTCTCACAAGGCCTCAGATTCAACACAGGGGCCTACATCAAGTGCCTTGATGAGGTACTGCTGCCTTGGGTCGAAAGAGTGGCTGCTGGAAGACCCTATATCTGGCAACATGACTCTGCGCTATGCCACATAAGTAGGAGTACACAGTCATGGCTGTCAGACAATTTCGGTGACTACATTATTCCATACATCTGGTCAACTAGCCTTCAGACTGCAACACCCTTGATTATGCGTGGGGTGCAGTTGAGCGAGAGACCAACAAAACTCTTTGTAAAACCAAAGATGAACTGAAGGCAAGGTTTATGGCAGCATTTCCCAACTTAAACAAGGAGACTGCCCAGAAGAGATGCAGGAGATTCCGAAGTTATCAAGAATCTGTGGTTGAGGCCAATGGTGATGTAATTGAATAAATTTATTCTTTAGTATATCAAGATATTTTTGTGTAATTTTGGCAAATATATCTGTTAAAAAGAGATATCAGTGTTATTTTCATTTTTGCGTGATTTTGACGACTTTATTCATCGCAAAATCTTGAACCACAGTTCCTGTATTTTTCTTCCAAAATGAACAATTTTCCCAAAAAATGGTTGTTTTAATATATATATAACTGCCTAGATGTAAATGGATATATATATATATATATATATATATATATATATATTATATAAAAGCAAAATTGTCCAAAAAAGCTATAAATGTAGTTAAATGAAAGAAATTTCTTTTCAGGTTTTTTAATTAACATTTAAGTGTATAATTTTTCAAGCTTAACAGAAGAATCGTGATAAAATTTTTTATCATTAATTAATCACAGCCAAGGATTGAAAGATCATGAAGGATTGAAATAGACCTCATATATATATATATATATATATATATATATATATATATATATATATGTATAATTCAGGATCATTTTCCAACTTATTCAAGATGATCTTCTCCCTCTCTTAAATTTTAACTTTATCTCCTTGAGTAACAAAGTGCCTCACATCTTTCGCGTACGATTTGATTTTCAAGTCTTTTTTCACTGCTGTTTGGACTGTCACAGCTGAAACTCCTCTTTCACGTTCCAAACGTCTTATTAACTGAGTTAGATCTTTTCTAATTGATCTCTTAACTTAAAGTTGAAATGATGACCCCTCTTCCTGTTGTGACCTCCTATTCCAGTTTTCCTCTCTACTGTTGCCTCTTTTTTAAATTTATTTACCGTTCTCTGGATGGTTCTTGAATGGACTTTGAATATGGAAGCCAGAGTATGAATGTTGATACCGTTACTGAAGGCTTACCATTGCTCAGTTGAGAATGAATAGTGGGGCTGACAAAAAACGATTTTTAATCTCTTCTCTTTCTAGCTAAATAACTCAAAGGGTTTTTCTATGATTCTTACGACAAATGGTGTCAAAATGGGTAAACGTCTCATGTGAAAACCTGGAAAAAAACTGCTAAACTAATTCTTTAGGGGTTTTTAGATATTAAACATTTTGTGCTGTCACACGATTTGGACAATTTTGCTGTTACGCCCGGAATATATATATATATATATATATATATATATATATATATAGAGAGAGAGAGAGAGAGAGAGAGAGAGAGAGAGAATTAATGAGAAGGCTTACTTTCACTTGAACAATTATAGTTCAATCTCGGAACATTTAAAGGAACACTCATGTCCATATTCACAGTTTAGACAGCTATTAGTCAAAAATACATCAGTGCTTCATCAAGATAATAATAAGCAAAAACTTAAAATTCTGGAAGCCCTTTATACAAGAGAATCGGGGACAAAAATAAATAAACTCAACTACGAGAATAGCAACAAATTTTTTAAATGTTTATAGCAGCAATGTGTTATATAAAAAAATACTAAATTAAAATCTAAAAAAATGTTTTTTAAATAATTTTTTAAAAAAAAGAAATCACAGAAGTTACCTCCCTTGCCTAGACGCAGGTGTTAACGCATAACACATCTATAGATGTGCAACCCCTGAAGATGGTCTCAGATGAAGTTGAAACTACTTGGGAAAATAAAAATCATTTTTTTTAATCAATTTTCTACAGCCAGAAATTTAATTCATGGGCTTGAAAGAATTGAAACTAAAATGAATAAACATAATACGTCTAGCTAAATTATTTAACTAAACATGCTTGAATGAAAATATGCTGCCTAAATACACACACACACACACACACACACACACACACACACACACACACACACACACACACACACACACATCCGTCCTGGGTATGATAATAAACTGCATCCGCGTCCTGGGTAAGACGATAAACTCCGTCCAACAGTAAGGTTTTGAGGAGCATGGAACCACCTCTTAATTGCTGGTGTTCCCAGGTCCACACTGACCGGGGGTGGTAGCACCTGTTAGGGTACCAACTATGGGTAAATAGTTGACCCTACAACCTGACTCAAAACACTATGAAAGTGTAAAAATAGATTTTAATACCAGAAATACTTTGAAAAAAAAAATTAGTATCAGCAATAGATATTTGAAAAAAGAAATATTACCAGAAATGAAAAATCTTTTCAGCATTAAACAACACATTGAGGTTAATATGCCACAATCCAAATCAAACCAAACTATACATTTTTGAAAAGAAAAAATATTAACAGCTATAAATTACTGAAAAAATTACCAGCTATACATTTTTGAAAAAAAAAAGATTTTCTCGGCATTAAATAACCCATTGTGGTTGATATGCCGTAAAACAAAACAAAATAAACACATATATACATACATACATATATATATATATATATATATATATATATATATATATATATATATATATATATATATATATATATATATATATATATATATATATATATATATATATATATATATATATATATATATATATATATATATATATATATATATATATATATATATATATATATATATATATATATATATATATATATATATATATATATATATATATATATATATATAGTGTGTGTGTGTGTACAACTGAATCTTTCTTGTTGTTCGGACAGATAGTATTAGTACCTATATATCTTTGGGTTGGGTCTGCAGTATTAAGGGTGCATTGATCAAAACCGCAACCCATTTATGCAGGTGTTTATTACCTGTGAGAGCGCACTGATTCATTGCAGCTGCACATGTATACAAAGAGATGTACGCGTGCAACTCTGTGAGTCGAACCAAAGGGAGAGGACACAAAAGAAAGAGATAGGTGTTGAGGAGGAGCTTCAACTAGTTTCACTACACCCGTTTCCATGAATTAACGTAAATATTACCGGACAAGGAGAAATAGAAAAGGGGATGTGGGCGTGAACATGTAGGTGGAAAGGCTTACGTATATAGGCGACCTTACTTCTCTTTCAGTATATTTAGGGCATATATTCAGACGAAGTCGTCCTGTTAGCTGATAAGAAATGAAATGACGGATTTTGACAGGCAAAATTAAAATGGCATTTTTTTTTTCAGCGAAAGAGCATTTATTTAATCAAATCTTTCGTTTGTGATTATTTATTTTTTTATCTCGAGCAAGAATAAAGAAAAGATACTAGAATAAATATTAACGAATTTTGTTTTAAAGTCACTCATTTTATTTCTTCCTTAATCACGAGAAACACCAGCTTAGGGAAAAAGTACTAAGACACATTATTTAAGCATACACACAAATACACATGCACGCATTTCTTTCTTTTGTCTTCGGGTCTGACGAAGCATTAATGGTATCATCAAATCTGATTTTAAACAAATCTATTTTCATGAAATGTTTCCAATTGTCAAAATTTCAAAAAAACTTTGTCGGAATCTCTATATCCCAATTTTTAAAAAACACACACACACACATATATATATATATATATATATATATATATATATATATATATATATATATATATAAGTCAACAGTCTTGAAGGCGACAGTCTGTTTCATGCTAGATGCAATCGTCAGGCCACGATTGCATATAGCATGAAACAGACTGTCGCCTCTAAGTGTTGACTTCTATGTTTACTTTTATATTTACACACGCTCTATCTCTGATATTGAGCATTTTATCCCATAAATATAGCACATCTTAAGACTATATTTTTCTTTCTATATAAATATATATATATATATATATATATATATATATATATATATATGAATTAAGTATGTTTTTTCCAGATACAAGTTCTATTATTTAATCCATAAATAAGGGGGAGATGGATTCTGTTATAGTAATTTACCCACGCACGCATGGAGTCTCCCAGCTATAACTAGGAGCAGGTGCTGCCTTTTGGGGAGGGAACTTTCCAGCAGTCAGCTCTGACAGTCGGACCGAACATTCTTGTTGTAACACTCGTTTGTATTACGGTTTCTGTGAATATATTTCTTTAACTCTCTTTGTGCCATTATTTCCGTCCTTAACAAGGCCACAACAGATTCATGCCTTTCCAAAAGGTTATTTACATGTAAGTGAATGCAATGAACCCGACTAGTTATTCGTTGGACGTCACTCGACCAATTTCAGCCCGATAGTACTACACTGTCCTTTATGAATAAGCCTTTGTATTTACGGCGCTTAGTAAATGTTCACGAAACAGTGCAGTGGTAGAAATCACAGTCATTGGTGTGTGTAGGCAGAACAGCAGTACTAATCCATGCCGCTTAAACGCATCACATACTAAAATGAAATCACCACCAGGATTCGTGATGTCTTATTAAACCTGGAGCCCACGGTCTCCTGGAGTTTATACGACAGTCAAACCATACCATCAGCCCATAAATAGAACCGTGAGTCGTCGGCCTACGCCAAACATTGCCTGTCTCTAGTTACCAAACTCCGCACAAGTCAAGATGTGACACAAGGCCAGTTTTTAATGTGGGGCGTCCCGAGCCAGTAGTCTCGCTCAAAATTGCACGTAGATCCCGTATACACGGGATCGGATTTGTCTACCACCCCAAACGAGACTCTTCGGCAGAGCTTAGTCTGGGTTTCTCCACTGCCCAAAGGAAGAGAGTTCGACAAGTGAGGAAGAGAAAGAGAAAGCTTCCTCCTCGTCACACATTTCCTGTCTTCCAGGGTCCAATCGCAAGCTCAGGTGAGACACTCAAAAAGATGCAGTGGTGCTAACAGTTCGGCCCTGGTGGCTATTCTGCTCCCATGTCCCATGGAAGCTAAAGAATTGATTTGCTGGTTCCTCCTGATACGGATGTGATTTGAGCAAGTGTCACTTGCCTGTTATCAAAGACAATTTTAGCTAAATGTTTCTGCTCACCATCACGCTGCCTATGATAATGCTATCTATCGGACATTCTCGGTACATACGAGACACCATAGTCCAAAGGATGCCACAGTTTCAAAAATTGAATCCCATCTGTCTAGCAGCCACTATCATGGTTCCATAAGTCCCCGACTTCTCGTACTATCCACTAACTTTACAAGAGCCAGATCAGGACTAAAAGTAATGTTGTCATATTTGAGCAGGAGTCTTCACTTTACAGTCTCGATTGGGTCCAAAAGCGGCTATAAATTATTTTCCAGCACTCTCCCAAACGAAATGTAGCAAGCCTCTCTATTGCTACTTCCATAGAAGGTACCCAGACGAACTGCATTCCTTAGTTACACCAGTTCTAAACTTCACGGCTAGGACCTGCCATACTACGCACATTGTAGGGAACCATCCTCATTCTCTCCGTATTCCATCGGTGGGAAGTAAGGTTCACTCGAACAGCTTCTTCCTGTGAACCTCTCCTCTGTGGAACCGACTCCCTAATTGGATGTTTTCTCTATCATTACAATCCTAACCTCTTCAAGTCTATGATTGTTAACCTTTATCTTCCACGCCTATCTGCATAAACTGTGCCACTTACTCTGTAACCCTCTAACTCGAGTATCTCCCGGGCCTTGTAATGGATGAAAATCACTGTAAAAAAAAACTTACCACGAGTAGCCTCAATTATTAAGCAGATGTCAAGGCAGAACTGATATAGGTTTGAATATTTCCCGTAAAATCAGGGCATGGTGGTGCCACCTACCATTACCCTCATATACTTCCCTCCGATGAATTTTCTCACATCACTGTATATATTTATATTCAAAAAATTGATTTTATAAATTTCAATCGTCAGTAACATTAAGCGTTCCGCCAACAATTACTGACATTTTCTTGAATTAAATGATTATTCTCTGTCAACTGCACATTATTCAATGAATAAGATATGTGACATTATATCTCCTTCAAAAAGGCCTTAGGAATACCAGGTGCTGTAAACTTGGATGTGCGGATGGTGTAATGGAATTTTTAATCGGAGAGCCGAGTTCCAATTCCAGTTGGACTGCATACGCCGTAAAAACAAAGGCTTATTCATAAAGGACAGTCGGTTCAGTTATATTCACTTACACGCAAATACCCTTGAGTAAGGTAGACATCCACCCCTTCTACAACCAGGTATGGGTTAATTAGTAAGACATGCATCACTATTTTTTATTATATATATATATATATATATATAAAAGGAATTCTTACAGTCTAAAAATATTTTCTGGCTTTAATTAACCTGCAAAGGGTTGATAAACCGAGAAAAAACGAATAACGGTTTTAAGCACTAATGGTGATCCACGACTCGATATTTCGTTTTATTCTTTACATGCCCATTTTATTGCGGATTCCAATGTAGTTTGATGTGTAAAAACAGAAAAAAATCAATCAAATCAATTTCATGTAAGATTAATGACAATAATCGAAGGATTAAAGTTCGAGGTGTTAAGTACTAACGGTAATCCAAGACTCAAAATGATGGATTACGTTTTTTTTTTTTTTTTTACAAAGCCATCTTATTGCGGATTTCATGGCTTTGTTTTAAAATGGCCTAATCATGCTAAAATCTACCGGTTCTTGATCTATCAGAAGTATCAAGATTTGGTACCACTTGGGAATATCGAATTCTACCTCCTTTAATCTGAAATATGATTCGGATTTAAGTAATCCACAAAGTGTTGATAAGCCGTAAAAAACAATCATTGCTTCAATAAGAGCTATTGGCACATCATAAGGAGACTATATGAACGAGGCACGGTGGAGTAATGGATAGTGGCTCGGGTTGAGGAATCAGAAAGCCGAGTTCGAATTGCAGTCGAATCCATTACATTCAATTACGTGCTAATACCCTTGGGAAAGGTATGAATCCTCTTCTTCTCTCCCCAGCTATGGGTAAATAAAAGGACAGACTGGGTTCTATAGCCTTGGCAAATGGTTCTACCGAAGAAATAAATGGCAACCTAATGCAGGAAAAAAATCTGCCTCGTCAGTCATGTATCGAAAGATACATGATCGCCTAAGCGTGTATCACGCATGGCACATAATTGACTGATATAAATGAGTCTGATTGTTACCGAAAACCGGTAATATAAAACGAATCGATTTTAACACTAGTCTGATCGTCGTTGTCATATCTTTCTTTTTCTATGTTCAGCTTAGATCTTAATGAAAATGCTCGATTACTTTTAACGATTATTTACATAAAGGAATATGTGTTTCAATTTCATTAGGTAGACAGGACAATGTATCTTCGTATGAATATGTAAATACTTCTAGTATTACTCTGATTAAACCGAAAATATTATTTTCTCGTTTGGGTATCTTACTAAAACGTTATTGACAATTGATATCAATAAACATTATATACATTGATATGAATAAACATTAAAACATCCGTCCACACATCTTTATTTTTAATTTACGTGTTACTACATATCGATGTCTTAAGAAGATATTTTTACAGAGACAATCCCTCTTGAGGCTGGCTTTTGTTATTCTCGAGTGGTTGCCACGGCTAAAGAATCCAGTGTGCCTTACTGCGCACCCCACCACCATCACCACCAAACACACACACCTAACTTGATCGAGAAATGAGAAAATCAAGCCTTTCTTAAGGGCATTGATAGGAAAACTGTCTCAAGCAGAATTTAAACTCCGTTCACTGGTTTAATTCAACGCTCCAATGATTATCGCGCCAATTGCAACTCAATTGCGTCTATCTCTTTAAAATGCCCAGACGACTCTGTGTGTGGGTGTGGGTGTGTGGATGTGGGTGTGGGTCTCTCTCTCTCTCTCTCTCTCTCTCTCTCTCTCTCTCTCTCTCTCTCTCTGCGTCATAAGGTTGATGAGTCAGACAATTAAAAATGGCGCTAAACGCAGAGCTAGCGTTCGACGCCTAAGCAGAACAACGTTGAAGAGGGTCTTAAAACCAAGCGACCTAAAGTGCAGATTATGTCTAACCCCTTTTTCAAGCACTCCCTTCTTTTACCAGCTACATCCTAATCGACGTTTTAAGCTGAACAAGAGTAATTTTAATTCTACTTTGTTCTAAAGAGAAGGGAGACTGGACAGAATACAGAAAATGAAAACTAGGTCGTCAGCCATGTTTGGTCTATCGTTCAAAACTCTCTCCTTTCCTTATTACCGTCAGCTAATACAAAACAAGGTCAGATGACGTAAAAGATAGAATGAATCGAGGACAGATATGGCTACACTGTACTTTTTACAAACGCACAGAGAGATTTACAAATTTAAAATTATCTTGGGTCATAAGTAATTTCCATAGGTGCAAGGGTCAGTGAGTTTGTCGCTCTAGAATAATTACGACTGAGAGATCTTTGGGACACGCTATGCTTTTATAAACAATTTATATCGCATGACCCGAAGATTACACACTCGTTCATAATGAAAGGTCCTCGGGATAGGCTATACTTTTACAAACAATTTATAAAAGTATCGCCTGGCCTGAAGATCACTCACTATAAAACGTGAAACCTGAGATGCACAGTTACTGATCATTTCACAAGTTATATTTTGCATTTCATAAGCGCTACATTTTATTGTGCATGCATATATATATATATATATATATATATATATATATATATATATATATATATATATATATAATGTAAATCTATTTACACTCGTATGGTGAAAACACCGGGATAGCACAATTTTCAAATAAATTGACATTCGAGGAAAATGGAAAAAAGAATGCACCAGAAAGCTCGAACAGGTCGAAAGAAATCGTCCAGTACCCTAAATCTCTGGTACAAAGAAAAAGAATATATATATATATATATATATATATATATATATATATATATATATATATATATATATAGTCATCCACAGATAAACTGTTTCTCTGTATATTCAGTGTCGCTAGACGTCTAATTGTTTCAAGCCGGGATCCTAGGCTATAGTCGCACGGCAAAGAAAAGAGAAATTCCAACGTTTTCTATAGGAAATACGTCAGTGGCCTGGAGAGCTCAATTCAGTTGAAGAGCAATGCGTTAATAGCAGTAGGAGCCACTGTTTTTAAAATTGCCCTTTTCTAAAGCGATCTCAACCGGATATCCTGGGAGCATATATATATTAATCGAATTCACCCCAAGCAACTTAGTAAAGGAACTAGGACATAAGGGGTTACTGGATGTGAAATAATTAGGGAGAGAAACATTAATTATGAGCGGGAAGAGAAAAGAATATACAGGAGGATAGTAGATAGCAATTGACATTGCATTTAAATTTTTGAAGATTATAGTTGACTGGAAAGCCCGATGGGAGTTCCATAAGCGAGGAGTGCGAGAAAATAAACTGTTAGCATAGAATTACCGGCTACATCTAGTTATCTGAGTTGTAAATTTAATGAGATCTCGACGCCTATCTAGTAGTGGGCTTAAATTTAAAATGTCTAGCGAAGAGCTCATCCGAAAAATTACCATGAAAGTATTTAAAGCAAAGATACGGGGAGGTAACATTTAGTCGGTGACAAATAATATCACGTGTAAAGCAAAAAAGTTAGAGACATCGAAGAACTCAAGGACAGAATAAAAGGTGTAATATCAAACATTCCTCGTGAAATGTGTGCCAAGGCAGTAAATTTTACTGTTGATTGCTGGGTTTTGTATATCAGCCGTACTGGTGGACAAGTGGAGACTGTTCCGTGTACTCTGAATAAGTGATTCCTCTCACACTAGGGTTAACATAATTTTAACTCACTCTGTTTATATTATATATATATATATATATATATATATATATAAAAGTGAACATGAAGTCAACACTTAGAGGCGACAGTCTGTTTCATGCTATATGCAATCGTCAGGCCACCTGACATATAGCATGAAACAGACTGTCGCCTCTAATGTTGACTTCTATGTTCACTTTATATTTACACACGCTCTATCTCTGATATTGAGCACTTTATCCCATAAAATATAGCACACCTTAAGACTATATTTCTTTTTATATATATATATATTGAAAAATAAAAAAATATTAAAAAATTTAAATCTTCAGACACACTGGGTTGTAGATTAATATTCTTTCGTTTTTACTATTATTATTCTTTCATATATATATATATACCTCATCTGTCCATATTTCAGAGACCGGAACGTACAACTGCCGAAACGTTGTGATAAATATGGCAAAGATGAGGAAATAGTCCAAATAATGTAAATAGTGTACATAATACCACATCTCTGAAATATAGAAATATGAGACGAAAGATAAACTGACAAAAGAGGGTCCGAATAAACGTTGTACATAATACCTCATCTAAATATGGCTGAAACAAAACGTTCCTTAATAAATGAGGACAAAGGAGTCCGAATAATGTAAATAGTGTACATAATACCTCATCTCAGAAATATGGACAGATACTGAAATGCCAAAACGTTGTAATAAATGTGGCGACAAAGGGAGGACAATAGTCCGAATAATGTAAATAGTGTACATAATACCTCATCTCAGAAATATGGACAGATACTGAAATGCCAAAACGTTGTAATAAATGTGGCGACAAAGGGAGGACAATAGTCCGAATAATGTAAATAGTGTACATAATACCTCATCTCAGAAATATGGACAGATACTGAAATGCCAAAACGTTGTAATAAATGGCGACAAAGGGAGGACAATAGTCGAATAATAAATAGGTAACATACACCTCATCTCAGAAATATGGACAGATACTGAAATGCCAAAACGTTGTAATAAAAATGGCGACAAAGGAGGACAATAGTCCGAATAATGTAAATAGTGTACATAATACCTCATCTCAGAAATATGGACAGATACTGAAATGCCAAAACGTTGTAATAAATGGCGACAAAGGGAGGACAATAGTCCGAATAATGTAAATAGTGTACATAATACCTCATCTCAGAAATATGGACAGATACTGAAAGGCTAAAACGTTGTAATAAAAATGGCGACAAAGATGAGGACAATAGTCCGAATAATGTAAATAGTGCACATAATACCTCATCTCTGAAATATAAACAGATAACATGGTGAGGGAATAATATTTATGCTAAATACAGAGTACAGATAGAAAAGTTGAGCATTTTTTTTTGTTGCTATTCTTTCTGTCACTTTGATTACGTGAACTTCTTGCTTTGAAAGTATAATCTTCTACAGCTACTCTTGTCGGCTATTGTTTGGGGACTGTGGCCGTCCGCGTCTTTACGGGACAATGTACATGACTGATTATAATGATAGACATATTGGCCCAATAACAATGAGACTTGTTCATTTCAAAATATGTTTTTAAAGTCGTATAATATTTATAGGTAAGTACTTATGTTTCCTTGGAAATTAAGTTATCAAAATTGGTTCACTGTGTAGGGGGGGATAATTTTTCTCATGCGACTCTCTCTTGCCGACTATGGTGCTCTTGATTCTTGACAAAAACCAAGGAATCTGCAATATTATAGGTCCTAACTTGGCATCCCGGCTTTAATCACCTTTCCACCGCCGTACAGTAGCATCTCTGTCCCTACATTTTCTATAATTATTTTCATGGGTATTGTTCTGATGAGCTTTCTTCCACTTTGGTACCTCGACTTCATGAATTTAAGTGCAGTACTAGATTGGCTGTTAGGTGTCACTGTCGAAATTGCTAAGTGTAACCGTAGGTTCTATTCTAATAGTTTCTTCTCTCTGACTTTTTGCTTCTTCCAGTTGGTTTCTCTCCTGTCAAATCTTTAAACATTTAAAATAAATGCAACATTAATCGTCTTTTTATTATTTTTTTTATTATCTTTTTATCTAAAATAATGTTCGCTTAGTTTCCTTCATTTCTTTGCGTCTGTGTGGCGTTATCGCCTTGCTCAGGGTGAAAGACTTTTTTAAAAAAATACCTTCCGTTTTATGCTTTATCGTTTCGAATGGTTTTTCCCCTGAAACACAAAAGAGAAGCTTTTTTTTTCTTTATAATGATATCCTAATGTTTTACTTTTTTTTTTTTTTTTTTTTTTTTTGTCTATTTGTATGGATGTAGACCTTGTCATTTTTTCTCTATAGGTCTTTTAAGATCATAAAAGCGACCACTATAACACCTACATAAAAAATAAAAATTATTTACAACTTTATTTTACTTTACCCTAATCTGCTCTGATGACAGCATGTTTTGTTCTTGGTACGTTTTAACCCAATTATCTCGCCACTTCCTGATATGGTCCCACACACTTGACGACATGACTGCAATTCATAACGCGAGACAATGACACACTATAATAAGTAAACATAACTGTTTTATATAAACTATACATCAAGCCTATACAAAATATGGCTGGTAAGACTACGCAATCGGATGCACGAGGGGTTTTTTTGTGTTCGTAAAAATAAATTCGGCCACCGACGCGTACGAAAAATTAAAAAACCTGAATTGTATCGAATTAATCTTTTTAGCTCTTCGTAGAAAAAGAAAAAGAAATAATTATCTTGCTATCCTCTCTATATATCTGTTTCTATGTCCCACCCTATATATATATATATATATATATATATATATATATATATATATATATATATATATATATATATATAACAATATCTCCACACGTGAGAGTAATTGACGTAATTTTCAGTTAACAGTATGAAAACAGCGTACTCTAAATTCTTCTTCAATGCTAAGGACATTTTGTTTTTTGTTATTATTAGTTACTTTGTTTAAATAAATTCATTTCGTTTATTGCCTTGAGAAAGTCCACATTGGACGAAACGCGTCAGCAACTACTACAGTTTTCCTATTGTCATTCATATTTATAAATATATATGTTTCTATCTAGCCTCTCTCTCTCTCTCTATCTATCTATCTATCTATCTATCTATCTATCTATTTATCTATCTATCTCTCTCTCTTTATATATATATATATATATATATATATATATATATATATATATATATATATGTTTCTATCTCTCTCTCTCTCTCTCTATCTATCTATCTATCTATCTATCTATATGTCTCTCTTAATATATATATATATATATATATATATATATGGTAGCCGAACAGTTGCTTACTGGACATTTGCGTCCCGGACAATTGTTGCGTCCCTGAACAAATGCTTCCCTGGATAATTGTGTACATTTTGAAGTTTTTTTTACGTTTTTTGAAATTGTCATACTTTCTTTTTTTAAGAGTTGCTAATTGCAAACCAACTTTTAATTATTCTAGACAAGCAAATAACTCTCTAACTTTCCTCGCTGTCCTATTAATACGTAACTATATTAAATTACCGTATTTGATGGCATATAAAGCGCACATTTTTTACTAAAAATATTTTTTTTAAATTCCCCTGCGTCTTATATGCCATATGTATGTTTAAAATTCGCGATAGTCGGCCGAAATTAGATACCTGGCAACTCCTATTAGTTTAGACTTAAACGTGAAGGAGCAATGGAACACGTGGATGGCAATGCCTGATCATGACCATATACTTACAGGAAGAATGAAAAGACCAATCATTGCACAAGTATGCGAATGCGTGAAGCAAGCTTAGGATAATATAAGACCAGAAATTGTGAAATCTTTTAAAAAGTGTGACATTAGCAATGCTCTCAATGGAACGGAAGATGGCGTATTATTTAACTACGATGAGAGTAGTATTGAAAATGAGTATCAGAGTTTTGGTAACGAAGATGAAGAATTTTATGGATTTGAAGATGAATAAAATTTTAATCGTTACTGTACTGTTTTGCGCAATTGTAATAATTGCTTGATTTTTATTTTGTTTTCTTACCTTTGGATATAATAAAGTTTTTATAGGCTCGTGTTTTTTTGTTTTTTTTTTCCTATTATTTTTCGTTTAATTGTAATCATGGCTTCTTTAACCAAAATAATGTCTCATAAATACAGCCTAGGCTGTGCCATTTACTAATAATTTTACTAAATTTACTAATAGCTAATTTTTTCTTGATTTTCCCTGATAAAATTGGGGTGTGTCTAAAACACCTGTGTGTCTTATATGTCGTCAAATATGGTAGATTTTAAAGTTTACCGAAAATCCATTAACAAAAATGACCCTTTAATTTCTATTCCTACCACAACCGGAGAATAAAATCTGGAATAATTATAGGATTTTACCTTAGAGCCTGTCTATATTTCTGACATGAAATTTTATGTACACTATTTACATTATTCGGACTATTGTCCTCATCTTTGTCGCCATATTTATTACAACGTTTCGGCCGTTGTACGCTTCGGCCTTCTTCGGGTGCTTGGAATGTCGAACTGAACCCTTTATTTCGCTCACAGGGGTAGACTGTTCTAGTTCCACATGCCATGTTTTTAATGGATGTCAGTTGTCAGTTATCTCCTGTTAATTCCCCTCTCCAAGTTCTCCACTGCCTTAATCTTATTATTCTCCCTCTATCTATGCAGAACAGCCTGGGTTCTATAGCTTTGGATGGTAACTGGTTTAGGAGAAGGACAACTCAAAATTCAAAATTAAATTAAAAGCTTTTCTAATTAAATAATATCTTACTTTTATTGAATTGAGTCAAAGAAGGTTTATATTTTTGAATCCCGCGTTCATCTTTTCCTAAACTGTTTGCCTTAATAAGACTGAAGAGACAAATATACAGAGAAACCTCGGTTCTCGAACGTCTTAAATGTCGAACAAATCGGTTTTCGAACAGAAAATTTGAAATGAAAATGCCTCGATTATCGAACAAAATTTCGGTTCTCGAACAACATAGCCGAAGCGAGTTAACCCGAACGGAGTCATTTCTGAGTCTACCGCCATGTTGTATACACTTTTCTGTTGTGCCGTGATTTTCTTTTCCAATTTTATTTTACTGTGACTTTTTTTTTCTCTACATTTATTCCTATCGGGAAAATAGTTTCGGTTTACGAAAATTTCAGGTTACGAACGGCCTTCAGAAACGAATTAAATTCGTCAACCGAGGTTCCACTGTATTTTACTATATGATCTCGCTGGAGGAAGAAAGAAGAAACAGATTTATTCTTTTCCCGATAGCATAAGTGTAAAAATGAACACAACTGCCCCGGTCGGTGTTTGAACTCGTCCAGCTGATTTTATTTATCAGAGGCAATAACACCATTTACATATACCGAAAATTTTAGTTAATATTTCTATCAGTAAATATTCTGAAACTTAATTGCTTTTGCCGTTTTCAGTTAAGTTGTAACAATACAGTAAAAATACAAATAATTTTATAGACTGCATATGTGTATATATACGTAACTACATCAGTATTTCTTTAGCTCTACAATGATTCTAACCTATTTCTGCTTTATATTAACGATCTGCACTTGAGAAATAATTTGTAAATATATATGCGCGCGATACAACGGTTTATGGGTGCACCTAAAAAAAATCTAGAACACTAAAGCCTGGCAGCTGATCTCACCTTTGACCTAACCGCCACACCCCTATGGTGAGGGAAACTGACTTATATCATTCTATACCTCCAAAACCAAACTAGTTTCATAATAATAATAATAATAATGAATTTTTTTCAAGAATTTTTTCATTTTTTTTAAATAGAATAATTTATAAAGTTTTAAATTTTCTAAATTTCTCTATTAATTTGTACGGTTAGGTGATATTGTTATAAAGTAAAAACTATATTTAATCATAAACGTAAACTTACTACAATTCATCGACCGCTTATATTTTTAAAAGAAATTTGAATTTTGTGTGTGTGTGTGTGTGTGTGTGTGTGTGTGTGTGTGTGTGTGTGTGTGTGTGTGTGTGTGTAAATGTGCAGATTTTTGTAAATACGATATTATCAGAAAATAAGAGCGATGACTATAATAAATTTAAAACCAAAGTACCTAATAGTCAATGAAACATTAGATAACGGAGAATATTTTTCTAATTTTTTCAACTCATTTTACTCCATTCAAGGTGAATGGCTGTACTACCAATGAGGCTCCTAGCCTGGAATGGCTATTGGGACTCTAGCTTACACCAGGTCCTCAAGTAGAACTCGTATATACGACCCATCTCTAAAAAGTCTGGAAAAATGGTCGTTTCCTTGTAACCCTCCAGAATGTACCTGACTTCTACCATGCTCTTTGATTCCAAGAGTCAGATAAAACCAAAAATGGATTATTGGTGCCACGTCAGAGTTCATAATCTTTTACGCGACCTTGTGGATAATGAATTATTTCCCGCCTTACAAGCCCTTTTCCCACAGAAGTAACATTACTCTATCGCTATTTCCATGGCAACTGTTCTTAGTTCCATCGGTTCAGACCTTCACAGCGAGAACTCGCCTTGTCACGTACACTCATCCTCATTTCCCTTCGTATTCCATTAGCAAGGAGGAAGTTTTACTCCGAGAGCTTCTTCCCAAAGTTTTATCTTTGTGGAACAGGTTTCCAAAGGATTTTCCCTAATCACTACGGTACTAAGTACTTCACGTTTAGGTTCAACCGTTATCTAACCTACATATCCTCAAAATCTACACTTCTTACTTGCATCCTCCAGTAACCCTCTACCTTGAGTGATTCTTGGGCCTTGTAAGCTTAATGATATAAAGTCATTTTTACGCATATATTGATTTTTTTTTGTCAATTTCTTTAATTCAATGCCGCTCTGTTACATCTTATGTCTGCCCGGCAAAAAAAGAAAATAGCCGACCTAGGGAAATGGAGCCTTAGTCCGCTTCACCCTTCAGTTGAATTGTATAGTAATGGTAATTGTAGTATGAACTGTTTGAGGATTTTATTGGTAGTAGAAAACTTAATAACCGCCATAAATAGACAAAATTTATTTTAAATACTGCTCATGAGAAAAGATAAAAGGCAAAATTAAAAATGAGCGAGATAATCGGTTTCAAACCTCGAACTAAATCAAGGTTAATAAAGGTATAATTATTAATAAAAATATGGACAATATGTAGGGAAAAAATACTCTTAAATGGAAATTAATTGGAGGCCCAAGACAAATTCCTTCTGTTTACATAATCAAGGTTTCAAGGAAGAAATATATATGGCCTCGAATATTTTCAAGTGGTAATTTGAGTGGGATTTACTGAGGACGGAAAACAAGCCCCACCTTAAAATTAACGGCACACTTATGGTTATTTATCAGGTGATCCACAATGGAAGACCCAGATGTGTTGGCCAGAATATCTGACGAAGAATGCTTCAAATTTCACATTTTTGTTGGTACACGCTGTTTTATTCTGACCTTCAGCCTTTGAGTCGTTCTTTCTATGTAGTGTGAACCACAACTATATTTAAATGAATAAATGAAAGAACTATTATGATGTGGAAGAAGAACGTCTTTCCTCATGGGTGGAAGGTGTAACAAAAGACAGAACTTATAAGGAAACATTTGGCATTCATTGATCGAGCAGCCAGTGTTACTATCAGATGAAATTTATAAAATCTTTTTTAATTAAAACAAAGTTTTAAAAATAGGTTTCTCATATCTAGTAATTCTTATCGTTTCCTTCAAGTACTGATAGAGGTTTCCTTCCTAACCTTTTGTTTGAAGTAGTGTGAAATGTCAACATCTTGATTAGGTCATTATTTTCTCTTCTCAAGCCCACTAGCTGTTATCACTCTTTACAGTATCGATGGAAGTTTCCTTCCTAAACTTTTGTTTGAAGTATTGTGGAATGTCAACATCTTGATTGTGTTATTATTTTCTCTTCTCAAGCCCAGTATCTGTTATCACTCTTTCCAGTATTAATGGAGGATTTCCTTCCTAACCTTTTGCTTAAAGTAGTGTGGAATATCAACATCTTGATTACATCATTATTTTCTCTTCTCAAGCCCAGTAGCTGTTATCACTCTTTCCAGTATTGATGGAAGTTTCCTTTCTAACCTTTTGTTTGAAGTAGTGTGGTATGCTGACATCCTGATCATTGAGTATTTTTATTCGCATCACATATGCAATCCATTTCAGTTGTTGCCGTTGTTGAAAGTCTTCAAGTGAAGTGATTTCTGTTATTTGCTACATTTCTTTGTTTGTGATTCTGTTTCGCCAGTCCTCCGGTTCTCGCTAAGACCTACAGGCTTCATTAGAATCAAGGGTTTTCTTTTCTTTTTTCTTTTTCTTTTCAATTGAGTTCAAATTTCATCCGTTATTGCAACAGGTGACATTAAATTCACAATTCCCACATGTTAAAAGTTTTTAAAACACACTTTTAAATGAAGTATATTCCTGGGTAAGACGATAAACTACATCTGGCAGCAAGGCCTCTGATCAGGAGGTTTTGAGGAGCATGGAACCACCTCTTAATTGCTGGTGTTCCCAAGCCCATCCTGACCCGGGGTGGTAGCACCTGTTAAGATCCCAGCTATCGTCAGAAAGTGAACCCTCAAACAAAAGCTAAACATAATGAAAGTACAAAAATAGATATTTATAGTATAAATACCAATAATACATATTTATAGTAAAATGACCAATAATATGTTTCATTATCTGTCTATATTTGTGAGGCATTATGTACACTACTTACATTATTTAGACTATTGTCCTCATCTTTGTTGCCGTATTTATTACAACGTTTCGGCCTTTCAGTATCTGTCTATATTTCTGAGATGAGGTATTATGTACACTATTTACATTATTCGGACTATTGTCCTCATCTTCATCGCCATATTTATTACAACGTTTCGGCCTTTCAGTATCTGTCTATATTTCTGAGATGAGGTATTATGTACACTATTTACATTATTCGGACTATTATCCTCATCTTTGTTGCCATATTTATTACAACGTTTCGGCCTTTCAGTATCTGTCTATATTTCTGAGATGAGGTAATATATACACTATTTACATTATTCGGACTATTATCCTCATCTTTGTTGCCATATTTATCACAACGTTTCGGCCATTGTACACTCCGGGCTTCTTCAGGTGGTTGGAATGTCCAACTGAGCCCTTTATTTCGCTCGCTGGGGTAGACTGTTCTAGTTCCACGTGCCATATCTAATGGATTGTCCTCAAGGACACATGTCACAGTGGATGAAGGCGTTAGTTAGATCCAGTGACAGGACCCAAAGAGGGTGAATTCAATACCCGGTTAAGACAGTGAAGAACTTGGAGAGGAGAATTAACAGGAGATAACTGATAACGGACATCCATTAGACATGGCACGTGGAACTAGAACAGTCTATGAAAATGTCATGATGCCATTTCTAACCTTAGGTCTCTGGGCAGGACCCAGAAAGAAATGTTTACACACCAGAAATCAAAGGAAATAATAATAATAATAATAATAATAATAATAATAATAATAATAATAATACAAGGACCTGGAGATCGAGATTAACAGGATGTGGGGAATGAAAACTGAGACTGTACCAATAGTAATCAGAGCTCTGGGCCTCGTGAAAAAAGGAGTGGACAATTTTACTAACAGTGTCTCATGTAACATCAACATACAAGTTTCCCAGAAAATCGCCCATATACTAAGAAAATTGCTTTCAATTAAATGACAATTCTACTGTAGGGCCTAAGGACCATAGTTTGGACCCGACTCTACAGGATACAAAGCAGAAAACATAACACACAAATATTATTATTATTAATAATAATAATAATAATATGCAGAAAATATGGCTTAAAGTGCATGGAGAAGAGGTACAAGCATTCAGCACCGTCAGAAGCTGTGAATGAGCAAGTAATGCGTATATTTGACAGGGGTAAAGAAATGTATTCCAGGGCATAACGACGTGTTAACTAAGAAACGAAGGGACAAGCGGAATTATATTTTATTCTAGTGGACATAAAGTGGGAGATCGATCTTCAGCTATTATTTAGTAAACAGGCCCACTTTAATAAGTATATGCTAATAAGTGGAAAATATATTAAAAGCATCACATGTAAAAATCGTTTGAAAAATAATGATTTAACAAAATCTACCACCATTTGTATGACATAAACAAACTGGTAATAATACACTATTCCACAGAATATACAGTTGTGTATCGCTTTTCGACTGTTATTGACTACTAAACGGATTCGACTAAATAACTACAAATTGATATAAAAAGTACTAAAAACATAGATGTCAGTCTACCATTTTAGTCTATAAACTGAAGATTTCATTCCATTCGTCCATAAACTGAAGATTGCTGGCAAAATTAGTCTGGTGTTTCGGCAATGTATTTCGAGGTTCTTTATAAAATCCAAAGAAGTATCTACAATGTTATTGGTCTTGATCTGGCATCTCAACTTCAGTTACATTCCCCATCGCCATAACGTAGCTTCTCTATACCTGTTTTAGAAATACTTTCATGGTAACACTTTCATCTGATGAACTTTCCTCTATGGTTTCTAGATTTTAAGAATTTAAGCGCACTAGTAGATTGGTGGCAAAGTCTCATCATTTTACAGTTGAGCTGGCTAGATGTAACCGTAAGTTCTATGCTAACAGTTTCTTCTCACTCTCTTCTCGTTTGCAGAAACAGCTTCTGGTTTCTTGCTCTCTAATCATTTTTGATATTTCAAAATTTAAATACAATGTCAATCGTTATCTGTTTTCTCAATTCCTGTTTTTTTTATTGTTCTCTCTCCTTCATAGTGGTTTCCTCTTTTTTTATTGTTTTCTCTCCTTAATAATGTTTTTTTCTCATATTCTCTATCCCCTTGCGTTGTAGTGATTCATAGACTTTCTTGAGGGGAAATGATAAAACAGGGACTCGACATGTCGTTATAAATGTTACCAACTACAAATTTCATGTTAAATAAGCTATGAAATTTTTACATATAAAATCAAACCACGCGTACTTAATATATTTAACCATCAGCATGTGAAAACCTTCTTGATAATAGTTGCGACAGGGCTTCGAAAATCTGACACTCAGAGGACAGATTGAAGGCAAGGACATAGGAGAAGAACAATGCGGAGGAAATTGTGGAGAGCCATGATCGTCAGATTGAAAGCAAGAAGGATATAGAAAAAGAACGAACTTCTGTAAATAGATGGTGGAACAAGTTTTAGTAGAAATAACAAAAAGACTAAATTTATTAAGAGCTACAATGCGCAGGAAATTGTGGAGAGCCATAATCGCCACCGTCCAAAAGGGATATTTACATAGAAAAAGAAGAATGGGTTTGTGTAAATAGCTAGCGGAATATCTTTTAGAAGATATAACAAAAAGGCAAAATTTGTTTTTTTATGAAATATAAAGAGTAAAAAATTGTGCCGAGCCAACATCTTGAATGCACACAGCACTTAAAAGAAAAAGAATCAATTTGCGCAAATGAATGGCAGAACAGGGTTTTAGGAGTGATAACAAAAAGACAATATTTATTAAAATCTACAAAAGACAGGAAATTGTAGAGAGCCACGATCGCCAACGTCCTGAAATGAGACGACACTCAGAAGAAAAAAGACTTAACAAAAGACGTCGCCATTTTTTGACATTATGGGCAAAGTGTTTATTAAATAATGATGTCAATTGTTTGCTAGTGAGAATGTCAGCTGATCTATTTTTGGTAAAATGCGACAAGTGGAAGGAACTTAAGCATTTGTTTTTAACTCTTTTCACTACTTGCATCAATTGCAAAGCACAAATTACTTCAATCATCAGTATCCGCATGGTCCCCAAGCAACTGTAATATTGACATGTCTACCAAAGAGCCATCATTGTTGTAATTCTTTTTCTACAAATATGTCTAATTAGCAAAAAAAAAAAATACATTATTCATTATAGTAACAAAATAACTTCATATGCGTAAGAAAAAAACATCCATTTGCTAAAAGCATGCATGTAGATGTGCAATGGGATGCAATGGATATCGAGTCGAGTTCGAATTCCAGTCGGGTTCGTTAAATTCACCTACGTACAAATACCCTTGCTAAAAGTATGCATCCATCTTCTACCCCCAGCTATTGGTTAAATAGCCGGACAGAACGGGTTCTATAGCCATGTTTGGCAACCAGTCTAACACAAAAAGAAATGGCAACCTACTGCGGAAATATATTCTACCTAGTCAGTCATGAATCAAAAGACACGTTTGTCTAAATAGTTGACGGAACAGAATTTAAGAAAGGTGACAAAAATTGAAAAATTATTAAGAGCTACAAAGAACAGGAAATTGTGGAGAGACATGATTGCTAGTGTCATGAAGGGACATGTCACATAGAAGAAGAATTAGGTATTACGTATATGGTTTTTAACTGACTGAATACCATGCATATTGTAATAAGCAACATTTTTTTTTATATAATTTCACCTCAAGCAAGGCAATAATGCCACTAAGGTGCATTGGGTTACTGAAAATGACAGAATATGAGAAAAAGGAAACATTATTAGAGAGAAAAGAATAAAAGAACAGGAATTAAGACGATAACGATTGACATTGGATTTACATTTTTTTTTTTTGTGTGTTTAAATTTCCGTATCTAGTATTCACCAATAAAATGCTGGTAACTGCTTGTAACAGTTAAAACAAGATATGAAATTCAGTCGAGAGGAAATATTCCATAATAACCATTCTTCATGGCCGAAAAGCTGAAACATGTATTCGTCTATTTTCACACGTTTTCATATTATATATATATATATATATATATATATATATATATATATATATATAAAAAACCTAATGAGCCAGGGAAACCTACCTAGGTTTCACCTAAAAGGATCTTTTTCTTTTTTTTCGTTAATTAAAGAACGTAACCCCTACCCACTGTTGGTTGAGTTTTTTTTTAGGGGGGGATTCTTGTTTTGTTTTTGTTTTTTTGTCACGTGGTCATGGTTATTTTTGGTTTAAGCTATATACTCTGTAGCATTGTCTTCCTTTTCGGCCAGCATTGCCCTGACGATCCTTTTAATTGAAACTTAGGTAGGTTTGCCTGGCTCATTAGATTTATCTTAGGTTTGCTCTACTTCGTGTATTGAGCACTTTATGTAGTTGCCTTTTACTCGTTTTGGAGGGTTTTTTTTTCTTTGAACTCTGAACTTGAATTCTGGACGATTGTTTTCGCTTCAATTTCATGTTCTTGGTTCTTTCTTTTTTATTCCTCATTTTTCCTTGAGTGCTGGTTTGTTCTATTACAAGTCGAAGCATCCATGGTTTTTCCAAGTATATGTACCACATATATATATATATATATATATATATATATATATATATATATATATATATAGTACAGGTAATCGATCCGTTGATATATAATCCGGGTGGATCCTAGTAATATTAATTATTAAAACTGATCCACAGAGAGTTCAATGTATTTATTATAACAAAGAAAAAAGTTCCCTCAGCATGGGTATAGTCTATTTCAAGCCGTTCTGTACGCGGCTATCATCAGCACCTATATGTATATATCATAAGCTAAATTAATATTGTTTGCTGATATTATAATTGTTCTTCTTGTTATTGCGATGTGGGTGCAAAAAATGTCTGTAATGAACGCGTTACTAAATTCACTGACGTCATTCTTCTCTTGACTCACAACTTTTGAATGTCCCCATTTTCAGGCTGTGTTCAGTTGTGGCTGTTTTTTAGCTCATTTATTTTACTTGTCACAATATATATATTAGCTGAAGTACCTACCTACATCAGGTAAAAATATAAGATGTACATCACTGGTAGTGATTATGATAACAGAACAAATCCTTACTACTATAAAGGTAAACTGGGAAAGATTTTTTCCATTTGTCATTTTATACCAATTTGTTTATCCACATAATTATTCTGGGAAATTTAACTATATATATATATATATATATATATATATATATATATATATATATATATATATATCGTTAAATCGTGACAGAAAAGGAACATTAAATTACATTTTATTTAGTTATTCATGCATCCATGATTTCCATATATATATATGTGTGTGTGTGTGTGTGTGTGTGTGCGTGTGTAGATAGATTGACAAAGACTGACATAGATAGATAGATAGATAGATAGGAACAGTCTTAGATAGATAGATAGATAGATAGATAGATAGATAGATAGATAGATATTCATAAAGACAGATATAAATAGGCTAAGATAGATATGAACAGAATGAGATAGATAGATAGATAGAGAGATAGATAGATAGATAGCCAGTCAGCAAAAATTCAATGAGTTCAGTAAATTGTCTGCCATTTGCCATATTTTAGTAATTTATTTCGCCTAACTGAAGGCAAATTTTTAAAAAAAAGTCTTTTCTTTTTTTTTTTTTTAAATTATCAAGAGGTGAATTAGATCAGCTAAGCGAATAGTTGTCCTCCTTTTTTATCCCCCGTCCTTTTATTTTACACACAATCTATTTAAATATACAAAGGACGACAAACTGTTTTCATAACAAAGAGACTAACATTTCCGGGAATATCAGCGGGGGTCTTCATGAACTCGTGATTTCTCTATTGTGAATGGTCGGCGTACCCAGCTAAAACTCATCAACCCAAATTTTGCACGCAAATCTGTGTAACGAAGATATTTGTAAAGTTGAGCTCAATCAGACACAAGACCCCTAATTTAGAGCTCACAGCTCGAATAAAACTCTCTAATAATTTGCTAGACTAGTTTGTTAATAATTGCCCGAAAACAATGTTTCAAAAGTAAGATAGCTGGTAATATTTGTTATTAGGGCATATCAACCTCAATAAGTTATTTAATGCCGGCAAGAATTTTAGGATAGGTTTGTATGAATAGAATATGTATTTGTTGCTGGTAAAGTTTTTTTCTTTTTTTTTTTTTTTTTTTTTTTGTTTTCAAAAATGAATTGCTGGTATTTTTTTACTATAAAACTCTATTCTTATATTTTCATAGTGTTTTTAACCAGTTTGAGAATTAAATATTTGCCCATAACTGGAATCCCGAACAGTTGCTACCACCCCGTCTGAGGCTGAACCTGGTAACAACAGCAATTAAGAGTTGGCTTCGCCATGCTCAAAACCTCCCGATTACAGGCCTTGGTGTCGGATGTAGTTTATCGTCCTGCCCAGGACGTTCAAAAGAAGCATTTAAAACTGAAAAAAGATTCGCCAAAATTTATCTTGCACATATTTCTGCTATTTATCCATGCATTGCATATTGCTATCACATCGTCTCTGCTACATCTGGTATGTATCTATGTAGAGATTCTTGATAAAATCCAAATAAGTATCTGCAATGTTATTAGTCTTGATCTAGCATCTCGGCTTCTGTCACTTTCTCACCACCGAAATGTATCTTCTCTGTGCCTTTTCTATAAAATACTTTCATGGTAATTGTTCTGGTGAACTTTTCTCTATGGTACCTAGACTTTATAAATTTAATAGCAGTACTAGATTGGCGGCAAGGTCTCATCATTTTACAATTGGAATTGCTAGATGTAACCGTAAGTTCTATGCTAACAGTTTCTTCTCTCACGCTCTTCGCTTGTGGAACACTCTTCCAACTTCTAGCTACCCAGTCAGCTTTGATCTTCAAAAATCTAAATACAATGTCAATCTTTATCTTCTGTCTTCTCTCTTTTTTTTTCTATTTCTTTTATTCTTTCACACTCAGTAGCCCCTTGTTTCTTAGTGGCTTTCTTGCCTTGATTCGGACTGAAATGGTTAAAAATGATTTTAATTGAAATATTCAATCATTTTCTTTTGAAATATAAGTCTCAAGACAGAATCGAAACAGGCCGAATCATTTTGGTCACGAAACCGGACATCAAGGTCTTTGAAAATAATAAATCCTCATCGATGTAACTGTTCCTAGTGACCATAATATCAAGGTCGGAAAAATAGACAAGCTTAACCCTAGAACACTAACCCTGGGTACCCATAGTACCCAGCGCAAATTTTCCTAATTTTAATTACAATTTTCAGTACCTGATTTTTTTACCTAAATAATGTTTTTCAGTTCCTATTAATGTTAACTCAAAGTACAAAGTTTGAAGTGTCTGCATGTAAAATATTTAAAATAAAGATTCATATTTTTTTTTTTTTTGATATTTTCAAAATCGGGTATGATAGACCCATGGTTAGCTGTGGTGTAACTTTAATTGATGATTGGTGTTTTAGGGTTAAAAAAAAAATACACCGACGTACGGATTAAGTTTACCAATAACGTAGGCCGTTCAGGTCCTTATTGTCCCACTTATTATTGAGGCGTTCGGGTTTATACCACCGAACATAAAGTCATATCTAGAAAAAATCGGAATATAATCTTGTATCCCATTGCTTCAAAAGTCTGCGTTGCTTGGTACTGCAGATATTCTCCATAATGTTTTATCAGTTTGAGGTCGTACGACAAAACGAAAAAACGTGCGGAATAATAATAATAATAATAAAAATAATAATAATACACACAGACAGAACAATCAAGCCTAATCGCCCTGACATCGAGATTAGAGACCGCAAAATGTGCCTCCTTATTGACATGGCAGTCCCTGCAGACTTCAATGTATTTTTGAAGATCTTCAAAAAAACTATCAAAATACAAGAACCTTCAGATCGAAATCTCAAAATGTGGCATTGAGAACATCACCAATTCCAGTTGTAGTTGGAGCACTCGGATTTACTGGAAAAGTTTCCAATAGACTCAATGAAGGAATACCAGGTATCCCATGCTTTAAAGAAATACAAAAAAAATTGGATTCATCAGTCCAGCCCACACCTTACGAAGGGCTTCATCTGTGTAAAATATGTGATTTTTTTTCTTAAAACTGCTTAGTGAAAAATGTTATGATTCCATTTCTGACCTTAGGTCTCTTGTTGGTACCCGGAAAGAAATTAGTATACACCAGAAACCAAAAGAAATAATAATAATAATAATAATAATAATAATAATAACATGCAGAAAGTATGGCTTCGAGTGCAGAGAGGAAAGATACAGGCATTCGGCACCGTCAGTAGCCGTGAATGAGCAAGTAATGCGCGTGTGAGATACGACCATATTGACTGACAAGCGCTTGGGAGCAATCGCCCTGATATCGAACAAGACCCGCCGTGAATGGATCCTGATAGGCGTTACAGTACCTTTGAGTAAAAACATCGTGATGACGTATCAGTTGAAAATACACAGGTAGCAAAGAACTGTCAGGGAAAATCAAAGAAATATACCAAACAACAACTCAAATTGTCCATATTGTTACATTCGGGACTATTTCCAGGAATCTTTCTGTCTCGTAGAATACCTTGGGGAGACCTGAAAGCATTGGGAGTGCGCAGGTAACAGCGCTGCTTGGGACCGTTCACATGCTGATAAAAGTGTTGTGTCTCTAAGCTGTGGGTAGGTGCCACGATATGATCATCACCTGGCCGGAGAGGGTATTAAATAATAATAATAATAATAATAATAATAATAATAATAATATGCCAAACATAACTCTCATAGCTTCTGCTTACAAATGACTCGAAGTTTACCTGGCCTTAATTCTCCTGAAAAATTATTTTAAGAGAAAGATTTTATAAATTCCACCCGAAAAATCTATAGTCATGAACGCGAGTAAAGGGAGATAATCATGTAGTTAAAGAGTTGTTCTTTTTGGTTTTTTTTTTTTTATCTCTGTTTGAATTTCTGGGACGAGTTATTATTATTATTTACATACGGAGTGTTGCCCTCATGTTTGTTGTTGTTATTGCAACGTTAGGTTTAACTTCTACAAGTTCTTTACAGAGAAATGTTCTTCGGAACACTAGCCTTGTTCAGGGGTCGGCAACCTTTTGCTAATTACGTGCCAACTTAGGGTTTAAAAATCATTCAGTGTGACAACAGCAAATGTATTTTTATACAAGTCAAGGTCAATATACCTGTTTTATATAGTAATATATTTATAGTAATATATATATTTTTATATAGTAATATATTTAATATGTAAACCACATTAATAGAAATAAACTATTTTAAAGAGGTTTTTTTTTTTTTTTTTTTTTTAAAGATTTTATTATTAATTGGAGTCCAAGGAGTGAGCAATTTTAAAAGAGCTTTGTAATAGTTATTGGTTCGGACTTCGTGATGATATTTGCGACTGCGTGCCATTGAAAATTGCTTGGCGTGCCACGTGTGACGTAGGTTGCCGACCACTGGAGTTTATTAAAGCATCGGTTCGTGAATTTGGTGACATATTAACTGTGAGTTCAATCCCGGTCGGTAGAAACAGGACGAACGGAAACTGAGCAGTACTAAAAATAAAAACTAGACCAGGGCAGTGGAACGGGAACAGTCTACCCCGGTCGAATAAAGAAAGGGTTCAGCTTGGAATACCTTATGAAGACCGGAGAGTCGAACGGAGTGACGCCAACAACGATGACGGGGACAATAGTCCGAATATAAAAAGTGTAAAATATATATATATATATATATATATATATATATATATATATATATATATATATATATATATATATATATGTATATATATATATATATATTATGAAGGATCAGGCAGGTAAGATATAGATAATTGAGACACCCCAACCGGTGACCGTCAGAGCGGAATGACTTTCTCGCCTTGAAAGTATCTCTAATTGTCAAAATCTGTTATCATATCGTGGAAATGAATCTAAATTTAATGTATATATCTAGTATATACTTATCAAACTTGGGCACCTCGAAGCGGTGTAAATGTTAGCAAGCATGTCTCGCTAAAACAATTATGATCCTCATTCGATCCTCACTGGGTGCCCCATACTTTCGGCCTTGTGCCAGATCTGAGCTACGCTTGGAAAATCACTATTGGCACCTAGAGGCGGTGTAATGGTTAGCAAGCTTGGCTTGCTAGGACAATTTAGACTGAGTAATGAGTTCGATCCTCACTGGGTGCCCCATACTTTCGGCCTTGTGCCACATCTAAGCTAGGCTTGGGAAATCACTATACTTATCAGACGTGTTTCGTACATTTGTAAACTAGCGTCACTTTGTTGACCTGATGTCTGCTCATTCAATAATGATAATAATTTATCACGAGATAAAGAGAAAACAATTGCATTGTTTGCTTTGTTTTTTGGTTTTTTTTTTTCTTTTCATTTTATTGTCAAACAAGATCCGGTTTCATAGAAATCAATTCAAAATGTTGAAAGATTAAGTACTTGAAAAAAAAAAAATCACGTATACTGAACCTTTCAGATTTCACACGATCCCTGACCGACCGATCAGCTCAGAAACTACAATTCTCCATCTTCCTTCCTCTAACGCTTCACACCACCCAACACAACGATATATTTAGGAGACACATTACGTGCACGGATTTTAGTATTTTCGCCTAGATTAGACACAAGCACGCTCCTACGGACACATAAGTATTTTTTGGCTATGTAAGCCTCAGGGTGGTAATGCAATATCAGTCTTTTTATTTTCTTGCATGCAATAAATTAAATTATGTTTTATTTTAATAATAAATTACACTTTATATTTCTTACGTTGATTTTAGAAATTTGGAAAAAAAACAACTAAAATAGATTCGACGTACAAAACGTTAGGAATCTGGTCGTGCTCGCTGATACTTTCGTATTCGACTAACTGTCGTCCGACATTGACTGGCTAACCGACTCCCTCGTTACTCTTACTACTCCTACTTATTATAGGTGGGAGAGTCTATTAACTATAGAATAGGTGTGTTCCACCATAACACTGAGATAGATAGATAGATAGATAGATAGATAGATAGATAGATAATGAACAAACATAGATAGATAGATAGATAGATAGATAGATAGAGATAGATAATGAACACGCTGAGATAGACATACAGATAATGAAGGTACTGATATACATATATACATTCATAGAAAGATAGATAATGCAAAGACCAACATAGATAGATAGATAGATAGATAGATAATGAAGAGATTGGGATAGATACTTATATAAATGAAGATACTAAGATAAATAGCGAGATAGATAGAGAGAGAGATAATGAATCTACTGATAGATAGATAGATAGATAGATAGATAGATAGATAGATAGATAGATAGAAAAAGCGTGTGTGTTTAGTCGCGTATCTTCTACTAATGCTAACGGTGGAGCTGTTCTATCAGTGTGCAACACAGGGTGAGAGTCGAACCCACTTGAGGCAAAAGTGTGGACCACACGCGTACCTCTAACTATTTGGCTTCCTTCCTGAATAGGGATTTTGAAAAAATTGAAACACTTCAATGCAAATATTGTGTCTATTCTCATTGTATTCAATAGAATTTTGCACAATATGAAATGAAATCAAATAAATCGCCACATGTCATGAAATTTATGTGACAAAAGGGAAAGAAAAAAAAAGTCCTTTGTTTTCCTTTGTTTTCGCTTACATCAGATGAGGTATTAAACAATTTGTTTTTGTTCACCAGATTTATTCTTCCAAAAATAAAAGACAATTACATTTCATTCAATTATCTATTCATCTTTATTTCCAAAGACCTGTCAAGTCTGAACCTCTCGAGTAAAATTCCTCAAATTTTGATTTTTTTCGTCGACAATTAATTTTATGACAATTAAAGATACTTTCAAAGCGAGAAAGTCACTCCGCTCTGACGGGCACCGGTTGGTGTGTTCCAATTATCTATATCTTAATCATGTATCTGGTTTTTATTAAAGTAAATTTTCCCATCAGAGCTTTCGAAGTGATCGAGAAAAAAAAAGTCCTGAGGGTAATTTTGACTGAACTTTTACGGATAAATTGCAGTTGCCGGACGTATAAATATGTATTTAGTATTTCATTGCGTTTTTACTTTCCTTCTTTTTATGTACTGTGCCCTCCCCCCAGTACGTAGGTGAACATGGCCCTCTACATCTTCCTGTTCCTTGTAGTTCTTAGTAAGTTTTGTCTTTTTGTTATTTCTTCTAAACCCTGTTCTATCATCTATTTCCTCAAGCCCATCAACTGTTACGCACTGCTTTCCTGTGCCCCTCTTTCCCGCAATCTCTCCCGTGAGTATCAGGTTTTCAAAGCCCTTATCACTCATTAAGTGCCCAAAAAATTTCAACTACCTCTTTCCGGTGTTAAATATGTTTCCTTTTTGTTTCCATTCACTCCAAATCCTCGTTGTTGTTCACATGTTCGGGCCATGGTTATCCTCAGCATCCTTCTGTAGAACCGTATTTCTGTTGCTTCAGGTCTCTTCTTCATCTTTGAGGAGATTGTCCAGCATTTGCGGTCATACAAGAGGTCATATATCACGTAACAGTTCAGTACTCTTTTCTTTGTTTCTAACGAAATTTGTCTGTCTTTTAATAACCTGCTTAGCTTTTGGAAAGCATCTTTCGTCAACCTAATAGTCTTCGGATCTCAGTGTCACACAACCAGTCTTCTGTTAGAACGCTTCCCAGAAATTTAGATTTCTCTACTTGCTTGATTTTAGAATCCCCGATTTATAATTTACATTTGGGACTCATCCTTTTTGCTAACAACCATGCATTCTGTCTTCTTGTAGTTTATACTTAGTCCTTTCTTCTCACTTTCCTTCTCTACCTTCTGTAGGCGATTTTGTAGTTTCCTTTCCGTGTCTTCTATCAACACTGGGTCATCTGCATATCTTATATTTTAAGATTATAGTCGCCAATAATGAATTCTAGTAAGAGGTCGAATTCACTCAGAATTGCCTCGCTGTATGAGTTGATTTAATCCGGTGAGAAGACATATCCTTGGCTGACACCCTTTTTCATTTTTGTATATTTACTAAACTCATTTTCTATCCCAAATATAGATAGATAGATAGATAGATAGATAGATAGATAGATAGATAGATATGAACGGACTGAGATATGACTTGGATTCGTACAAATCTCTATCTATAAAAGGCAGGTTGTGTGTGTGTGTGTGTGTGTGTGTGTGTGTGTGTGTGTGTGTGTGTGTGTGTGTGTGTGTGTGTGTGTGTAACGAATGCACGGTCGCAATTTTCGACGGATTTGAGCCAAAATTTACATGCACATGCTCCAAGTTAATGGAAAGGCCAAGACCGACTTTGCATTTCCCAACTCACATCGATAGTGGAAATAATTTATTTTTTATGCTTCTACGGCAGTTTTCATGTAGTTTGCGGCCATTTTCTACTGGCCAGCGTGAGAGCCTATAGCTGGCTGCCACGAATAGGCAGGAAGATTCTATTGGCCGGCGTGAGAACTAATCGCTGACTGACACGAATGTTAACTAGCATGCAAAAAAATCGATAGCTGCATTCGTCACAAGTGGGAAAAATTCAAATCTGCATGGCACTTTACTCCAATTGGCTCATTCGCTTGCTTAAACTCAACGTTGATTCTGATTCCGCAGAACTGGGTTGGGTGTTTCGATCTTTTTTCGTAACAGATTTAATGTTTAGTATAGAGCTTTGAAAAAATTCGCTGTGTGATATAGGCAAGAAGTAAGGCATGTAGCAATATCAGCACGGCAAAGGCACTCCTTTAAAGGCAAGGAAGGGCAAAAATATTTTAAGTGAAGTGATAGCGATTGCTTTATGAGTCGTACGATTTTTGAATCAAGCACGGGCAACGCCTGGCCATACTGCTAGTAGCATATATACTACAGAATTCAGTAAAACAATGTCGACTCCAAGCGATATTATATTTTCTGACTGTCTTTTCTTTATTCAATGGAATAATGGAATGAAGATATAACAGCTGCCAGTATAGATTCTTGGTTATTCTAATGTCTTTCCCGAATATCTCAAGATTGCTGAGCAGCTCTAACAGATTTCTGTGGCGTAATTTATAGAACGCCTTTGCGTAATCTTTAAAACACAGATACACGTTCGTCTGCATTTGTATTGCTTTTTCTGAGTATAATGAATTCCGTGACCATCACACCAAATAGATATTATCTTTTCTTCCATGAAGTTCAGCTTTTGGAGTTGGGTGTAGAGATTCATCCTCATCAATCCACTGACTTTTGCACTGACCACTGTCTTATGTAACTCGTTTTTCATCATCTGTTATGATATATTAAAGGAAGGATAGGTAATGATTCATTCGTCGCAATGACGGATTAATCATTCCTTATTGTTCCTTACAAAGTGTAATAGTTGTTTCCTCCAAACGGAAATTATTTATGACTGAACCTAATAGTTCTATTTTAAATGAATTCAAAATGGAAGTCTCTGAGGATTTGAGGTTTTTGTTTTGTTTTTATCCCGTGACCTCATGTGTACTGCAGCCACAGTTGAAGTGTTGTTTCTTGGGCAAGATAGTTTAACGGAGACCAACCCTCTCCAGGCCGATTTTGAATTCAGAGATTTTCCTCCTCCGAGACCGGTTGCCGGGCAATGTTATAGAACCCAGTCTGTCCTGATATTTCCCCATAGATGGGAAGAGAAGAAGAGGATACATACCTTTCACTAGGGTATTAGCATGTAAGTGAATGTAATGGATCCGAGTCACTATCCATTACTCCACCGTGCCTCTCCATCTGAGTTACATAATAATAATAATAATAATAATAATAATAATAATAATAATAATAATAAAATGAATGAAGAAGTCCTGCGGAGACTAGTTGATATAGAGTGAAATATATGTCATTTGCGCAGGCGCACATCCAAATCACATACATTAGCACTAAAAACTTCCATGTTTTTTTCGTCTGTGTTAAGACTTACTGAATCAAAAGAAAAAAATAAAATCGTTTATCGGATAACGTTTTCTATGTTCTATACAAATAGTAGGTTTTAAACTGGCGTCCCACTTTGTATATTTAAATAGATAGATAGACGAAGATAGATTGATAGATAGCGACAGAGAAAGAGAGACCGAGATAGATAGATAGATAGATAGATAGATAGATAGAAAAAGACCGATATCGATATATATATATATATATATATATATATATATATATATATATATATGTGTGTGTGTGTGTGTATATATATATATATATATATATATATATATATATATATATATATATATATATATATATATATATATATATATATATACATGCCAAATTATTATCGAGATAACTTTTTTTCTAATATTTCAAAAACTGTCCAATCAATTCACACAAATATTTACACAATGTTGGCAACACTGACTTACGCACTGAAATTTTCGTACTGATCTGCGCAGTGTAAACAAATAAAGAGAGAGAAAGTGAGAGAGAGAGAGAGAGAGGGAGAGGGAGAGACCTAGATAGTTAAATATATAGATAGATAGAAAGGGAGAAAGAGAGAGACCAAAAAATAGATAGATAGATAGATAGATAGATAGATAGATAGATAGATAGATAGATAAAAATAAAAAACAGTGTAAACAATGATATCATTATTATTAGTTAATACCACGCCTTATGCGTAATCATCAGACCATTCTGTGAGGGAGAGGCTGTGTTATGTAGCGGTGTGGGAGTCTGGGTTTTTTCTAATTTTGTTTTTTGTTCATGGCTAATGTTGTGAAATATTAATAACCTTGAGTTTATCATTTTATTTCATTTTTATTGTGTTTATTATTGTATTTTTTACTCTCTCCATTTTTATCACTAAGCATAAACCCCCGCCACACCCACATGCACAGTCACACAGGGTTTATACAGGGTGTCCATAAAGTTTGTGTGCAGTTCAAAAAACTTTATTTGTATTTGCGATAGAAATAATTTTTAAAAAGGATTGGAAAGAAGAAAATCTATATTCTTTAAGGTTTATTGAAATTTTATTTAAGTCTCCACATGTCCTCTATCATTAGCAATACAAAGGGTAATACGATTTTGCAGTTCACGGAAAACATTTGCCAACTGATTTACAGTAATGCCTGAAATCACATTAGTTATTTTAGCTATAATTCGCCCTTGCATGGAGTATTGCTGCCATATATGGTCTGGAGCCCCTTCTGTTTGCCTCGGGGTTCTTGATAAACTTCAGAGGCGGATATGCAATATAATTGGCCGTGCTCTGGCATCTCGCCTACAGTCACTTTCTCACCAACGCGCCGTCGCCTCTCTCTGTCTGTTTTACAAATACTTCCATGGCAATTGCTCCGAGGAGCTGCATTCGCTGGTTCCCAGACTTCATGAGTTCAAACGCCCTACGAGGCTGGCATCCCGCTCTCACCCTTCCACTGTTGAAACTCCTAAATGTAGCCGTCTCTTCTACTCCAATAGCTTCATGTCTCGCACCTCTCGCCTATGGAACTCCCTTCCCTATTCCAGTTTCCCTAAGAGCTATAATATCCAGCTATTCAAATGTAATGTTAATCGACATCTCCAGTTGCCTTGATCTATCCACTACCCTTCTCCTCATCCTTTCTTCTATCACTCCTATCTGTTCTTCTGTAACCCATTGCGTCGTCGTGGCTTCTCGCCTTGCTTAGGGTGAAACGCTTAAAAAAAAAAAACTTAAACCTGGAACATTAAACTTTATAATATATTTTACAGATTATTTCTATCCCAAATACAAATAAAGTTATAAATTTTTTAAAGTGCACACGAACTTTATAGACACCCTGTATATATATATATATATATATATATATATATATATATATATATATATATATATATATATACATGGTGTCCATAAAGTTCGTGCGCACTTTAAAAAATTTATAATTTTTATTTGTATTTGCAATAGAAATAATTTGAAAAAAAAGAATTAGAAAGAAGTAAATCTATATTTTTTAAGGTTTTATTGAAATTTTATTTAAGTTTCCACATGTCCTCCATCATTAGCAATATAAAGGGTAATACGATTTTGCAGTTCACGGAAAACATTTGTCAACTGATTTACAGTAATCCCTGAAATCACATTAGTTATTTTAGCTAAACTTAAAACTAGGTATATTAAACTTGATAAATTTTTTTACAGATTATTTCTATCACAAATACAAATAAAGTTATAATTTTTTAAAATGCACACGATCCTGTTTGTGTGTATGCGTGTGTTTACGTTAATCTTTTAAGACTTAGTGAATATTATTAATCCTTCTTTATTTCTTATATCTTCGAACGTTATGTTTGGTAGTTAGACACGTTTGAGTATACATACCTGTTGTGCCTTCTTTAGAAAAGATAATAACTACCGGCCTAGAGATGAAGATTCTTATTTTTTTTAAAAAAAGGGCCTCACAACTGAAATCCTATCTGAATCTTATTTTTAATCTGAGTAATGACCTTAAATTGGGTGTACGTTAGCATGACGCCGTAGAAACCCATTACTTCAAAGTAAAACTCAATTACAGGAATATCTACACTAGATGTGTACCCACTAAATATGAGGTTAATAGTGATAAGTAATATATATATATATATATATATTGTTTAAAATTTACATATTGTTTGAAAATATATATATATTATTTAATTATATATATACTAGCAGTAGATCCCGTCGTTGTCCGGCGATGTAACAGTAAGAGATAGATCAAGTATCGACCATCATAAAGACTGAAAAATAAAATTGACAAAGATTTTTGTTTAAGGTTGACGGACACGCATGTCTTAATTAGTTTATTTTTGTTTCCTTTTGTTTTTTGTTTTTTTTACGAATTGGTCAAACCCAAACTCAAACAAAAACATTGTTTTCAATCGTTATGAGTCTACCGATTGAATAGAATTTTATTATAAACAATTGTCTTGTAAATGGAATTTTTAAAGCATTCTGAATGAAAAAATAAAGAAAAAAGTGTGCAAGACAATAAGAAACACTACCTGCCAAAAAAAAAGTGAAGTTTTGTTGAAATCAGTTGAAAAATGTAGGAAATCCGATCCCATATATAAATGGACACACACACAAACAACCTGGGTTTTATAAGTATATAACTCGTTGTCCCCCTTTCATTCTCGCGATGCCTCTTAATCGTGTTTTCAAATTGATTTCGTGCAAAAACAATTGTGTTTTTCCGATTTTTGGCGCTGTCAGAACCACCGCAAGTTAATTTTACGTAGTCCTGTGAAATTTTGTTGAAATCGGTTGAAAAATGTAGGAAATCCGATCAAATATATAAACGTACACACACACGCACACACACACACACACACGCGCACACACACACACACACACACATACACATACACACAACCTGGGTTTTATAATAAGTATGATTGTTTAAGATTTGCTACTTCTTGAGGTAGAGGTTTCAATTTTATTTAATAATTTGTTATATATATATATATATATATATATATATATATATATATATATATATATATATATATATATATATATATTGTTTAAAATATACATATTGTTTGAAAATATATATATTATTTAAATATATATATATTGTTTAAGATTTTCTACTTCTTGAGGTAGAGCGTTCAATTTTATTTAATAATTTGTTATATATATATATATATATATAGTTTTTAAGGTGTGCTATATGGGATAAAGTGCTGAATAATAGAGATAGAGCGTATGGAAATATAAAAGTGAACATTGAAGTCAAAACTCGGAGGCGACAGGCTGTTTCATGCTGGGTGCAATCGTCAGGCCATTGCGTCTAGCATGAAAGAGACTGTCGCCTATATATATATATATATAATATAATATAATATAAATGACTCAAACACTAATATTCTATGGTTATAATTTATTACATTGGAATCGTAATCACGCTCCAATTCATCAGATGTGATATATATATATATATATATATATATATATATATATATATATATTGACCTCCCCACAACCAAGGTGGGAGTGCCACTAGCACGGAAGGGGTTACAGAGAATGGGGAGCAAGATTAAAGAGGCGTGAAAGAGGAAAGGATGAAGAGAAGGACGGAGAATAGATCAAGGCATCTGGAGATGTCGATTGACATTGCATTTGAATAGTTGGAGATTAGAGCTATCAGGGTGGCAAATAAGACGAAGGCAGTTCCACAGACGGGAAGTGCCAAACATGAAGCCATTGGAGTAGAAGAGACGGCTAACCGTTTCGACATTGAAAAGGTGGGACGAGTGACACGTTTAAATTCATACAGTTTGGGAACTAGCGAAAGTAGCTCGTCGTAGTTACCGTGAAAGTCGAAAAGATAGAGGGAGGCGACGGCACGACTGTGAGAGAGCGACAGTAAACGAGATGCCAGATCAGGGCCAACCACATTGCATATCCGTCTCTGGATTTTGTCGCGGACCTTAAGACGAACAGCGGAGGTCTAGACCATATATGACAGCAATATTCCATGCAAGAGAGAATGGTTGATTTAGAGACTTGAAGGATGGAATCGTGCGAAAAAAAACTTTCTGGCGCGACACAGATAGCCAAATTTCCTTGTGGTAGATGAAGCTATTGATTCAATGTATTTGTTCCATCTCAGGTCAGCGAACAGCGTGAGACCAAGCAGTCGCAAAGAGGTGTTCTAGTGGAGTTGAGCATCAGGCATTCTAATGGGTGGCAGGGAGTGTTCTTTGTGGTGAGTAATAGAGCGCACTTTTGTTTTAGAAGCATTAAAGTTAACCAGCCATTTCCTGCCCCAGCCAACAATCGATTGGACGTCCTTTTCGAGACCAACGGCCAGGTTGTTTTTGTCAGCGATACCAGATTTGCTATTGAGGCAGGAGTAAATAGTAGTGTCGTCTGCATAGATGCCAACTTGAGAACAGATGACATCAGGAAGATCGTTAATGAAGATGAGGAACAGAGTAGGACCCAGGATAGAGCATTGGGGAATACCTGCGTTCGTGAGAAAGGAACAACAGGCACCCAGATGTTATACAACTGTTGATCAGAGCGGCCGCTCAAGACGCTACGCAAGAGTTAGGGCTCCTAACTACCAGTCGGAAACAGCAACCAGAAAACTGTCAACCTGTACCCTCAAGATGAAGAGACGTTGCCACAGACTGCACACATCACTAGAGAATCACGACAGTACTGCTACGGAGGCCAGATATATATATATATATATATATATATATATATATATATATATATGCGCGGTACTTCTTGAAAAGCGATCAATACCAGTGATAGAGCTAACATATTTAGTTGAATTGATGTGAGTTTGTGACCCTGGGTTTCACGCTCTTGCAATCGTCAGACAATCGCAAGGGCGTGAAATCCAAGGTCACAAACTCACATCAATCAATTATATATATATATATATATATATATATATAAACAGACAAGAAAAAGAATACATTTAGCCGACGCGTTTCGTCCTCTGAGGGACAATGCATGATTTATTTTGCTGCACGTGTTTACATACAAAATCGAAGGTATCACTGGTCTATCAAGGTTTTCTTAAATATTACTCGCTTACATTATTTACATTATTCGGACTATTGTCCTCATCTTTGTCGCCATATTTATCACAACGTTTCGGCCGTTGTACGCTCCGTCCCTATTCAGGTGGTTGGGATTTCGAACTGAACCCTTTATTTCGCTCACTGGGGTAGACTGTTCTAGTTTCACGTGTCATGTTTGATGGATGTCAGTTATCAGTTATCTCCTGCTAATTTCCCTCTGAAATAAAGGGTTCAGATTGAAATTCCAACCACCTGAAGAAGGCAGGAGCGTACAACGGCCGAAACGTTGTAATAAATATGGCGACAAAGATGAGGACAATAGTCCAAATAATGTAAATAATGTACATAATACCTCATCTCAGAAATATAGACAGATTACTCGCTTACTTTTGTCTTACCAGACTTAGAATTATAACATTTTGTGTCCACCACGTGTTTTGACTGACCTTTCAACCACTTGATGAACATTCTCAAATTTAAAAGCTTTGATAAACCAATGACATCCTCGTTTTTGCATATAAAGACGCGCATTAAAATAAATCCAACATTGCCTTGATAAAATCCCTCAGAGGATGAAACACGTCGACTAAGAATAAATTTTCCTCTTTTCTCTTTTTATTCATTTTCTTCCTTTACATATACATGCTATCTGAAAACAATTTTTATACATATGTATGTGTGTGTGTGTGTGCACGAAAAAATTGAGAAGTAGCAGCAGTGAAGCCAATAGCCCTGAAGAGTGAAGGCATTACTACAATGTGCTAACGAAACTTCGAAATCGGTATGACTGAACCAGCACCACTCAATTAAGTGGCAAATTTCTCCATATTAGTTCTATTAGCACTCTGTCCTGACCTTTTGATACTGAGCACTTTATGACAAAAACATGCCTGCCTAAAATACTTTTCCACTGGAAAACTACGGAAATTTTGACAACTAAAACACTTACAATTTAATACTATACACACACACACACTTTTATTCCTACGTCTTTATTCTCTTTTCTCTCTCTCTCTCTCTCTCTTCCTGTATCTCTTTGGATCTCTCTCTCTCTCTCTCTCTCTCTCTCTCTCGATATATATATATATATATATATATATATATATATATATATATATATATATATATATATGTGTGTGTGTGTGTGTGTGTGTGTGAGTAAAGATGAACGACGCGTTTATCAAGCCAAATTTCCTTTGTCTTTCTTCATATTGTCCTTTTACAGGAGTTCGATCTTCAATGGGTGCAACATAATTCCGGCTTTGTGCCGCATATAAGCTACGCTTAGAAAATCACCATATTGTCCTTTTACAGACATACTCTCTCTCTATCTCTCTCTCTCTCTATATATATATATATATATATATATATATATATAGTAAAGAAATATTATCCACAAATTGTAACAAAAAGTTAATATATTGTATTTGAACTGTCACAAATCAAAGGAGGAGGAGGAGGTGGTGTGATTTCTATGTGCGTGACAGGTAGCGTAAAAATATTATCGGTGTTAATATGTTTACAAACATGACATCGGGATTGCACGTTGCCTTGATAAATAGGTGATTTCTGTATTTTAGATGATGAAAGGAGTGGGAACTTCTACGTCACAGACTAGAAGACAAAACAACAATTGTTGTTCTGTATAAAATTATCCAACCGGTTTTAGCACTTTTAATATATGAATCAATGTTTTACGATTCCGTCTATTTAGTGGGCTCCATTATGTGGTCTTATGTGTGTGTGCGTGTGTTTTGTATATTCCATCATTTGGTGAATTAATTCTATCCAAATTTACATTATGAAAGTCCCTTGGATAATATTAATTGCTTTCTCCTTTATTTTGCGCGCCCGGAAATCTGTGCCATATTGATTTGTGTTACGACTTAGAAAATTTTCTCCATAAAATTAATTTTTAACAAAACTAAATAAAATTTAATGACATAATAAATATAATACTCATTTCAATGCATCAAATTTATAAGATCAATTTATTTTCTATTAATTTCTAGATACACGAATATATGCCAAAAGTTCGGGACCACCTTTTGCATTTCAAAGAATGGCCTAAAATCTGAAGGTTGCATAATTGTTTTTAAAACTAATGTATTTATTCACTGCGCGCCTGAACGATTTTTCTCATTAAAGGGTTTTATCATATATTATTATTATTATTATTATTATTATTATTATTATTATTTCCTTTGATTTTTGGTGTATACTTATTTCTTTCCGGGTCCGAACCAGAGACCTAAGATTTTCCACTGTGCATTTTTTGTTAAAAAAAAATAAAAGATCACACACATTTACATAGATAAAGCCCTTCGTAAGGTGTGGGCTGTATTATTATTATTATCGTTTGTCATTAGGAAGAAAATGAGTAACTACCGACACCGAGGTTCGAACGTGACACTCTGGACTTATGAATATATGTTTACAGCCAGGTGAATAAATAGCGGTGTCAGGCTACTGACTGAGATGATTATTGAGTGATTATTGAGTGGAACTATCCAGTCGAATTAGTGTGAATTATTGGGCGTCGATGATATGTTTTTTTTTTGTTTGTTTTTTTTATTTAGGATTTACCGGATGTAAAGCCGAGCCGCGCTACTAACAATGTATTCACTGAAATGGTTAATTATCTTTGGTTGACTTTTACTTGTTTGTTCTTGTTAAGTATTTATTTGCGGTTGTAATTAAATCGTGTTTTATCTTAACATTGAAGTCTTGAGTTATACTTAATTATTAACGACAACCGTACGTCACAAAAATTATTATTATTATTATTATTATTATTATTAAATGTGATAAAATATGATGCAATAATAACGAAATTCACCCATAACTGCATAAAGTTTCATTAAAATCGTAGCTTCTTTGTTTAATCTACTTTGTGGCTAATGGTAATCCTAGAGCAGACGGATTTAACATTTTAAGTAATCCCCTCTTTAAAAGATTGGACGCTATGTACTAAAATGTTAAATAGTTTTAACATCCTTGCTTAGTATGAGTTAGTTAAACCAAAGAAGACATGGAACGTACTAATTATTAAATCCAGAGGATAGCATCAAATTTTTGGTCTATAGTATAAGTTAGTATCTGTTTATATTTCTGAGATGAGGTATTATGTACATTATTTACATTATTCGGACTATTGTCCTCATCTTTGTCGCCATATTTATTACAACGTTTCGGCCGTTCTAGACTGTTCTAGTTCCACGTGCCAAGTTAGTCTACCTCAGTGAGAGAAATAAAGGGTTCAGTTCGACATTCCAACCACCTGAAGAAGGCCGGAGCGTACAACGGCCGAAACGTAATAAATATGGCGACAAAGATGAGGACAATAGTCCGAGTAATGTAAATAATGAGTATAAGTTAGTATATTTCAATATAAACGTGTTGATGGTCACTTCTATGTGACGAGGCATGCAGGCTCTAATAATATTCTTCTGAAATCCCAGTACGTCGTTGATAACGTCCACAAGAGCCTTTGCATTTGTTCGATATTTGACCCCGACATTATTCTTCATGTCATCCAACAAATGTTCCAAGGGATTGACGTCAATTGCCAATGCCATTACAATCTTATTATTGGCTTCTTTGCTTTGTGACACACGGCACACACATGCATAAATCGTATACAACCAGACTTATTCAGAAATTATTTTTTTTTAAATGTCTCTTTTTACGAAATCTTTGTACAAATATTTTTTTCTACATTCTTTTTTTGTTTCTGTCCGAATTTCTGGGATCGAAAATTATCATTTATTTATCCTTATTTACACTATTTACTAGCAGACTATTGATCTCATCTTTGTTGTTATTATCACAACGTTTCGATCATTGTGACTTCCGACCTTCATCAAGTGTATATCGATCCGACTAACCTACAAGGAATTCCGAAGTGAATTTAATCTATTCTCGTTCCGTTGCCCATGTCTAGGTATATTTCGTCTAGTTCTTATTTTTTAGTACTAGACGAGATATCTGGTTCAGTTCAGGAATTATTCTTTATACTGCGTAATGTTTATATATATATATATATATATATATATATATATATATATATATATATATATATATATATATATTGGATAAGTCCTCAAAGAATTTAAATATATTATTTTATTTTAATTAAACATGACACCCAGTTACAGAAAATCTAACACCCGTCTTTACTCTTACTCTCACTCTCTGTAACCCCTCTCTCTTTACTCTTACTCTCACTCTCTGTAACCCCCTCTCTTTAATCTTACTCTCCTCTCTGTAACCCCTCTCTCTTTAATCTTACTCTCCTCTCTGTAACCCCTCTCTCTTTACTCTTACTCTCACTCTCTGTAACCCCTCTCTTTACTCTTACTCTCTGTACCCCCTCTCTCTTTACTCTTACTCTCACTCTCTGTAACCCTCTCTCTTTACTCTTACTCTCACTCTCTGTAACCCCTCTCTCTTTAATCTTACTCTCACTCTCTGTAACCCCTCTCTCTTTAATCTTACTCTCACTCTCTGTAACCCCTCTCTCTTTACTCTTACTCTCACTCTCTGTAACCCTCTCTCTTTACTCTTACTCTCACTCTCTGTAACCCCTCTCTCTTTACTCTTACTCTCACTCTCTGTAACCCCTCTCTCTTTACTCTTACTCTCACTCTCTGTAACCCCTTGTCTACTAGTTGCGCTCTCGCCTTGCTTGGGGTGAAATGCTTAAAAAGAAATTTAACTTTTAAATGTTTAAAAATTCTGTATTATTTTTTAGCGGTCAAATAATATTGTTATTAAATTAGAATTGTATTTACTAATCATAAATAGAAAAGCTCACTACAAAAATGTTTAAAAGCATTTTTGTGTGTGTATGCGTCTATATAAACGTGTCGAATTTTGTAAATACGGGCGACCATACACGACATTATCAAGAAATATGAGGGATACCTATAATAAATTTAAAATTTATTACTAATATTTTAACATTTTTTTTCAACAAGTAGCTAAGTAAGGCAATAAAGTAAAAGTACCTAAAATACAATAAAATATTAAATTGCTTAGAATATTTTCTTAGTTTTTTTATGATTACTGGCCAAGTAAAAAATTATATAAAAAAATCGTCAACGTTGTATTCGTCAAACAATTTTTCAGCTATGTCCGCTTTAATGAATTTTCCCAAACATTAAGCTGTCAATAAATCAATCAGTACATCAGAAAAAACATCCCCTCCCTGCTAAAAAATCTTTTTATGCGATATTTTAAACTAAAAGTAAGTAATATTTATTTCAGTTCAGATTAATTAAATTTTAAATCTGCTAATCTTCTTCGAATGAAGTTCCAGAAAAGTATATTTTATTTTTGAAAGAGTTAAAAAAAAGCATTATTAGCTATTTTAGTCAAATGTTATTTCTCTTTGTTTTTAAACGGAATTTATTACAGTATCAATCAATATCTCAAATTATTCATATCGCATTTTAAGAGTTTTCTTTTTGTAAATAGACTAAGTCATTTTAATCACTCGATCGTAAATATTTTATTAAGTGTAGTTTAGAAAAAATAAGAGTAAAAAGGAATGGTAAAAAAGAGAAAGACCAAACAAATCTCTATCTATAAAAGGCAGGATGTGTGTGTGTGTGTGCGTGTGTGTGTGTGTGTGTGTGTGTGTGTGTGTGTGTGTGTGTGTGTGTGTGTGTGTGTGTGTGTGTGTGTGTGTGTGTGTAACGAATGCACCGCCGCAATCTTCGACGGATTTGCAGCAAAATTTATATGCACAAGTTAGTGCGAAGGCCAAGACTGACTTTGCATTTCCCAACTCCCATCGATAGTGGAAATAATCGATCTTTTTCATGCTTCTAGAGCAGTTTTCATGTAGTTTGCGGCCATTTTCTACTGGCCAGAGTGAGAGCCTATAGCTGGCTGCCACGAATAGGCAGGAAAATTCTATTGGCCAGCGTGAGAGCCAACAGCTGACTGACACGAATGTTAACTAGCATGCAAAAAAAATCGATAGCTGCATTCGTCACAAGTGGGAAAAATTTAAATCTGCATGGCATTTTACTCCAATTGGCTCATTCGATTGCTTAAACTCAATGTTGATTCTGATTCTGCAGAACTGGGTTGGGTGTGAAAAAGTATTTGTTTCTAACATTCTTTTTTCATTCGGTTTTTCCAGTTACGAGTCCTTTTTTTAAAGCTGATCGTTTTGTGTTCATTTTGTTTAGTTCTTTTTTCGTAACAGATTTAATGTTTAGCATAGAGCTTCGAAAAAAATTCGCAGTATGAGATAGGCAAGAAGTAAGACTTGTAGCAACATCAGCCCGGCAAAGGGCACTCCTTTAAAGGCAAGGAAGGGCAAAAATATTTTAATTCAAGTGATAGCGATTGCTGTATGAGTCGTACGATTTTTGAATCATGCACGGGCAACGCCGGGCCATGCTGCTAGTAAGATATAATAGAGAAGTTAAAAGGGGAGGAAGAGAAAGAAAAGTAAGTCGTAAGACAAGCCAATATAATAAGTCATTTTTTTTTGTTTTTGTTTTTTTGCATATATATATATATATTGGTTTGTTTTCTTCCAAAAAACACCCTGTCTTGACCGCATGTAGGAAGATCAGTACAACCAAGCATACAACCAAGCATAACATTGAATAGCCCAAGTGAAGTCTTGATTAGTTGCCGTTTACTGGGCAAACTTATATAATGCACGCCCTAAAGCTAGTAGTAAATTTTATTCTGGGTGCGGGCCGAATACTGATCATATTCGGTCGGGTCGCCCATTGAAGAAGTCTGTTGTTTATTTAGACCCGAAACTTCTAGTGACATGGGAGTAACAACACTGACGACGAACCTAGATTCGGCACTTAAAGGTGTATTTTTAATAATTATTGACAAACCTGTCAATATGTTCAAATTTATAGATTTTACTGATAAGATAAAAAAGTTTCCAATCAATTTAAATTCATTTTCAAATACAGGAAAGTATTTTGCTTATAGGGAATATTAACTTTAATCTATTAGTTTGAAATTAAAACTAAAATGTAAGCTTCAAGAAATATATTTTTAATTTTTTCAAATACATTTTAAATTCAGGGATCCAATTTTGGGTGAGTACCTAATATTACAGTTGATTGTGACTGACTAAACCTTTCCTTACTGGCAACAGATTTTTCAACCTCGGCCTATTGGGCCACTGACAGACGAATCCTTTAGTAAGTCGCATGACCGTTGTCATGACGTCAGTGTGGCTAGTTTTACATCTATTAAATATACATGAGTATCCACTTGAGCTGGTGGTATTAGATTGAATCCTGTTCTACAGAACTTTCTTGGCTCTCAGAGCTGAAAACTACGCCGTGTTAATAGAGCACATGCTAACATCATATGAGTTGCCAGATATCTCTTAAAATACATCCTTTTAACTAAAATCAACCCAGTACAAGGCTAGAGGCTACTAGATAGGATATGAACGTAAAAAGAACTGAGTATTATGAGGATATCGATGATAGATAACGATTGACCCTCGTCTTGAAGGGGTTAAGATTGTAGTGTTTGGGAGAACACTCGCACGGGAGTCTGTTCATCAAAGTGGGGATAATTTGGAAGCGGTTCAACATTGTTATCAATGGAAAACATAAGGAATGAGGATGATACATCCGCTCCAAAAGGTACCTGACTCTTCTTACCATCGTCGGTTTTTACACGAATCAGGTTAGACCAAGTACGGAGTATTGCTGCCATATCTTGGCTGGAGCTGCTCTATCCTCACTTGGTAGATTTCAAAACAATTTCCGTAGCTTTGTGGGCGATGAATTACTTTCAACCTCCCAGCTTCATTCTCACATCCCATTAAATTATGTGCCATGTGTGATACACGCTTAGGCGATCATGTGTCTTTCGATACATGATTGACGAGGCAGATTTTTCCCGCAGTAGTTTGCCATTTCTTTCAGTGGTAGACCAGTTGCCATCGATGTCTATAGAACCCGGTCTGTCCTGCTATTTATCCATAACTGGGGAGAGAAGAAAAAGACTCATACCTTTCCCAAGGGTATTAGCACGTAAGTGAATGCAATGGATTCGATTGGAATTCGAACTCGGCTCTCCGATTTCTCAATCCGAGCTGCTATTTATTGTATTCCATTAGCAAAGAAGAACTTCTATTTAGACAGCTTCTTCGCAAGAACCGCTTCTTTGTAGAACAGTCTCCCGAGAGAGTGCTTTTACTACAATGTTAACCTTTCCGATCTAGAGTCAACCGTTATCTATCCTATATATCCTCATCATTTTCAATTACTCCCTCCTTACATTATTTAAATTACTCTGACTGTTATCATCATCTTCATTTCTATATTCACAACGTTTCAGCCGTTGTATTCTCCGGCCTTCTTCAGGTAAGTTGAATTTTGAACCGAACCCTTTATTCCGTCCACTGGGGTAGATTGTTCTAGTTCCACATGTCATGCCTCTTCCGGGTGTCACAGTTATTTCTCTTTAACACAACTCTCCAAGTTTTGTTTCACTCATAACTCTGTGGGTCTAGTCACTGGATCTAGCCAACGACTTTTTATCCATTGAGCCATGTGCTCTTGAGGACATCTTTGTCTGAATTTTGGGGATTTATAAACCTAATGTCTCAGCAACCTGTTTTTTACCAGTGCTCGTTATGCAATTATTCTTATTTTGTTATTACTTTTACATTCAGTAACATCTACCTTCAGTGGCTCTTAGGCCTTATATCGGGAAAACATTTTGTAAAAAGTCAGTGTGCAAAGGTCTGAACTAGTGGAAGTAAATAATGGAGATGGTCTGAACATTTTCTATGGAAGTAGCCACAGGCTTGTGACGTTGCGCCTGTGAGAAAGAGGTGCAGGGTGGGAAATAATTCATCCCCCACAAGGCCGTGTAAATGGTTTTGAACTCTGTCTAGGCTGGAAAGTGGGTGTTGAGCATCCTAAGCCCCAATACATCAGTACTATTCTATTTTTGGTCTTGTATTTCATCACAATTTTTCCTATCTGATTGATTGATTTTTTTCTTTACGGTTTATCAACCTTTTGCAGGTTATTTACAATCGGAAAATATTTTCAGATTGTAAGAAGTTTTTGGAGATTATAATGATTATGGCACAAAACCAAAATGAAGTAACACATAGCTGGGGAGCTGGATTCATTAAAATTCTGCGAAAATCTACAGTTTGGGATTTATCGACAATAAAAATCACGACTGCCATTACTGGCGGCGTTTACACACGTTTCACATGTCTTGATTAATGCGCAAGCAATACGCAAACTTTTCGTGGAATTTAAAAAGAGCATGATTATTTACAAAATACAAAAAATGCTAGAAAAGGACATATTAATAGGAAGAACAAATTTCAGGTTCAAATTCTTTTATTTTGGAGTTTTAAAAACCATGATTTATATATATATATATATATATATATATATATATATATATATATATATATATATATATATTTAAGGATGATTATTTACAAAATTTATCCATATAAAAGCTTTACTATAAAAAAAAACAACACTTGTCATAGCTTTTTTCTTAATAACTTAAATTTACCAAATAAAAATTCAATTTAAGTTTCACTTTCACAAGTGTCTGAAGACTTCTTTTGGTTTGCGCAATAATTGAAACGAGTAATATCTGTAAAAAGGCTGTTAATAAGTAAGCTATTCCGAGGCAAACGTATGTAAACAACGCCAGAAGTGGCTGATGGATCCGACGCAAATCGACGCGAATTAATCCTGAGCTTTATTGTCGACAACTCCAAAACAGTAGATTTCCGCAAAATTTTAATGTTATTTTCGAATTAAGCATGTAAATTTACACCGAAATTGAATAATTTCAGCAAATTTTCATTAGAATTGAACGCGGTGGTTAAACTGCTAATTACCCCTCCTTTGTTGCGATAGCGAGCAGCTGCCTCGTGAAATTCTCTTGGATTTCCACGACGTCTTGAAATCTTGTTCTTTTCTAATGGGATTTGGTGTTTGGAAATTGGGAAAAAGTTACAAAGGGAAATAACTGGGGAATATGATGATTGTCGAACCTGAGGAATGTCGTCCTTTGCCCAAAACTGTTGAGCAAAGGCCATGGTCACTGATGGAACCTCTGTGGTGTAATGAGACGACCACACTATATACACTTTTCTTCTAAACACTGCTATAAACAACACAAGCGAGTTTGAATGTTATAACTTAGTCTGAATACTCGACAGAGTCCAAGCACAACCTGTGCCAAGGAACTTCACTCCGCGTAGTAATGTAGTTCCGTTACCAAAGCAACAGTCCCGATACTTTTCGATCGGGCATCGTCCGCGTGTTCTTTCGTTTTTTTGATTCTGATTTTCTGCGAATGATCTCGAAGAATAAGAATAATAATCTTTCACAGCATTTTTTTTTTTGCTTCTTTTTAATTCTGCCCATCCTGCGAAACTGCTGTCTAAATTTATATAAATTTTATTTCACATTAGACACCATTTTGAAATGGTATATCATGCATCATCATCATCATCATTCTCCGACCTTCAAGCGGGATTTGAATTTTAAGGGAAAAGTCACAAGCGGTGAGAACTGGGAAATATGGTGGTTGTTAGTCGATATATAAGAGATAGTAACTAACCCGACTGGTACTCGAACTTGTTCTCCGATTTTTCATTCCGTGCTGCTTTCCTTTACGCCAACCATACATCTGTCAAAAAATTAAGTATTGTTCGATCTCAACGCGATGTTTATAAGCTCGAGCTGTGACTGTACATATCTCGTAGGCGTTTGACAGTGTTTGGCACGCTGGTCTTCTACGTAAACTCCAGGGTTATGATATTAATCGACCTTTATTTGATCTTCTACCAAATTCTGAAATGAAGGTCGTTTTGAACGGGCTCGCTTCGAGTTCCTCTCACACAAACGCGGGTGTCCACCAAGTCTCTATTCTGCGTCCTACGCTGTTTCTGATCTCCTTCAACGATCTTCCTGGTGTCATCAATTCCCAAGTAGGCATTTATGCTGATGACACTACCATTTACTCCTGTTTTAACAGCAAATCCGTCAGAGTTGACAAAGTTAACCTGGCTGCTGCTGTTAAAAAGGACCTCGAATCTGTGATTAACTGGGGCAGGAAATGGCTCGTAAATTTTAATGCCTCCAAAACGAAATTGCTCTCATCTAACCACCATAGAGAAACTTTCCTCCCCACCATCAGCATAGTTGATACTAGACTCATGAAGAGCAACACACTGTACTTTCTTGACCTCATGGTTTGACCTCTGATTTTTTGACCTCATGGTTTGACCTCTGATTTCTTGACCTCATGGTTTCAACTGATTTGAAGTGGACTGACTACATCGAATCAATAGTAGAATCCATTTTGCATATTTACAAATCTACCATTCGTCTATGCATTGAATACTGTGGCAATCTGGTCACGTGCTCCTGCAAGTCATCTCGAGGTTCTTGACAAAATCCAAAAAAAAGGATCTGCAATGTAATCCATCTTGACTTGGCATCTCGATTTCAGTCACTTTCTCACAGACGTGATGTGGCTTCCCTCTGTCTTTTCTACAAATATTTTCATGGCAACTGCTCTGACGAGCTACTTTCACTGGTACCTCGACTGCATGAATTTAAGCGTGCTACTAGTTTGGCATCTCGGTCTCACGCTTTCACTGTTGCCTCTTCCACTCCAACAGCTTATTCTCTTGCACTTCCCGACAATGAAACTCCCTTCCACCTACTTGCTTCCATGATGACTATAATCTTCAAATATTCAAATGTAATGTCAATCAACATCTTCTGATGCTTTGATCCCGATCCCCGTCCTTCTCTTTATCCTTTCCCTGGTGGCCCAACTACGTGATTTTAAGCATGTTACTAGATTGTCATTTAGGTCCCACCATTTTACGGCTGAATTGGTTAAATTTAACCGCCACTTCTACTCCAACAGTTTCTTTTCTCACACTTCCTACCTGTGAAATTCCTTTCTGTTTCCTTGAATCCCTGATAACTACAATCTTCAAAAATTTTAATGCAACATCAGTTGCCATCTTCTATCTTCTTGAAACTCGTCCAGCTTTATCATTTCCTCGGTGCCCCCTATATTATACAGTGTGCCATGGATAAATTGTTGTATAAATTACGCAAAAATGAAAATAACACTGACATCTCATTCTAACAGATATATTTACCAAAATTACACAAAAAATATCTTGAAATGCTTAAGAGTAAATTTATTCCATAAAATTGCCATTGGCTTCACCTACGGCCCCAGACAACTTCGGAATCTCCTGCTATTTATAATATTTAGTAGATTTGAAAAATACCTATAACATTAAGCAGAAGTGTGAAAGACCTATAACATTTAGTAGATTAGAGAAAGTGCTATAACGTTTAGATTTGAGAAATACCTGTAAAGTTTATTAGAGAAATACCTATAACATAAATTCAACTTTTTTCCTTCGATTTTATTTATAACTCGGTATAAAGGTTACGTACATCATGATGAGCTCAACGATACCTCATTTTTATTTCTACGCCACTGCGTTTAGCGAAAAATCGCGAAAAACCAAAAAATCGATTTCAACACCATTCGATTTCAACACAAGTTTTAAATTAAAAATTCCCTCGATTTTCTAATACAAACTTTACCTAATTGTAGCTAACAACAAGTTGATTGTTTGACAGTCATTTAACTTGATAATTGGGTCTACCCATATAGTGAAAATATGCATAAATAGCGAAAAATGGCGATTTTTACTGATTTCTTTCTTATTTTTCGTTGATCTTTCAACAAATTTTCATCAAATTTAATCATTCCTTTACTAATGTATCCTTTTTTACATCCCTAGTAGCACACTGACAAATTGAATTTCAAAAACTTCAAAATAATTGTGGTCTGAACTGGGTCTTCATGTTGCCTGTTTTATCCCTTCATGCCCTCGGCTAACTTTGAATAAATACAGACTACTTTTAATGAAAGTACTTTAAAGTAATTGGACTCTGTTACATCTAAACATGATGCCGTTTTCGCTACATTCTAATTGAACGCTGATAGACAAGCTGGATATGGCTGCTAGTAAATACATAAATCCTCCCATCACATGAAAATTTTTCCACCATTATTAAAATTTTTCCGGCAAATACATTCAATTTTTTCCCTCCGGTTATTTTTGGATATGCTATACTTTCTAACAAGGCCGCATATTTCTTCCTCTTAACTCGAGTAATGAAAAACATGAGAAAAGAGTATTGAAGAGGAACAAGTAGACTTTGTTTTCTGAAGTGTTTTACAAGTGACCATTTCACTAGTTTGCGTGTGCGTCCTCTTCAACACATTAAAATCAAACGTATATCGCCGTCACTCTGTCTCTATTGAATAATTTACGTGTTACTAGATATTTACCAAATTCAGCAGAGTGTGTGTGGCGCACGGCAGAATTGTAGAAAACATACAGACACATAGATTGCGTTGCACAAAATTTTTTCTTTGACTCCTTAGTTTCCCTCCCACTTGCTTTTCGGTATCCATTTTACATAAGCTTCAATATGTTCTGCAAGTGTTAAATTCTCCAAATCCTCTTTCCTCATAAAAAAAAAGAGTTGTATATTGGGACATATAAGTCGGCGATACTTTTATGTACATACACGTGTAAATACAAGTTTCAAGTTTCTCGTTAGTTCGTCTCAAAGAGCGATGTTTCACGCTCTCTGTCTCTCTCTTTCTCTCAGTATATATATATATATATATATATATATATATATATATATATATATATATAATAATGAGAGAGAGAGAGAGAGATTAAATATAACGGAAAATGAATGTCCGTTATGTTTGATCATAAGCCGTTCTAAACATCTTATGATTGTTTTAATTTCTGGTGAAAATAAAGACAAAAAAGTCCAAATTAAAGGTTAAAGCAACCAAATTAAAGCAAATACACGAAGTTTAGAATGGCTCATGATCAAACATAATAGGCATTCATTGTCTGTTATATTTAACAATATATGCTTAAATAATAATCTGCTTCCCCAATATAAGTGTGTATATACATATATATATATGTGTGTGTGTGTGGTGTGTGTGGTGTGTAAATTTTCAAGATATAAATAAAAATATGTCTCTGAAAGTACAATATGAATAAAGTCAAAACAAAAACTTAGCCGACAAGTGTGTTTTTTTTCATTTATAAGCCGCATTTACTTAAATATTTGTGTATACATAAATAACGTATAACAATAAAATATATTAAATCCGACTTAGTCCATTTCGTTATATATATATATATATATATATATATATATATATATATATATATATATATATATATGTGTGTGTGTGTGTGTGTGTGTGTGTTTTCTTTTCTTTGTACCAGAGATTTAGGGTACTAGACGATTTCTTTCGACCTGTTCGGAGCTTTCTGGTGCATTCTTTTTTCCATTTTTCCTCGGATGTCAATTTATTTTAAAATTGTGCTATCCGTTGTTTTCACCATACGAGTGTAAATAGATTTACATTATATATATATATATATATATATATATATATATATATATATATATATATATGCACAATAAAAAAAAACTCAATATATTATTAAAAAGTTCGGTAATAATTTATTTCTGACATTTTTATTTACTTTTAATATATTGTCTGGATGATGGAAACAATTTTATAACTCCAATCTGATGAGACAGTTGCCTGTTTGAAATAAATTATTATCAAACTCTTTAATGAGGTATTGAGTTTTTCCTTTCATGTATAACATATTGCTCTATATTTTGATCCCTTGGGCTTTATCCATGGATCTTTTTTTTTAATAATTTATATTAAAAAAAACCTATTTCGATTATCTTTACAGCTTACGGATTTGATATATATATATATATATATATATATATATATATATATATATATATATATATATATATAATGGATTCTCCGTCGGTTTCGACGTATGAGGATTTTCCAGCTTATTGATTCAGTTATGAAAGTTTATGCGCTAATCTTAAGTGGCATTTAAGACCCGCTAGTGATTTACAAAGGAGGCCAAATATGGAGCAAATGTGAGGATTGTGAGATGAGATCACTGTTAGATTGGCTGACCTTTTAGATCTTTCTCTCGCTTCTTGAAGATGATTCAGACAAGCAGATTGGTATATTAACTGCTGACAAGTTGCTTTTCAGCTTGTCTTTGTATCTTAGCCATGGGCGTCCTACATTCCTGTAGTCCTGTATAAAAATATATATATATATATATATATATATATATATATATATATATATATACTGGGTATAAAATCAAAATTTTTAAACCCTGTGACGCTGTAACAGCATAATTTGCCATCCCGCAAAATGTTTAATATCTAAAAAAAAAAATAGTAAACTAATTTTCTTTTTCCCAGGTTTTCAGATAAGATGTTTAACCATCTTGATACCATTTATCATAAGAATCAGTGAAAAAATCCTTTGAGTTATTCAGCTAGAAAGAGAACAGGTTAAAATCGTTTTGTGTCAGCCCAAATTAAACAATGGTGAGAGGAAAAATTATTCAGGTATTTAGTAATGGTATCAACATTCAATCTCTGGCTTCCATATTCGAAGTTCATTCAAGAACCATCCAAGGAATGGTGAATAAGTTTTAAAAAGATGGAACAGTAGAAAGGAAAACTGGATCAGAAAGTCACAACAGGAAGGGGGGATCATCATTTCAACTTAGAACTAAAGAGAGAAAAGATCCAATTAGATAGATGGATTTCAGTTATGACAGTCCAAAGAGCAATGAAAAAAGATTGCAAAATGAAATTGTACGTGGAACGCGTGAGGCACCTTGCTACTCTAGGACAGAAAGAAGGTTAGAGTGGGCAGAGATCATCTTGAATATGTAGGAAAATGATTCTGGAATAATATACATATATATATATATATATATATATATATATATATATATATATACTAGCAGCATGGTACGGCGTTGCCCGTGCTTGATTCAAAAATCGTACGACTCATACAGCAATTGCTATCACTTGACTTAAAATATTTTTGCCCTTCCTTGTCTTTAAAGGAGTACCCTTTGCCGTGCTGATGTTGCTACATGCCTTACTTCTTGCCTATCTCACACCGCGAATTTTTTCGAAGCTCTATACTAAACATTAAATCTGTTATGAAAAAAGAACAAAGCAAAATGAACACAAAAAGATCTGCTTTAAAAAAGGACTCGTAACTGGAAAAACCGAATGAAAAAATGTAAACAAAAAATACTTTTTCACACCCAACCCAGTTCTGCGGAATCAGAATCAATGTTGAGTTTAAGCAAGTGAATGAGCCTATTGGAGTAAAATGCCATGCAGATTTAAATTTTTCCCACTTGTGACGAATGCAGCTATCGATTTTTTTTTGCATGCTAGTTAACATTCGTGTCAGTCAGCTGTTGGCTCTCACGCTGACCAATAGAATCTTCCTGCCTATTTGTGGCAGCCAGCTATAGGCTCTCACTCTGTCCGGTAGAAAATGGCCGCAAACTACATGAAAAGTGCCGTAGAAACATGAAAAAAATCGATTATTTCCACTATCGATGGGAGTTGGGAAATGCAACGCCAGTCTTGGCCTTTGCGCTAACTTGGAGCATGTGCATGTAAATTTTGGTGCAAATCCGCCGAAAATTGCGGCCGTGCATTCGTTACATACACACATCCTGCCTTTTATATATATATATATATATATATATATTATATATATATTTTATTTTCTTATATATTCCCTTTCTTTCTTATAAGTATTATGCATTTTTTTATAATTTACTAAGCGTAGTTTGCATGTGGTACAAGGCCCAAATTATGGCGCACCCGGTGGAGATTGAACTCTATATTCAGTCGAATTCGATCTAGCCATACAACCTTGTTAACGATGACACCACGTCGAAATGCCCATACGTCCCTTATATATATTTTCCTTCTATCTTTCCGCGCAGTCAAAACAGAATGGTCCATTATTTATCTGGGGTAATGGCAGGGTATGACGCGCTTGCTAACCAACTAACAGAGAGAGAAAAACGAGAGTCAGCAGAAATGTGGTTCTACAGAAGGCTTGTAAGTATTGCACAGATGAAATCTTCAAGAAAATGGAGACATAAAGGTACACTTCTACCCAGAATAAGAAAGAGACTGTTGAAATTTCTTGGACAGATAATGTTATATAGGAATAAAATGTCGCTGCTGACACTTGAGTTTGAACATAGATCACCAGTGAGTAAACACAGGCGATCCCATTATGGAATTAAGTGGATCACGTGACCATATATAGGAAGTCGCGTGACGTCTAAATGATCGCATCTCTTCTCTATACAGGTTGGTATTTCTAGTCTAAAAAAAAACCTATTATGTAAATTTTTGTAACTTTGTATAATATTTATGCATTACACCCTAATCTTTATTCGGTAAAAATTTCATTGTTAATCATGCATTACTTTTTATTAATACACATACTTATGTCTTTGTTGTTTCTGTTCCTTATATTATGGCCGCTATATATATATATATATATATATATATATATATATATATATATATATATATATATATATATATATATGCATGTTTCATTAAAAACGACAGTCAAGGTTTACGGTTAAGATTTTTATTTAATTTTTCTTGTGTTCGAACAAGAGCTTTCTTTTCTGGACAAAGAGTGTGTAAAAACTTTCCAAATGTTTTATATTTTCGAGCGCTTTCGGCCATTATCAAGGATGATTCGATTTTTCAGCTTAATTGAGTGTGTGCATTATGTGTATGTCTTTGTGTGTGGTAGGGATGTTTTTAATTTCCAAATACGGTTAGCACATTGTGGCTTTGTTCGTAGTTAATATTGTTAAGAGTAGGCTT